>JAUIRK010000157.1:417500-1019164 GCA_030549495.1 Nectonema munidae | reverse complement strand
CCATTTTAGATTAACCTTAGCAGGACGGAACTTTTTAGAGCAACACTAAGGACGGTTAATGGGAGTTTTACTCCAATTTTTAAAAAAAGTATATTTCTTTTTTTTAATAAAGCTATAGGATATCAAATCCTTTGAATGTTTTTGTTCAGTTTGATATGTTTCCATGTTTTTTATACGAAAAAAATCAAAAAACTTTTTTAGAATTAACGCCATCTATAATAAAAGTTTTTAGTTAACGTCATCTATAATAAAAATAAAAATTGCATTCGAATTTATTAAGATTTATCTTAAGATTATTAATTCCTCAACCTTCTACTAGTGGACTCCACTCTTCTGATGGATAATTGTTTTGTATAAGAACTTCTTTTAAGTGTCCTTTATTTCTTTTTAATTATTCTTAAATGTATGTTACATAGCAAAAAAATGTACGCCTTTAAAATATTTATTTTTAATATTATGCATAAATAAATAATTCGTCCAATGGGTCCGACAATCGGCATATCTCCCCCATGTAAATCGACTTAAAGAGGGTCTACTGTAATATTTTAGGAAATCATTTTTAGTCATCAACCACAAATACGATTGACATTTTCACAATCTAATTGCAAAAAATGAGTCGAGAAATAAAATCAGCTTATTCCATTTATTTAATAAAATAATTTTATCTAAAATGTGGAAAAATGTTTTTGGATACACTTCTCAGACGTAAACTGTAAATACTTTATAAAGGTACCGTAAAGGTATAAAGGTAAATACTTTATAGACATTTCAAAAACCTAACTGCAAAAACTGAGTTGAGAAATAAAATTAGCATGGTCGATTTGGTATAAAAAAATTTACCTGGTAATTTTCAGATGTAAACCGCAAAATTGATTGACTATTTCTATTTAAATTGCAATGGTTAATTTAGTATAAAAATATATTTTTTTTAAATTTGATACATGGATATAATTAAACCACAAATTTGATTGATACACCCCACTTGCAAAAATTGAGTAAGGAAAACGAAATTAAATGATTGATTTAGTATAAAACTATATATTTTATTTAAAATTTAAATAATATTCGTGGAGAAAATTTCACATGTAAACTGTAAAATTGATTGATATTTTTTGAAATTTTGAGAGAGAAACGAAATCAGCATTTGAGATTTAGTATAAAAATATATATTTTATTTAAAATTTAATTTTCAGACATAAACCTCAAATTTGACTAACACTTTCAGAAATTTTCACACCCTAATACTGAAAACTAAGTTGAGAAATGAAATCAGCATGTGTTACGTTGAAGTGTAATTGATGATATAATTTTATTATATTAACGAAAGTTGGTAGAGATCTTCAGTCTTCTTGGCTCATTGATGGCCTTTTGTTGATGATAACGGTGAATTGGCAGAGATCTCCAGTCTTCTTGGCTCATCGATGGCCTTTTGTTGATTGATGGCAGAGATCTCCAGTCTTCTTGGCTCATTGATAGCCTTTTGTCGATGGTGAATTGGCAGAGATCTCCAGTCTTCTTGGCTCATTGATAGCCTTTTGTCGATGATAACGGTGAATTGGCAGAGGTCTTCAGTCTTCACTTTTTCTCTGGCTCATTGATAGCGTTTGTTGATGACGGTGAAGATCTAAAGAAGTGACGCCTCTAGTTTCTTTATTTACCTATATATAAGTATATGTTATGTGCATTATGGAGGTATGTGTGTGTGTGAGTGTGTCCTTGTGAGTACATTGAGGCTTAAAGGTGTTATAAATGTAATTGTGTCTTGGAGATGGAATATTAACAGTACATATTAGAGGATAGTGTGTACATTATTGGGTATCATGACTTTTCTTATGTTGATTACAGAATGCACATCATCATTCAAATTTGTTTCTCTCTTTTCTTCATTATGTGCATTTTTTGGAAATTCTTCATCAACATGAAAGGCAGAATCTTCTTTATCACCAGTAAATCTCTCTATAAACGAATACTCCATAAAGTATTCCATCTTAACGGACATAGAGGACCTGGCTCGATAACGGCCAAATCACTATCAACAACACCTGTAATAACTCCATTGCAAATTCTATACAAATATTTTTGATCCCTAGACAAGTCTTTCTCCAGTTCTTCATTCAGGATTGAAAAATCAGTAAACTTTATTGCTTGGAATGCAATAACTGGCAGCGCCGTGGAAGGAAAATGAGCTAAGAGTGGCTACAAAGTAAGAACCGTTTTCATCATCTAAGGATGAACCAAATTATCTTTACTGAATAAAAAATTATTCACTCTAGATTATAAATATTACAAGAGGCAAATGAAAAAATAAGTGATTGTAGATGACGTAAAAAGTAAAATAAAAAATCCAAGAAAAAAAAAATGTAAATAAATGTAAAAAGTAATGCTTTATTTAAATTCTAATACTGAAAATATGTATAAAAAATTGGTTTTTTGATAAAAATGAAACAAGGCATCATTGCTTCAAGACCGTCCTAAGTAATTGAAATCTCTAGAGGGTTAATGTAATTCCAATTTTTTGTTGCAAAGTAACCCTGATACTTTCTTCCAGTTTACCCACTCTACTTTTATGCGTTCTTTTATTTCATCGTCAAGTTCTCTGTCTCCTGATACCATTGATCTTAAATATCCTAAATTATTAACCTAAATTTATTAACTTGGTTCAGCACTCCTCCTTGCACTCCCCACTGCGTAATTTCGTCAAGCTCATATACACCGTCTTATGACGATTATATTTCAACCCTCTCTTTTCCACCCCTTCTCTCAACTCTTCCACTACGTTTTCGTTATTTCCACAAAAAAGGATGTGATATACGAAAAGCACACACCATGGGTGTTGTTCTATGATATCTTCGTTCAAGACATCAATGATTATGTTAAACAAAATAGGGCTTGATGATGAATGTTCATGAAAGCCAATGTTCATTGAAAAATTTTCTTTACAAGCTACACTACACGACACATTTAAATTTATCCTCTACTTATACATATCCCGAATAATTTGTATGTACTTATCTTTAACTCCCTTCCTTCTCAAGCACCTCCCCACCTCTTGGCCTCTTCAAGACTAATAAAATAGTGTATAATCTATGAATTGTCTCTAAGGGAAAATCGATCAACTGTACCTTTACCTGGTTCAAAGCCCAACTGACCGGATCCAATATTTACAATTTTCTCAACCTCGTTTCAATAATCTTCTAGAGATTCATGGTGTAGCTCATCAATTTATTACACATAAATAGCTTCCCCTGTTTTGAACATTTCCTCTTTCTTTATTTATAGGATAATAAAAAATTTTCTCCACTATTTAGCCATTTTTCCTTGAATAAAGTTCTAATTTATAGGTTTCGTCGAACATATACTCGTTCCTTTCAAAGACTTTTCTATATCTCAACTGGAATCTTATCAAGATATGTGCTTTTGATTTTTTTTATTATCTTTTTGCTGCTTGTTTAAGGATTCTATATTCAAAATCACATTAATTAAGTCATTCTTGAAAGTAGTTTTTTCATTGATGTTTAATTTCATCTTCCTTTACAAGTACTACTCCATGTTATTTTTTATTTGTGTTATATAAGTTAAGTCTTTGGATTCAGCATTTAGGGTTTTTGCGATTCTAAGTATTCTCTTTACCTGCAGGGGTATCAAACACATCATAAAACGCATCCAATGTTTTTGCTTTCGTTCTCGCCACTGGCATCTTTATCTCTTTCTTAGCTCTTGTGTAATTTTCTTTTTCTTTCTATAAATCTGGCAAATCTCCTCTAGCAATCCCTCCTTAATTTTCATAAGTGTCTCACTATTTTTGATGCACGAATCTTGCGCACTTTCAACTTGGTTTAGTTTAATTAGCAAGTCTTCTTTAAATTTTCCACCATATACCAACACTTTCTCAAATCATTACTGTACATTTAGTAACTTCATTGAGATTATTTTTCTGAACAATAGCAAATCTATATAGTTCTCTCCACCACCAATACTGTAGTAATCAATTTATTATTTTTTCCTTAAAAAATCCAAACCGAAGAGAAAGGTAGTGCCTGCTCAATGACTCTATCGCTTCCTAAAATTTTACTATTCAAACCCCATCCTCCATGAAGTTGAACTATTTCAGTCCCATTTCTCCCTATGTGCTAAATCAGATCTCCTCACAAAACAATCCTTTCTTCTTTATGTGATACTTCCAGTTCAGTATACACCGTCTGCCTAAATGAATCTTTCTTTTCTTCCAAGGATCCAGATTGTCGGGCACAAGCGCTTACTACATTAACTATCGTTGTTCCGACTATATCTATCACCTTAGTTAAGCTTTCTTTCAAGGCCTTCGACAAAATTATTCACACTTCTCTTCTATCCTCGTGATTTGCTCTACTATAAAACAGTTAAAACCTCCACCATTATTGTAAATTATATTTCTTTAAGTTTGCTTCTTATTTTTCTCTAGTGTCTCATTTTATTTTTTATCTTTTTTGCACTATAACTTTTTTACTCCAATTTTGTGATTAATATTTCTACTTGTCACGACTATTGGACTATCAAAATGAGCTAAGGTCGGGCTCAGATGAGTTCGTCAGGAATGGAGGTTGTACTTTTCAAACTGTTTGTAAAGAGGAGTTACGATTAGAGCTACAATTACTCCATCTCTATCTATTTAGATATGACCGATACACTGCATTAATTACATCGTCATCGTCATCGTCATTTTGAGTTTAGCCACTTCAAAGATTAGCTTTAAATTTATGTTGCAAATGTCAAGATAGAAAAATGTTCCACTCGAGGTAAAAGAATTTATCCAGGCTTTCATACAATTTTATTTGCAGCTGGCGATAAGTTGTTAAGTTTAGCCATAAAAATAGCGAATCAGAATAACCTCAGTGATTTATTTCCTCTATAGCACTTTTGAGATAATCTCTACCTTTTGTACTGATACTCTGTTATGTATGATTGAACTTTATCTATAAAATTGGGACTATTAGCCCCTCCCGCAACCACATCGAGGATGAGATCGTCATCTCCCCCTTCTTTTCGGATGTTTGTATCTGATTCATATCTGTATTTGTCTCGACAACCATAGACTAATTACAGTTTTTAGGCATTGTTGTTGATAGCAGAGAACCATTGATTGGAATAAAGTATTAATTATTATTTAATGCAAACATAGAAATGCAAAAAATTCTCCTGAGTTTTCTGTGTGATACCATTACGTACAAAAAAGACTTTACATGTTTAAAAAGGAGGATCCAAGTTTCGTAACCCGAGAGAGCACGTTAGTAGTCCTTCTATTCAAGAGGTCTATGACTAAAGGTATCAAGTCCATCAATCAACCATTGTAATGAGTTCAAAGTAGGATATCTTCTATATATTTTGTTTCACTTCATAAAAGTCTAAAAATTGTTGCATTTATTTTTTTGCGAAAATCTAACCCATATAAATGATTTTTAGAAATAAATATTTCTTGCAAAATTTTTTCCGTTTTAATGAAATTTTGCGCTATTTTTCAAGAGACCTAAAGATCTCATAGTTAAAAGCCAATTTCACTATAATCAGATTAGTTAATACAGGTTTCACTGTATTTTGAATTAGAATCCTGATACATATTAAGTGTAAATAATTTTTATCTAAATGAAAGGGCACAGTGAGCTAATGGACAATCGAACAGTTCTCCACGGCTCACAGATACATGAGGACCCTACAATTTAAGATACACACATACACATACAAGCTCACAAACACATATACACATACACACACATATACAGTATACTTTTTATTGCTATCCGGTAATTTCATCGCGGTAATTTCATCGTGGAAATTTCATCGTATAGTAAATTCATCGTGATGCAAGTTACAATGATTTAAAAAATTACATTAAATTTATGAAGTTAAAAACATCGTTGGTATTTTCATCGTTAAGTATTTTCATCGTATAGTGATTATATCGCGAGATTTATGGATTAACCGCATAATACGGCACGCGCATTGTCAATGATTTTGAAAATCGTGACCTAAATGATTATCTTAAAGCGATTTTTTTAAATTGTTTCTATTTTTCCAATTTCTAATGAATTAGTTATCTCAATAATCTTTTTGAAATATGGAATAATTTATTACATATATAAATTGGTATTTTTTTCTTAAAAATAAAGTTTTTTATTAAAAAAAACAAATGATTATTTTTAGATATAATATACCAAATAATGTCTGAAAAGTCAAAGGTTAAAATAGGTTAGGGGGATTTTTATGAAACTAAAAAAAATAAAGATTATAAATTAAATTAGATACTTTTTTTGAACTTTCTTTAAATATTAAGAAATTTAAACATATTTCAAAGCTATTTAAGTCAGAAAGAGTTATTGTTTTATTTCGTCATTATAGCCTGATAATATGAAAACCTTATATTTAAGAATTAGTTTTTTATGTTATATAAGAACATTTACAAAAGTTCGTAATAAACTTAAAAAAAATTTATAAAGGGATATTTACAAAAAAAATTGAGCGTCAAGCATAAAATTAGTATGATGATGTAATTTAGGGCGAACAAAAATTGACCTAATAACTCAAAAAATATTCACTTTTTTGTAAAAAAAATTGACTTTTTGGCAGAAAAAATGGACTTTTCAAAAAAAAGTTTTTTTAACTTGCAAAAAAAGAACTGAAGCCTGATAGCGTCTTTAACAGAGTTTTGGAGCCACGAAAAAAAATTCTGGCTCCGGAGTTATGTTTTTTAGCTCCGGTGTGAGTTCCAACACGCTCTTATAGTTAAGTGTATATTTTTAAAAAATTTAATAAAAAATTACCAAGAAAACAGTTAGGATTAGAGAATATATGCGTGTTTTACTTGAAATTAACATTTGCGCTAGCTTTCATCTAAAAAATGTCTTTGAAATGTGAGTGGTTAAATCATGCGGAGCCAGTTAGTGGAGGCGTATTTAAATTTTTACGCCTCCGATTCCATGTAGAAAAATTTAGCGGCTCAGCCATCGCAACCCTGATTTTTAGTACTTTTTAAATCATTTAAGGCCTCTTTTTCTTCTATAAATAATAAAAAGAACAAAATTTAACTTAAAAACTTCAAAGTTATTGACCCTTATACTTCAAAATATTGACTTTATTTGTTAAAAAATTCACTTAAAAATTATTTTAAGCTTTTTTATTCAGAAGAATTGAAATACACAAGGAAATAATTAAATATATTAGAAGAAAAATTTCCATCTTTTGCTAGAAGCTTTTTTAACATCGAAAATGATCTTTCTACAGGACAAGTTGTAGCTTGACAATTTTGTAACTCTGCATAAGTACTGGGAGAAATGTTTAGCTTTTTCAATTCTATAATATCTTTAATATCGTTATTTTTAAAACTTTTATTCAAATAATTTTTAACTCCACAATCATCGTGATCAAACTTGATAGAGTAAAAAGTCTTGATGCATCTTTTATGCTAAAAGAAGTTAACTCAACAAACTGCCTTAACTGAATATGGTTTTCTTTTATGTTAAGCAGTTGTTTATGACATTTTAAACAACTGATGCTTTCTCTTTCTTAACCAAAATTCCATTTTTGCATTCAAAAAAATTTACAATTTCTTTTATTTTTGGTAAGTGATCGCAGCGTTCAGCCAGCTTGCCCATCTTGTAACAATTGGAGAAAAACTTGAGCAAAAATGTTTGTAAAAAAAATTGACATAAAAAAAATTATTGACTTTTAAAAGAAAAAAAATTTACTTTATTGACCTTAAAAATTTTTTAAAAATAATCGAAAATTAAGTAAATATATAATAAATAATTGTTTCTAACAAACTAAAAAACAAAATAAAAAATTGACTTTATTGACTTTATTCGCCCATGCGATGAAGTTACCACGATGAAGTTACGGCGATGAAATTACAGTGAACCCTTTTTATTAGAGATGTATCGGATATCTGCATCCCATTCCGCTTTACATCCTCATCCGCGGATTTTTTCATGTTAACACCCGCATCCACATACGCAATTTAAAATCTTTACAGCATAGCTATACTTTTCTAATTTTTACATTATAGCTACTTTTCTCGATCCGAGATTCAAAAGTAAATTTTTCACTAATTATTTTTGAAACAACAAATAAAGTAAAAAATTTCCTTTTGAATTTATATGGTGAGGATAAGATTGATAATAGTAGCCTAGAAATAAAAAGCTGCAAAAAATGAACAAAAGTGCTAATGAAGTTTATACCTCTTTGAATGAAACTATGAACTCTATCCTAAACTCTAGTAGTGAAGAAGAAAACGAGAAAGAAAATGAAGATAATGAAGCTTTTAAAAAAGTAATAACGAAGTATCAAAAAGAAAAAAGAATTAATGACACGGCTACTCAAAGCTTAGATTGGTGGAAATCTAAAAAAGAAGAATTTCCATTTTTATCAAAAATTGCATGTCTTACATATGTCTTACCTGTCTTCCTAGCACTGTTCAAAGCGAGCAGCTCTTTAGCAGCGCTGGAAATATTTATACTGACAAAAGAAAGAGATTACTAGGGGAAAAAGTAGAAAAACTGTTATTTCTTAAAAAAAATTTTACCAATAAATTAATTATGATGATCTTAAATAAAATTTTCTAATTATTCTGATTTAGGTTTTTTTACATTGGTGGATTAAAAATACAGTAAAAATGTAAAAAAGGGATTAAAATAGTAAGATACTGTAAAATATAAAACATATAGTTTTTTAAAAATATTTTTTATCCGCGTCCGCATAAAAATTTATTTTGGATATTCGCATCTGCATCCTCTAGGACAGTGGTTTTCAACCGGGGTCCTTGATCCTTTGTTTTTTATGAAAGATCTGATATATAAAATATCAAAAATAAATTCAGTTTGCTATCAAAATATATTTTCATTCATTATGATATAAAAGTTTTTTTAGTGCCTGTAATTCAAGCTATTCATATTGTTTTGGTTTTTTATTAGCTATTTTTTAGTTTTTATTTCGATTTAAATTTTTTTGAATCAACGTTCAACATTTATATGTTGTATGAAGTAAAATGCAGTATGAAAACATACAAAGATAATTATAAATTTAACATATTTTTCACACATACAAAATCTTTGGAATTGTTATTGATACAAACTCATATACATTTCCCAGTTTATCATACCGTTTGACAAAAATCAAAGAATAATTACAGTGGTCGGCAAAGTACCGCTCGCGAGCCAATTCTGGCTCTTTGACAAAAATTGGCTCTCTTAAAACAGTTATCCTTTTTTCTCGTTTGAAAAAAAATATGAATTTTTTTAATTAAAAGAAGAAAAAAATTTCCAACTTTTATATTTCAAAATGGTTCTGCTCTTTCAACCAAAGAAATAAATTTAGGTTTTTTTTTCAATTGACTCGATTTAATCTATGTGAGTATATTTTATTTTTTTTATTTTGAAAGGCTAATAATTTTCAAAGTTAAAATATTTTTTTGGAAATGTCATTCGAGCAACTTTTAATTTATAAGGTCAACCTTAGTTTTTCTCCTCTATACGAAGCTGAATTATTAGTCCTAATAATCAAATTTTTAAAAAATTTTTTATTAACTTTTCACTTTTTGTTAAAAAAAAGGCTGATTTTGTTGAATTTTTCTTCACTATGAGGAAGATAAATTTTTATAAAATTCATGAAAAACGGGCATATTTTTATATTTTATAAAAAATAATTGTTTGAATGAAAATTTCAGAATTACCCTTTTTTTAGTTTGAATTATAAATTAAATTTTTAGAACTAGCTATAAGCCATTTTTCTATGGATAAATTTGTTAAAATGCAAAAATTAGTGTGGATGATGATATGGATTCTGATGAATGGCTGATATTACGATTTCGTTGAGCATTTCAAAAAATGATGTGATGAACCAAGATAGTAAAGTTTGGAAAAATTCAGAAAAATACATGGCTTTTGGCGTTAATTGGACTGGAGACCAAGACTGTCCTTTACCTTTCTTTGTGTATTGTTTGTGGAGAAAAGCTAGCTAACAGTGATATGGCACCGGCCAAACTCAAACAGCATTTATTGAAAAAACATCCTGATTTATCAAGTAAAAAAGAAGAATATTTTAAGCGAGAAATGAATCTCAATAAAAGGCAATTCTCTATGTTCACTAAAAAATTCAAGTTGAGCAACAAGGCACAAGAAGCAAGTTACGCTGTGGCTCAATTAGTTGCAAAATAAATGAAAGCTCACACCATTGCTGAAAGTCTTATTTTACCAACATGTCAGCAAATAGTTGAAATAATGTTAAGAAAAGAAGCTGTTTCAGAAATAAACAAAATTCCACTTTCAGACAACACAATAAGTAGACGCATTCAAGATATGTCAGTCAACATTGAGTCTCATATCAAATCAAGAATTGGGAAAAATGAGATGTTTGCACTTCAAGTTGATGAAAGTACAGATATTTCTGGTAAAGCACAACTTCTTTGTTTGTTCGCTTTATAGATGATATGGCAATTGTGGAAGACTTTGTTTGTTGCAAAGAATTACCGGAAACAACAAAGGGGCAAGATATATTTGAAGTTTTGAATTCATACGTTAGTTATTGTGGATTTAAATGGGAAAACTGTGTAGGTATTTGTATCGATGGTGCTCTAGCAATGACAGGACATGTAAAAGGTTTTGTTCCAATAGCACAAAACAAGTATTCAAACATTATTCATACTCATTGTTTCTTTTATAGGGAAGCATTAGTTGCTAAAACTCTTGGACCTGAGATGAAATCCACATTAGATATAGTCGTGAAAATAGTTAACTACATCAAGATGAGACAACTTAAAAGACTTTTCTTCTTTATTTTGCGGTAAAAATTCAATAGCCATTCTTGAAAAATATATCTTGTCATCCATGGTTTTTTATTATAATGCCAAGAAAGAGGTGGCTGCTTATCTAAATTGATATTACGAAATGCAAGCAGTTTAGAAGGTTTTCCTATTACAAGTGCTTGTCGCCGACCCTTTGTAAGCTAAAAGAACGGTTAATCTTTCTTTACACTTTTTTCCGCTTGTGTAATCTTCTCCATTAAGACCTAAAGTTCAATCTGGGAGAACACGATAAAAAAGTCCTGTTTCATCGATGTTCCATATATCTTTTGCTTCATATCCATCACACAATTCAACTATTTTTTTTCCAATCAATAATAGTAGTTTCATCAATACATGCTTTCCCACCGCAAATCTTCTTAAATGCAATCTTATGTCGCGTTCTGAATCGCATTAACCATCCATTAGAACTTTTAAATTCATCATGCTTGAGTTCCATAGCAAATTGTTTAGCCTTTACTTGTATAATTGGTCTTGACATTGGAACATTCATTTCGCGCGCTTGTTTGAACCATTCAAAAGTAACTTTATCAACACCTTTATATGCAAAAATTTTTTATATTTTTTCATTCAAATTTTAGTTGCTTTCATATTTCTTAAGGTATTCATTTTTACTTTTGAGAAAAGATCCTACTTGCGTTCTACCTATTTTCTAAATTTCTGCTAAATTGCGATGTCTTTTACCTCAACTGTTTTTTATAAATTCTATTTTTTGTCAAGTGTTAAGTCAACACGTGATTTTTTATTGCTTATTGACACAAAAACAATCTTCAATATGTATAATTATTCTAAATAACAAAAAAAATTATTTAGACGAAATTTTTATTAAAACTATATATGTAGGTAGGTAGGGAGATTTCTAAGCACTTTCGAGAATGAGCTGATATGCTGCAAGTCTGCTGGAATTTAGTCTTTAAAGTAAGAATTTTTCCCTTTATGGGTCTTTCTGAAATAGAAAAAAAAACTTGGGAGATTTTCATGACTTTTGACACTAGACTCTTTTGTAGAATGTATTGATTAGTGATGGGGATGGGTTATTGAGAGAGAAAATTCTTTTAAAACAGTTAATTTAACGTAGATAAAATATGAAATAGAAGAATATAAGCTAAAAAGATAACATTTTTATTAGATAGAATCAAAATTAATATATTATGGCCGTATTTAAGAGGTATTTTTCTATTTTAAACTACTGAAAGGTGACCGCAGTCTGAATAAAGAGGTGACCGCAATTGAGAAGTAAAAATCCTATATTGTAGAGTTAAATTTCTTTAGACTGTATAAAACTGACCGTAATAAAGAGGTGTCCGCTGTAGAGAGGTGACCGTTTAGAGAGGTAGTTCTTTTCTTGAATAATGAAACAATAATAAATAAGAACAAATAACTTGAAACGGCATGTCATACGCATGATCTTTGTCTAAAAAATATTAAAATAATCTATCTTCTGCCTAACAGTACTTCCTCTTTACAACCCGTTGATCAAGGGATTATTCAAAATTTCAAAGTTCAAAACAAAAAAATGGTTATTAAAAAATTATTATCGCAAATACATGATATGAGCAATATATCACAACTTGTTTCAAGCATCAATGTACTTCGCGATGTTAAATGGATAAATAAAGCTATTAAATGCGTCAAACAAGAAATGGTTTTCAAATGTTTCAAGGCTGCAGGCTTTTCTGAAAAAAAGTAATTTAATAGAATGTGAGCACTTTGAAGAAGAAAAAAGTGTAGCTATTGATTCTTTATTAAACATTGTTGCTGATAAATTTCAAGCACCAAATATAAATTTTGATGAATATGTCAATATTGACTGCAATGTTCCAATTATTTTTGCATAGAAAAAGGTCATGATGTGGTCCATATTTGCTAAAGCTAAAGATGAGTTTATTAATGAAGATGTTAAAAAGTTTGTAATAGTAGACAAACTACCCTTACTGAATTTTTTACACAAAGAAATTCTTAAACTTTTTAATAATATTTTTTTTAATAAAAATTATAAATTATTTATAATACCTCTATATAGCGGTCACCTTTTACGGTCAAAAATAGTTAGTCTTTTTAATGACCGTTTTAAAGAGGTTTGACATTTGAGGAATGAACTTTAAGAGAAAATGGGTTACAAAAGTTGAAAACAGGACTATGAAAACTTTATTCTGGCTGATGTATGCACAAGATAAATGTCGAAACACGCATATGATTGAAGGGTGTTCTGATTGGATGCAGTTCACAACAAAACTACTTGAGCATGATAAAGCCAGTGTAATAAACAAAAATACTTTATGAATGTCCATAAGTCTATAAAATTACTTTAATATCCAATAAAAAAAAGGTAATTTTTATTGTATAAATTTTAATTTTATGTCCTAATTAATAAATATATAGGCCGACTACAGCCTTTTAAAAAAGCAATTCTTCCTAAAAAGATAGGGATTGCTTGTTTCAAGCCTTACCGAGCATCTCATTTTATAGTTCAATGAAGTTAAGGTTGATTTTCTGAAAAAGAGTTTTCCTTCACAACCGGTAATATTCCTTGTGTAATACGAGTATAGATTCGCATTCATCCTCAATGCTTTTGTATAGAAAAAAACATTTTTAAAAAATATGTTATTAACTTGACCGGAGGTAAGTTTTCCTTCAAATCCGTTCCTCAGTAAGAGAGTAGAACATTTATAACATTCCTCAGTAAAACAATTGTGCCAAAAATATTTAATAGGATCGGAAGAAATTGTCAATGATGTTAAAAATGCGGGTATGTGTTCAGTATTAGCTAAATTTTTTTTAAATCTGATCATCCTTCACCAAATAAAAGTTAAGTTTGTTAGGAAGAAGATAAATTGAGTGAATATGAATTTTCTATCTTAAGCATTCCCATATAAATTTTACTTTATATACATTTTGAGACAACTCATTTTTACATATTTTCTTCTTGAAGATATTGCATGTCAATGCATAGATTTGAAGTAAAGTTAACGCTCAGGTGTTGCAAATGCACTGAAAAGACCACGCAGATCTTGACTCTTTATATGAAATAACGAAAACCTTAGCAAGACGTTTGATGATAAGAAGCACACTTATATTCAAAGTATATAATGGGATTTTATTTATATAGGCATTAGTGCTATATATATTTTTTCTATTCATAAATTCCTTACGCAATTAAAGATGTCAACTTTTACCCTACAATTATATGTTTTCATTAATGTGAAGCTTTAGAGTAAAAATTTAAAAAATAAATCAAGTAGAAAAATATAATAAAAAAATTTGAAAAGTCAAAACACGTATTATTTGTGAAAAATAATTTTTGTGTGATTGAAATTTTAATACAAAACATATTTAAAAATTATAAAAAATATATTTATTTAAAAGAAAAAATTTTTTCAACAAAAGTTCTTCGAAAAATAAGAAAACTACATTTTTAAATAACTATAACGCCAACGAGTTTTTTTTTATAATTTTAACTATAGCTATAATTAAGTACACAGTTTCAACAAGGAAATTAAAAGTCAATTAATTTAATTTTCGTGTAATACACACCATCTCAAGCCTGAAAATAAGGCAAGACTTTTCTGATGAGTTTGCTCTCTTTTTCACAAAAAGTAGAATATGTGTGCATAGATAAAAATATTTTTTACAACCATTGAAATTTAGTTGTTCTTAATATTATAAAACAAGAAATACAAAGTCAATTTTCGTGAGCAATAGCTTATCAATTCAAAGGAGATGTACGTTTTCTATTCAATGGGGACATTTTACTACTCTTGATTTTTAGATATTTTCCAAAAATTATATCCAATCAATCTTGTGAAGTTATATTCGATATAGCGTTATATTGCATAATCTTAGAACCTGGAGAGCTGTATATGTTAAAATATTTAGAGGTTAAATTTGGACGGAAACCTAATTCTTTGAAAAAAATCTTTTAACTGAATTAAATGATCCAAAATATGAGTATTCACTATTGTGTGTACTTGTCTACATATTAGTTGTCAACATTCTTTCTAATGATATCAACATGTCACTGTTTTGCAATATCACTAAATTAAAAGAGTGAGATACTTTTTCTCCCCATGTTTAATCTTTTCAGGGTTTCAGAAAAATCATCTCATGTGAATATTAACTTTAAAAAAATCTAATTTCTTTTCCTTACATTTTGCAAGAATTGCGCAGATGCTCGAGGTATATCAAAATCAAAATTATATAAACAATTTATAAAAAGGATCCAATGAAAATGTTTAAATCTTATAAGTTTAGGTGAGAGTTTCCTTAAAAAATAATGATGTGGTACCCACTCTTCAAGAGAACAGTCTTTTAGCCAAAATTCTATCCAACAGTATATCTAAGTTTGAAATTTTTTAAGGCGCTTCTTTGCTTATGTGTAGGGAGGCAAAAGAGAATTAGAATTTTTTTCTTTCTATAATTTTTTACTGAAAAATGAGATTCGTCTATTTTATTCAATAAATTTAAATAAAAAATTTAAAAATATGTCTCTGATTTTGTATTTATTATTTTAGAAAATTAGGAAATAATAGTAAGGTATTGAAAATTTAAGAAAATTTGGCTGTTTTCAGTGAAAAAATTATAATATGGTATAAAAATACAAATAAAATTTTTTTCCCCTATTTCATTAAGTTTATTTTGGAAGACACTTTTATTTCAATGGAATTTACTGGCATATACTTCTCCTCAAGCAATACTTTGGGTCGAATGTTGAACGACTTTGTGGCAGAAGGTTTACTTTTAAGGTCTTATCTTAAGTCTTATAATCTAAACTTGGGAATCGCCTTTCAGAAAAATTCATTCGTTTTGTGCTTTATAAAGTTCTACTCCTAATATTAAAAATAAGTCAATAAAAAAAGTCCAAAAGTTTGTTTGCAAAAGTAGATAAGTAAATTTAAAAAAATGTGTGAAAAAAAGATTTCATAACAAAAGGTTAAATTCCTTTTAAGTTTCTGCTTTAAAAAATTACTCTGTAAAATTTATTGGATATGTTTTTTATCATTAACTAAAAAATTAGGTCCCCAGTAATTTTAAGTTGGGTGCTTGGTCGATTCCAAAAAAGAGTTGAGAACTATTGATATAGTGACGTGTATAATTCATTAAAGAAAAATATAAAAAGAAAGGTCTTTTTATTAGATTGAAGGATTGAAATTCAGGACTGCTTATGTAACAAGCGAAACAGAAGATTAAAAATGTTCCAATTATGACTACGTATTACGTACGAGCTTTCGAAATTTATTGAAAACTAAGAAAGAAGTTAAACCAAGCCAAGTTTTTAAGATTTAGTTTTTGAAAGAATTAAACGTAATTATATTTTGTATATGCGATTTTGTATCTGTGCTTGTATGTTGTGAAAAAAAGGTAATTTTTATTGTATAAATTTTAATTATATGTCCGAATTAATTTCAAAATCTACAACTTTTAAAATCTTCAGCTATCTTTGGTTCTTTAAAAGAATCGGAATTTTTTTGTTTTTCTCTTTTGCTATTATTACTATTAGTATCAATACCTTCATTCTTTTGCTTAAAGATCGGTTTGTTTTTCTTATTGCTTTCTTCTGAAAGTTCAAACCCGAAATTTGAATTTCCAGAAGTAGGAAAACTTTTTCTTTTTGAATCCTGAGAGTAAGTAGAATAACTTCGTTTTTTAATGCCTCTTTCAATATCTGTTAGAGAAGAGTCGCGTGTTCGCCCACTCGTCGTCTTTCTTCGATAATAATCATTTTCGGTTTCGGATAACATGGGAAGAATGCTTACTTTGTGTAAATAAGGAAATGCCGACTTATCTACAATATTCAGTGCTAATTTGCTGTATTTTTGCGTTTTTCTTCTTTGCTTCAACAAGATATCACCCACCATTTCGTGAATGTCTTCATCTTTACTCTCGTTAATGATTTTGTTCGCTGGAAGACAGCTAATCCTTCTTTTAACCTTTTCATAATTGAGCAAAGAAAGATCCCACCCTTGCTTGTATAAATGTTCATTTATTTCTGCTGCATTTAATTTTTCAACCTGTTCAGCCAATTTTAATTTTTTGTCCATATCTTTTCGCTTAAGTAAATAAGGCTTAATGAACCTTGAATCTAATTTGTTAAACTTTTCTCTTAACTGTTTCATTCCTTTTTCTCCAACCAAATCACTAATGAAGACAGATAGATAGTCGAACATATCAGTAAATAATATGCCCGCTATAGTGGTTGGCTGCTTTTTATCCTCTATCTTGATATTGAGCGCATGAACCAATGGCTTGATACTAATTCCTTGAACAAAGGACGTGAATAAGACGATTATCACGGTAGTGGTTTCAAACATGTTCTTTGTATATGTGCCAACTTCTTTCTCGGAAATGAGAGTGGAGAGCGAAAAAGCGATTGCTCCACGCAATCCACTGTATGCAACGATGAATATGTCTAAATTGCTCAATTTATTTAGCTTTTTTCGATTCGCCACCTTTATTAGAAAAAAAGAAGCAATGAAACGATATATGAGGCAAAATAGAAGAGAAGATATGATGAACACGCCATTTGCTACGTGATTTCTATGAATCGTAGACATACCGAATAATAGAAATATTATACTTTCAGACAAAGCAGCCGCTAGTTTTAGAATGTAGGCTAATGTCGTATTTGAACATTCATTTAAATTCTTTTCTACATATCGGCGCATAATAAGACCACAGAAAATAGCAGCAAGAATCCCTGACAACTCAAACATGTCAGCAAAGATGTACGAAAGATATGCTATGATGATGACAATGATTGGTTCGAGTAAAGGCACTTCGTGGGTATACTTTGTTGTAAATGCGATGATTACAGCAAACACCACTCCAATCAATGTGCCCACACCCGCAACAACGAAGAAAGAAATGACTCCCGCTCCAATGTCTATTCCTTTCAAATTTTCACTTCCGATTTTGTTGAACGCCCCAAACATGTTATAAAGCACAATTGACACTCCATCGTTTAGGAGAGATTCTCCAAACACAACGATATTAAGTACTTCATTCACGTGGATTTCATCAAATACGGCTAATATTGCAACGGGATCAACTGCCGATATCAGCGAAGCAAATAATAAACACTGCATAGCATTCACTTCAACTCCAAACCCACCAGCTACAGATATGCCATATAGAGAAAAGCCTACAGCTAATGTGTTAAACAAAGTTCCTACAATTGCTAGCATTAGAATTAAGCCAATATTGTCGAAAAATTGTCTTCTAGGCATAGAATAGCCTGCTTCCAAAACTATGGGAGGGAGTAGAACTAAAAAAAATATTTCTGATGACAATGTCAAGTTGGAATGTAGAGTCTTATCTTTGTTGAAAGAAAAAAATACGAACAACCCTACGAGGATTCCGAGCAGAATTAGCATACATGATTCTGGGACGTACTCTTCCAAAAATTTGGACTTCGTGAAAAGCAGTTTACACAAACACACAACCAATATCCATACACTTAAGGTAAACGGAACTCTTACACTAGAAAAGTTCACTTCAGCAATGTGATATCTCAACTCTTCTTCATTTTCTGTCTTCTCTGTTGTGAGATGTTCGTTCGAAAAATTTTCTTCAATCGATAAATTTTGGCAATGAAGTAAAAAAACGCACACGAATACAACTTTATATGATAGAAACATTTTCGGAATTACTTTAACATGCAAACTCCTGTTTTTCAGCCCGTATGAAGATTTAGAAAACGTTTAAAATCCATCTAAATTAAATATAAATAATTGAAACACAGAATATTATTAAAGGATGGTCATAAAAATAGAGAAACAAATGTAAAATACAAACAAAAGTCTTTCCAGATTCATAATACAGACCAAATTTCTTTAAATGGATAAATTGAAACTTGTTAGTTTTTATTTTGTAAGTTCATTTACCCTAAATTCGCTGTTTGGAAATGAAATTAGTTAGAAACTTTTGAGCATTAGGCCCTTTCATAAAAAAGTTCATGACACAACCCTTTAAATTCCATAAGTTACTTATCTTATTCGATCAAAATGGAATGTGCGCAACCTATGTCTTCTTTTTGATTATCTAGGCGCCAATGAACAGGAAAGGTGTATAGAAAATTCATTAGACTATATTTTGGAAAAAAGCTTCGTTGAATACTCAAGCATTTACTATATATCAAATTTCGGAAAATTCCATGTTTTATGCATTAATGGTCTGGCAAGACCCGGCTTGATAACAAAAATTAAAAAAAAAGTATATAAAGTGTATGTAACATAGAATTTATGCAAAGCATTCATGGTTTTTCCAGACTACTGTATATCTTACATACAAAATTGATTTACTTTTATAGGCACCACTATTGCAATGCAAATTTTTCTCTAAATTAGAAAGAATAAATATACATACAAATCTTCCTTGACGCAATGTCTATTTAACGAAAACTTGCGTGTAACGACATTTTCTATTCTTGCGAATTTATCCCAATTGAATATATTCGACCCCACCTGTTCATAAAGACAGTCTTTGATTATTCCATTAAGTGGTCCTTTTATTATACGTAAGGCATAACTGTATATATAATACCTTCACATTTAATTTTTGCTATTTTGACATCATCTTGAAATCGCCTTTGTACAGGATCGTAAGAATCTTCACAATTGTTAAACAGAGTGAATTGGGTTAAGACAAATAGTAGCTCCTTAAAAATGGTCAATTTTAGGAAATAAGTATTTTTTTGAAAGTTGATTGGTTCATTGAAAGTAAAATAATAATTGATTATATTATTCTCTAAAAGAACATTTATCAGCTCATTCTTTGAAATGATCAATTGTTAATTCCAAATGTCCAACTGATAGAGCTGTTTGGAATCTTATCAATATATTGAACACTATATTTTTTTCCAAAACTTCCAAGTATTGGAAAAACTTTTTCTAATTTCTTTCAGAAAAGTTCTATAAAAACATTTTGCTACTAAGATGATGGTATAGAGACTTCGCTTTGGGATTACCAAAAAAGGCTTGAGGAGGAACTTGATTTAAATAACTTGAAAGATAAATTTATAAACTTCTGATCACCATGATTAGTGTGGAAGGAGTATCCTTTATACAAATAATATTTCTTGCTATTTTAATATAATTAAATAGTATATTAGTATAATAATATAATTATAGTAGAGGAACAGTTAATCTTTTATAATGTCTACACAGCTAAGGCCTTCTAACATCTCTGAAAATTCCATCAAAGGAATATTGATGCCGATAAAATATTGAAAGCTATTGGAATTTTCAAATGCAATTGCATTTGCTAGAATTGATGAGTTTAACTTTGTACTTGGGACCAAATGAATCGATAAAACAAAGTATGTATAGACAAGAAAAATCTCGATTTAAGTTAAAACAGGATATTTGAATAATTGAGCGAGTAAAAATTATGCTAGTGGAAATGGTACAAGTGAAAGTTGGCCAACATTAAAAAAATAGAAAAATTTAAAGTCTCTTAGTCTTAATTGATATTGTATTTCATTCAAATTTTTAATCTTATATCCAAAGGTTTAAAATAAAACCTAAAAATAAAATATCGCATACCCGTAAATAAAAATTGCATAATAGCTCCTAACGACATTTTTCAAGAAAAGAAAAACAATAAATGTTAATTGTTCAAGTCTTTAAAAGTTATGTGATGCGTAAATGTGATAAAGTTCTTACATGACCTATATCTGTATGGTAATTAAAATGATTTATGCATTAAGTTTACATAATCTGTCATTGCTGTTATTAGTATTCATGCTGCTAGGACAAGACTTCCATTTTACACAGTAAACAATTCTCACCTTCTCTATTGAAATTTCTTTCCAAACTCAGAAGAGAAAAGTTAATTTCTACTAAAGAACCTTCTTTAAAAGATTCTTATTTCATCCAAAAGATTTAAAGCAAGATTGTTCCTGCTTTCCAACGCTAGTAAAACTAACACGTATTTAACTCAAGTGCAAATATAAAATTAAAATTACAGCATATTGTTGCGATTTAGCCTATTAGTACTTTTCTAAGAATCGGTGGAATGCTTTTTGAAGAGCTAATCTTATTGGTTCTCCATCATTAGTTATGTTATTTTGTCAATACTGGACTTCGAATTTTACAGAAATTTTGTTTACATGTAAAATATAGAACAAATATTTTTGCCGGTTTTTACCTATTTTTGGTTATAAACTATATATAGCATTTTTTATTTTATCAATAACAAATCTTACGTATCCTATGTAAGTAACATAAAATTCTCTTTTATATATGGATAAAGTATAAGTATTTCATTATGTATAAAATAATGCTAAAAAAAGATAACAATTTAAAGAAAAATTTTATTCGACACTAAAAAACTAAAAACACGTTTGATAATGCACTTATGCAGTTTTATTGAAAAAATAGTTATATACCTGGAAATTAATTAAAAATGTACATTTTGAGAATAATGTTACTGATCAAGTGTAATTGAATGACGACATCGTGCTTTGGTTAGGCGAGAAATGTTGACTCAGTTTTCTTGAAATCATACCAATTCAAAAACTTTACCCCATTTCTTGTAGTTGATGCTTCCTTTTAGTGGATATTAGTGCATAAATTGTCTTAAATAAATTCACTTGAGGCGATTTCTTGAGAAGCAAAGAATTTACAAAGGCTTCTTTCTTGCTTCCATTTTTAGAACAAAAATGATACTATAAAGTTTCTTCATTTTATTTTACATTAAGAGCAGCATTATTCAAATGATCTGCATACAGTTTTTTTATACATATTTTTTTTAGTTGATCATATAGAACACGCTTTAAACTCTATGATATGGCATTCAGCTTCTTCGACACTTTTCTTTAAAAAGTTTTGCTACACATCTGATTCTTTTAAACATGATATAGATAATGCATCCTCTAAATTTAAATATTAAGGCGCGGCAAAAAACTTTATTAACCCATTAACGACCAATGTTTCTATTTTGGAACATAAGTAATTTCATCTTCGTCTGTTTTTTCAATGACTTTGAATATAAATCGTCTGCGTTTTTTTAGATATCGTCTGTTTGCTTGGTCTTAAATGGGTTAAAATGATTTAAATTGCAAGAATTTAAAGAAGTAGAGTCAAGCGGTGTAAATCCGTCTTTCGATAATAATAATAATAATAATAATCGATTAACCTCAACACCGCGGAGATTTTTTGAGAACAGATTTCCTTATGGCACAAATTTTTGCTTCGATAATCCCTCAGTCTCGAAGATCCGTTAATTTTTTCAAGAAACGAATATGACGGAAAAACGCGACTGCACTTATATTTAAATTCTATCAATTAAATTACTTCAATTATTGAAATTTTTTTAAATAAATTTTGAATTTATTGACTATTGTATTAAATTTTCACCTTATTTTCCCAAAATTATTTCACAACTGAAAAGAGTAAAACATATTTATATTAAGATGTTTTGCTGGTTCAATTGGTACAATTGTAAATTTTTGTTGATAAAGTCACAAAAAAATGTTAATAATTGTAATTTTAAAAATAAAAACATAATGATGCAATGATATCAAATAATAATAATCTTTGAACTAAATATTTGAAAATGAAATTTATGAAATACATATGCTTTGTGTGACATTCAAATAGTCCGACACACTCTTAAACACCCTACAAAACCTTAAAACATGTTTTTTTGTATTTAAAATGACAAAATAATTTTATTAAAAAAATTTCATGGCATTGAAAATGAAAATGAAGAAACATTGTTTGAAACTTTAGGAATATACTTTGGACTTGTCCATCTTTTACCATCTTGTGGTCTTTTTCCAACTTATGCTGTGAGGAAAGCTTGACTTTCGTGTTATATATTGGACTAGTACGTTTTTTCTAACGTTAAAACACATAAAAATGCCCTAATCTGTCAAACTACGTATTAAATATTGTAATTATTTTAAATTTATTAAAAAGTGTTTTAATTAACATATATTATTGCAGTTTTAAAAAATATTTGTATTTGACTATTGGAAAAATATTTGTATACTTCTGATGAAAAAAAATTGTGAAGATTTATTTTAAGAAGGTTTAATTTGAAGATTTTTAAACCTTTTTCTTATATAAAAATATAATATCTTCTAATTTCCTAACTCTTTTTTAACTGCAAGCAAAGTTGCATGCATTATGTCAACACGTGCTGCTAGCAAAATGTAACTTTTTATTTTTAAACAGTGCTATGAAAGAATGATATAAAAATTAAAAGTTGCTGACGTTTTTAATCAGACATTTTACCGAAAGAAACAGAAAAATACCAAAAGATATTGAAATTTTTAGTCAAAAAATCAAAAAACATTTAAAAAATAAAATTTCATTTTGGCTGGCCATGTTATTTCCTATATGAGCTTTAAAAAGTAAATATTTTATTTTTAAACAGTGCATGATATAAAAATTAAAAGATGTTGACGTTTTGGATCAGATTTTTTCCATAAAGAAACAGGAAGTTACCAAAAGATATTGAAATTTTTAGTAAAAACATTTAAAAAAAAATTTACTCTAAAAATCTGTAAAATCGTTAATGAAAAATTATAAAAAAAAACTATTGAAAGATAAAAATCTCTATCAAAAAATTAAAAAAAACTATAATTTGATAAAAAAAAAATACCGAAAGAAATCCAAAGATACAATAAGATATAAAAAAAAATTAATAAAAAAGATCACCAATCATCTAAAAAATCTCTATAGACAAAACAAATCAGTGAAATCTGTATCCTAAAATTAAAAAATCTATTGAAAGATAATAACTTGCCGGAAAAAAAATTTAATATCTTATTGTATCTTCGAATTTCTACAGGCAAGCTTTTATCATTTAACAGTTTTTTTTAATTATTTTTCAATACACAGGTTTTTAAGATTTTTTAAATGTTTTTTGATATATTTTACTAAAAATTTGTATATCTTTTGGTATCCTCCTGTATCTTTAGATTTCTTCAGATAAAAAACATGGCGTGAAGTTTTCTTTCAAATTAATCTAATGATTAGGAATAAAATGATTTTTTTCAATTATGCCTCCAATGTAAAAGACAATTTGTAGAAACTTTAACGCTAAAAATGATAGATTTTTATTTTTTTGTAGAAATTCGATCTTTCATTTTTTTTGGTTATTTCTAAGTCAGAATTATTATCTACGGATCTTAAATTGAATGTGGCATTAAAACTAAACGCGCCACGAGTGGGTGTGTTTTAGTGGACAAAGTTATATGATTAAAGCAGACTCGAATTTTATTTTATTTTCAAATTGAAAATTGTAGGATTTTTTTTGTTATAATCGACATATCGTGAAGATAATATATCTAGGTTTTTTTACTAATAAAAATTTTCATATAGTTGTTTTATTTGAGTATTTTGAATTACTATAAAACCCTAAAAATAAAAAAAAAGGCAAAAAACTTACAATTTCACATATAAAAACGCAAGTAAAATGCGATTTACAAGGCTTAAGGTATTTTTATTCAAGAAACATAAAGACAACATTTCGATGATTTTTTTATATGATGTTTGAATCGCTTCGAATGAAAACAATACATTTTTCCAGTTGAATCAAAATATCGGTTTGATCATAGACATAGACCAAGTAAGCCTCTTCTCGTCCTAAAATAATAAAAGCAGACTTTATAGTTATGATCTCATTTTATGTAGATCGTATTGAGAATATGAATCATAAATAACGAAAGGAAAAATATACGAAATGAGAATGAGTTTCCTAATGTAGAACAGAATTATTTGAAAGCCTAACATACCATAATATTTATTGGTTACGCCGCCTCAACAATTTCATATTTCTTTCTGGGGTAAAAATTTCTTCGACGATCTAAAAAACTCAAAAAGTCTAACTTCCATCCAGTCTTTGTGAAAAAAATTAACAGCGATCAATCGCCCAATATTCAGCATTTTGGGCAAGAACACAGCGTAAAAATATTCAGTTTCAGGTTATCACCGAATTTTTAGTATATCTGATATTTTTTAGAAACGTACAAGACAAGCATGGTTTTGTAATAAAGTAGCTGTAACTGATGTTAATATGTTTTCCAATTTTCATCAATGTCGCATATATATAGCTTCAAATCTGGAGTATTAAAAATAACAAGAGAAATGTAGAACTGCAAATTAGTATGTGCTTTGAAAAAAATTTATGCGTTATTGCTAAAGCCGATATAAAAAGGGTATGGCACGTATTTGATAAACGCTAGCGAAATTGGCGCATGCCCGAAAGAAAGATCATAGCGGCGAATGTTAGTGGAAGCACTGCTTCCTAGAACAAACGTTATAAACACGAATACAGGGATACACATCAAAAGTAAGAATAACTTTTTCGAGATTATTTGATTGTTAAGCATTTTGTATTAGTTGAAAGGGATTCCCAGCGTTTAAAAGTTTTTTTTTAATTTCTTAATTTCCAAATAAAAGGAATTATTTTTTTTTGAGAATCAAGAAGCAGAAAATGCTTAAAGTCACGAGAAAGGAGACTTGGGGAATCTCAAGAAAGAAACTCTACAACCACGTAAGTGAGATCATGCACAGAATAAAACGTTAATAATATTGAAGATCTTTTCAACCAAATATTTTATATAGCCTAATCGTTGTTTACTACATTTATACATCTCTCAAACATAATGTTGCTGCGTCGCTTGCGAATTTTTCTGCATTTAGAAGACAATTTCCTTAAAGTTTATTATGTTTGTCTTGAAAATAGGACCTTTATATCAATATGAAATGATTTTACTCGAAATAATTATAGCGACCACGTTTACTTATTTAAACGATTGTCCATATAGCAATAAAACAAATGATTTAAATACTTTTAGAGAAATCAAATTTTTAAACAAAAAATTTTCAAAAATATTCATTTTTTGTCTTTTTCTTCCACTTAACCTCTATATTAAAAAATAATCTTGTCAAAAAAATTATCCTTTATTTCTAAAAATAATTTGTATTTTTCTTTTGGGATTCTTTCCCCATCGGATAATCAATTTTTTTCAAATATTTTGGCAAGGACTTTACTCTCAACTTGTCTCCTGTGTCCCCTCACCGAGTTTAAAACCTTTGTTTTTGTATTTTAAAAATTTTACTTCATTTCACGAATAAATTGACTTTAGGCGTGAGTATGGTTGGTTAGATGCCGGATTCGATAACTCAATGTCTTGGGTTCGATACCAAATCAAGCCTGCTTTCCTCATAGTTCGATACAAGCGATGCCATTGTGCCTTTTTGATGAAAACACCCTACGGTACCATTACCATTACTTTTGTATTTTTTTTTAATTTAAAGTATGAAATATCACATGCACGTTTTTATCGTATATTTACAATACATTTACTAATTTTCTTTTATTTGGAAAATTTTAAACCTGTGTAAAATAATATACCTTCATTCTGAATTTGAGGTTTTGTATTCTATAAATGGTTTTTATTTGATGGTTTTACAAATGTAAAATATTGAAAGATTTTTTAATTTTGATTTATTTACATTCATTATAGGCATCCGCTTTTTACCTTCATTGATCGTTAAAAATTTATCAACATGATTTTCATTATTTATCTTGCTTTCAAAAGCACGATTTTTCTAAAAGAGTGAAAATTCATGTCAGTAAATGAGGAATCAAAACAACAAAATTAAAATGCATTTTAATACTTCCTTAGTTTTGTTCCTGGAAGTTAAATCATTAGCGTCTACTTTAAATTTGTATCCTTTTGAAAACTACAAGAGGCTGTATGTAAAAGAGGAGCTATGGATCAAATATTCCATAAATTTATTAAGAAAAAAAACTGGCCAATGGTAAAGTTTGTTGTTTTGCGTTATTTAACTTTAGCAAATAGCATTTTTAAAATGCATGGAGTTACACAGTTAACAATTTTATCCAAAGAAAAAAATTAATATTCAGTCTGATTGAAGGTGAAAAAAGATTTAAAAACTAGCTAAAGACATATTGTTATAAAAAGACATGCGGCTGCAAAAATCAATTCTCCGAAGAAAGACGAGGGTGAAAACAAGTGAAACATGAGTTATTTTTTCTATTTACCTGTGCTAACACCTTTTTTGTTTCTTCCAAACTATACCAGTTTTCATTTTTTAAATAATGGGGTTCATTAAATTTTGAAATTTGGTTCAATATTTAAAAAATTGTAAAAAAAATAAATAAGATACTCTCATTTTGTAGGTTTTGTAGTTATGCTTGATTAAAATAGCACTGCCTGCAATACGCTAAATTTTTGGGGTTGAATCATCACTAACAAGTTAATATTTTAGAAATATAGGCACAGAACCAATAAAATCCTATTCCAAACACTATAGAATTCAAAGAATCAAACAAGAATCTCAAGCACTATACAAATGACCTAACATCATTTCAAAACTCGAGAGATTCTAGAAAATCAATCATTGTGCAAGGAAAACAAAGACTGGAGAAAAACGAAACAAACTTAAAAATAATCTTTCATCAATCAATTTTCAAAAAGTTATTTTAAAATACTTAAAAAGCAGAAGCTTAAGCAACTGAAAAACCACTTGAATTATTTTTTCCTTTTAATGTTTTTGATGATAAAAAAATAATTTATACACTCAAATATATTTTTAATAACTTTTTTAATATTTTAAAACTCAAATTTTACTCATATGTTAAGTTTCATCTTGTTAGGTTCGATATTGTTCTTGTAATAAGTGTTTCCTCTTTCAGCGCATTTGTGAGCGCATTTTAGACGGACTCTAAAATGGAATAAGAAGATTTTTAAGAAGAATTTATTGAATATAAATGGAACAAAGTAGTTAAATTAAAGTTTAAAAAAGTGAACGATTTTTGCTATTTTTTACTTTTAAATGACCAATTTTTGAATTTTTAACAGTAAGTGATTTAGAAAGAATGTTAAAAAAAACCTCTTCAACGTCATCTCGTCAAAATTCAAGATATTTGCCGATGATATTAAATTATATGAGGTTTTGATGATTGTAGTAGCTCTAACTTACAGCGAGATTTGATAAAATTTTTGAATGGTGCAACAGATGGGGATTAAAATTTAACTTCTCTAAATGCACAAAATAAACAAAAAAAAATTTCTCGGCTGTCCTAAACATGAGAAGTTGATTCGCGAAATGATTTGGGTGTCATTGTTATTACGACGCATCTCCTTTTCTCCAAAAATATTTTAAAGAGAATTTCTAAAGCATTCGCTACTTATCAGCAAGTGTGTAAATCTTTCCTTACATTCGATACTACTACGGCTCCACTTCTTTATAAAGCGTTAAAATAAGACCAATCTTAGAAATTGCTTAGAAAAGCTTTCAAAATTGAAAAAGCCCAAAGGTCTATCAATAAAGACATTCATGGTTTGAAAGACCTAAGTTACAAGGAAAGACTCATGAAAATAAATCTACCTTCCTTACTCTATCCTTTCAAAAGGAGAGACATGATTATCATTTATAATATCCTTCATGGAAAGATGCTCATCAACTCTAGAATTTTACCTGATTTTTCATAAAGAAACCAAAGATTCCACTCTCAAAAATTTCAGAAAGCGCTTTGTAAAAAGTCCAATTTAAAAAGGTTTTTCTCTGAAAGAATGATTAATGACTGAAATTCACTTCCCGATGCTAAAGCTTTAGCAAGCACTGACCTTTATTTATCTTATTTATCAGTGCCGAAAAGTTTTTAATATAAAAATAAGATATTATGGGTATCAAAATATCTTTTTACTCCATTACCCATTAAACTGTGTTTATAGAAGGAGATTGCTACAGCTCTTGATAAAGAGTCTCTATCCTCAAATATCTTTAAGGTTACTTTCCTAAGCTTTGAGAGGTAAATATGAGAGCAGGCGTGTTCATTGGACTATATAAGCCAGGAAAATTATGGAATGCCCAAAATTTGAAAAGAAACTTAAAAGAGGAAAAGGCAAAGCCTTTCAAAATGTATTGTTTTTGTAGTACAGGGTTTTCTCCACCTTTTTCCTCTTATCGATCGTTTATTTTTTATTACATCTTATTTTTTAGGTAGTTTTATTTATCAAAAATATATGAATAAGTAGGACGTTCTTAATCACTATTACATATGTAAACAAGGCTTACAAAAACTATGATATAATCATTTCTATAAAATTTTACAATTCCAGGTCTTATGACGATGAAAAAAAAATATATATTTTGATTACACCAAAAAAAATTCAAAATAAATTGTTATTTTCATATTTTTCTATAAAAACCCTATTTTACCTAACTGTCTACATATGTAGACAACATATTTTTTTCTAGTTTATTAAATTTAAAAATTATTTTTATGCAATTTATTCAGCTTTTTCTCAATATGGAATGATAAAAGAGATAGAAATTCCAAAAACTATTTCCAATCCTAAAAAATGTTCAGGATGTAGAAATTCAACAAGAACTTTATGCACAAAATGTGCAAAAGATGTTTGTTCTCAACATAAAAAAAACTACAATTTTGTGCTTTGAATGTCAATAAATTTCTTAATTTTATTGGTTATAGGTCTTCTACAATTGTTTCTAACATAGCACGTAATGAAGGCTGATGCTTAGTTTCTATATGTCTACACATGTAGACTTATAGGTAAAATATGGTGGTTGATTTGCCACGTAAATTAGGGAGGGTTCTCAAACTGCACGTAATCACTCCCAAAAGAATCACGAACAGGAGTTTCATAAGCCTATCGGGCTTATCCAATGTCCATTGCCTGCCTCAGTTGATTTTTTATGGTCAAAGAAATTTTAAAATACAATTTTTTGAAGAATATTCTTACAAAATCAATAATAAATTTCCGGTTATACTATTGCATTCATATGTTTCGCGTTTCACAATGATGATATTTTATTCGATGACGATTTTCAAGAGTATTTTTCTCATTTCTAACATTGCACTAGTATTCTATGTAATGAATATCTATAATAACAAATAGCTATTCTAATGTTATTAATTAACTATGTATATACTACACCTTTCCACCTCAAAAAGTTTCGTGATCGAGCCCATCCTCCTTCAGACGAGAACAAGAACAGAACAAGTTACAAGAACATTTTCCAAAGTCGCATGAGTAGGAAATATTTATTGATATCAATTCTTGTTAGAAAATATTAATAAACATTTTTATTCTTTTTTTTTGCGCTGACAAAAATTCTTTTTTCAAAAATTAAAAAGAGTGAAGCCATGCTAAGTTTGGTGTTATAACAAAAGGTTTCGTGTCCTAAAAGTTTGGAGACGGGTGATTTAACTAGTTTATATTATTATTGCATTGGTTTGTATATAAAAAAAAAGAAAAAAACTTCGAAAAGATATACTGAAAAAAGTAAAACTGAAATTATCCGGGCGAATTACAACATAATATATTATGGTACTTTCTTTATTAGTTTTGGTAGAATACCGCCTTTAAAAGAAGATTAAAAAACGTTATGTTAAAAACTTTATGTATAAGTTTGTTTTTTTCTTGTGAGTAAGGCTGTTTTTGCGGAAACTATATTTAAAAAAATATGTTTACACTTTTAAATTTTTATGTATATATTTTTTAAAAGTAAACCAAAGTTATAATACTTGGAAAGATTGGTACTGCATCGATTTCAATTATTTTGAGTTTATGAAGATAAGAAATTAGAGGGGTGTTTTAATTGAGGGTAAATATGTTTATGTAATAATTAAAATGTATTTCTCATTAAATTTATCAGAAGAATAAATTGGATGATGTAAAATTATTTTTTAAAAATTACCTCGAAGCACACTTTTACAAATTGCTCCAAGTTTATACTTCCTGTGTGGGACATGTCAAATTTCTATATAAAATATATGATAATGTGAAGTAAATTCAGCAAAAGGGTGACGAAAATTCATTTATTAATTGAAATAGTATGTAAAGCTAAAATAAGTTATAGAAATATAATCTTGCTTTGGATTCCATAATAAATGCTATGAAAGCAAAAATCAAAGATTTGATTTTTTGCGAACCAATGATAAAAGGTGTTTATTTACAATAGCTAACTCCCTTTAACTGTTCGAATTAACACCTTACAGACTTATGTAGAGATGTATCGGATGTAAAATATTTTGCATCCGCGAATGCGGATATTAGACTTGACATCCTAGCGAATGCGGATGCGCATATCCAAAATAAATTTTTATGCGAAGAGGATATAAAATATTTTCAAAAAATTATGTTTTATATTTTACAGTATCTTACTATTTTAATCCCTTTTTTTACATTTTTTACTAGAATTTAAAGACATGACAAATCTTGTGAGTTTTAAACAAAAAAATACCAAAAGTTTTCATAGATATTTATAATAATTGATTTTAAATTGCGGATGAGGATGCGGATGTTAACATGAAATAAATCCTCGGAGAGGATGTAAAGCAGATGTAAAATTTTTTTGCGAATAATCCCCATATGTGGATGCGAATATCCGATACATCTCTAGCTTATAGATTTCGTAGGAGATATCCTAGTTTAGTATCTTTATTTACCGAGTTCTTAAGAAAAGCTTGAAGAGGCTTGAATGTCGTCATTTCTCAAATATACATCTTCAAAAGGGTCTGACATCAGTTGATGAATGTGCATAAAGTTATTTAAATATTACCTTCATTATATTTTGTTCTTATTGTCAAGATATTTAACATGATATATTTATTGTATGATGGCGCTCTGTGGTTTTTACCAGCAAACGTTGGATTTTGTTTTACATATTCTTATTATTACGACTTTTAAAGCGCGTAAATCTTTATAAGTTACATATATAGGGATATGCAGTTGAATATAAATAAGTGCTATCACCTTCAAATTGGAAAAAAAGAGGATGCCAGTTTTTATATAGGCGGAACTAAGCTAAACCAAGTTGAAAAGCATAATGATCTAGGATTAATCGTTGATTCAAAGTTTTGTTTCTCTGATCATGTATTGCACGTTGTCAAGAAAGCCTTCACTATTCTACACATGTTGAACAATACCTTCATCTTATCTGAAATCGAAATTTCTCTGTATTTATACAAATCTTTAGTCAGACCTGTTCTGGAATACGCAAATGTAATTTTTGGAAGTTCATCAATTATCAACATCAGAAAAATAGAAAAGGTTCAAAAAGTATTCACAAAGCACTTGAAAGGAATGCAAAATTTATGTTATATTGAAAGACTTCAAAAGATTGACCTGCCTTCTTTATATTATCGAAGCCTGAGAAATGAAATGATATCAATATTTAATATTGTAAAAGGAAATATGAAGATTGATGAGAAAGTTTTGCCTGAATATTCGAAGAGAATTTCCAGATCACACTTGCTGAAGTTTGCACCTGAATCCTTTCAAAGTAAGTATAGAAGCAGATACTTAATCCAAAGAGCATACAATCACTGGAATGGCTTACCTAATGAAGTTGTTAACTCAATTACTGTGAAAGAATTTGAAAAAAAACTCGATGAATTTTGGAAAGACAAAAGATTTGCCGTTCCTTGAAAAATACGCTATATTTGATGCAATTCTCATAGGCTGCTAGCCTCTTTAAATTGCTTAATAAACTTATGTTATGTTATGTTATGTTAAAACAAATAAGAATCATTTTGTTGAAACGTAGTGAGATTTAACTGTATGGGGGAAAATAAATTCAGCCAGTAGGGGAAAAAATTTTGAATTTTTCAGCTTTAAAATTTAAACAAATTGCGAATATTGCAATATTTAATTAAAATCTCATTGAAACTAAGTTTATTTCAACTATATTCCGATTGGTTTATTATTCCTAAGACTTTTTTTTAGGTGTAAACACTTTTATTCAGTTTTTAACTTTTTGTCAGAGGGAAAGAGCTCTGCGTTTCGTGGACTCCATTTTGCTATACGTCTAAGCAATTTTCTAGATCAGATTTCTTTTTATAATTTGAAGCCATTTCTGACGTTGATCGGTAAGCTAAGAAATGTAATAAATATATTTGTAAATTCAGGGTTTAAACTCAAATCCTTTACTAGACAATTAATTTACAATATATTCAGGCAACCATACTATCACTCAAACGCATATTTTCATTTAAAAAAAGTAGTTATACACCTTTATAACGCTTCCTATTAAAGTCCTAGAAGTTGAATATTCAATTCTATTAGCTGTAAGTTAGCATGCAAAATTTTATATTTTGAAATATTTACGCATTGGAGATATCTTATACTTTTTTGGATTTTAGTAGCTCGGTTTTTTAGCTTGTAACAAAAAAAAATCTTTTATTTCATTGAAATACTTCTTTTCATTAACAAGAACATTAATGTATTACTTTTTCAAAAATCGAAAAAAAGTATTTATTTTATTTGCATAAATTTTTGCCGAAATTATAGATATGGTGGTATATAACAATCCTGTAAACTATAAATATAAAGTCGTATAACCTGCTTTCAATTTTACTCCATTTTATGAGAAAGACTCGGAAAAAGATGAAACCTCCTCAGACATAAAGCATTAAAATTCAGCATTAAAAATATATATATCTCGATCTCGAAGTCATCGCCATACATTCATTCAGACTTGCAAAAAGAAATTGCAAGAGAGAATCTTTCCATATAAGCAATTAATTGCATTTACATACACACTCACACATTGAGGTTATTAATTACAACACTCAAGGATAACACGTAAGTAAGATGATAAATATACAAGTAACTTTATTAAGAGTTTTATTGTCAATTAAAGATTTTAGGATTTATTATTTACATTACTACATCATCTCTTTACGTATATAATAATTAAAAGTTTAGATCTATCAAATGAGAGCTATCAGTTTTCCAATAGATCGTTGTCGATTAAAGAGACCAGCCTTTGCAAACACTTTAATCTCAGGGCCATCCATATCTTACATTCCACGACGTTTTAGGATCGAGGAAAGTGTTTTCAAAAAATTGACGATTGCATTGCTTCTTTTTTCACTTTGAGGAAACTTTTAATTTTTAATTGCAAAGTTCAAGAACAAAAATTTAATAAATTAATATTTCAAATAACGTTTTGTCTATCTGAATATAAAAATAATGCGTTAAAGAATAACATAACCTTCAAACAAGTACTTTTATATTTTGCAATTTAAAATCGTAAAAAATTAATTTTTGCTAAGAATTTACAATTACTTTGATCTTAGCAAAAGTTAGATTAAATTATTAGTTAGCAAGCTTAGTCAGATTGGGATATATATTTTTAATGTTTGTGAGTTAATTATATGTTCAAGCATATAAAATCCATGATCTTTCATTAGGTTTAGTTTAAAAATGACTGAATGCGCGAAAAATTTAATATAAATAAATTACATACAAAAATCTGAATAAGTAGAAAAATGAATTAAAAGTCGAGGCACTCTACTTCTTCACTTGAATTTGCTACTCAAATAAATACAAGAAAAATTCAATAAGCTTAGTGAGAATGGGGAAACCGACTTTCTGATGATAGAATTTAATCTTTTTTTATTTTTTACATGTAAATCTATGAATGAAAACAAAATTTTATCAGTTTAGTGATCATTTTAAAATGTACAAAGAGATTTAAGGGGATTACACAGGATTTCAGTAAAAAGTCACAACTAATTTTAACAATTTAATTTTTCTAACCTAAATTTAATTAGAAATAAAGCCTATATGTGAATAAGAAGTTTACACTTAGAAACCGGTTGTGAATTTAAAAAAAAAGTGTCCATTCTTTCCATTTTATTATTCTCATTTTAATTAGATAACGGAGTCTAGGACAAAAATTTATAAAATAAAAAACGCTAAAAAATGTTATCAACAAGTGTTACGGATCAGCCAATGCATGCCCGCAACCGCGTAGGCTAGTAAATGCTATTGAGGCATTTAGGGCCAGGCTCCTCTATCTAATTTATGGGCCTCATCATCAAAAAATTGGCATTTACAAATTAAAATGAAATAATGAATTCGGTTCACAATATGCTTATGCTAATAATATAAAGCAAATAAAATCAAAATATAGAAATATTGCTGATTTCATTGACGCTAACGATTAAACTGTTTAATTTGTTAATATGGGCCTTTAACCGGAAGAAAGCAAATTTATAATAAAAAATTACTCTTTGGTATGAGAAATGGAGATAAGGAATATTAACCATGATAAAATCTAAAGCGTCAACAAAGAAATAACTGATAAACACAAAGAAAAGAGTTGTTATAAGCAGTATTTGATACTTTAATTTTAGACAAAGCCAGTAGGTAAGCATGTATATTAGTGCCCCATTTGACCCCTCCAAATATAAATTTCTGGCTACGTTACTGCATGCACGTGCTTGAATGCGTTAGTGGTGCAAAGAGAAAGGATCGTTCTTCACAGCATTCACTGACGTCACTCTCTTTTTAAAAAATATCACTTATCAGTGTAGGTATATCCCTTAACTCACGTTGATTAAATCTATTTTAATTTACATGGAAAATAATTAGTCGACCCTGAAGGAACAACCTACCAACTAATAACAAATAAACTACTAGTTATAACAAACTAACTTGCTAATTTCAATAATTAAGTTTTGTAAGATAGTTTATCAGGATAATAATGTTTAAGATGGAAAAATGATGATTAAAGTGAAGGATTCAAATGGATTCAAGCTGATTTAACTAAGATCCATGCTCTTTAATGACGTGATGACATGAAATTAAGAAGATTAAAAAGAACATACTGAAAAAATGCTATCTGCTTGTCTTTCAAAAACTTTAGGACAAAGTTTCTCCACTTCCCAGTCGCTGAGAACGTGAATGGAGCGCACAATCCTCGTCATTTCATTCTTTGTAATGACGCCGTCATTATTGATGTCAAAAAGTCGGAAAATCCACTTTAATTTCATTTCAACGCTGGCAGACATTAAATAAGAAAGAGTTGTAAGAAGTTCCTATACTCAAGAAATATTTTATATTGCTTTCAAAATAATTTTCATATTTTACGAAATTTAAAGATTTAAATAAATTTTAGCCAAAAGACTTTAGAACCAAAGGACAATGCAACTATAACGAGAAAAGAAGATTTTTCTCGAATCATTGAAAATAAAAAGTGGTCATTTTACAACTATAATAACTAAGTAAAATGGAATTTTACTACTTATATCTTGTTTTTACTATTTATGTCAATACACATATCTAAATATCTGTTTGATCATGTCTTATTTTTCTTCCACTCTACCAAACTTTATTTCTTAATGCATCTTAGTAAATATTTATTTTTGTATATATTTTTTGTATTTAATTTTCAATAAATTACTTACTTAAAAAATAAAACTCAAAATTTTATAAAAACTTAAAATAAGATTCATTGTGTAATTAGAAACCAGGATATTTGAGACCAAATCCACGTACCATAGACCACCTTACTGAAATCCCCTTCTCACATTATTAAAAAGTAATAAGCTTTTTATATCCTAATCCAATAAGCATATCACATAGCGAATTTGATTTTGTAATACACTTTCATTTGAAAATAAAGCTTCACATTATTTCATTTAATGGCAACAATTCCAATTAAATACGGTTTTTTCATGGATAGAAATTGAAAGCTTTTTTTTAACAAAAAATCTGAAAACTCGACAATATAAATTGAAAGCGTCAAGAATGATAATAATTGTACAAAAATATAAGCTTTTTAGTTGGAACAAAATACACTTCATTTCAATCACTGGTATAAAAGATTATTATTTCAATGAAGAGTTTTTTCATTTAATTCCAACTCACAAGGGACTTATAACTTAGATATAAAAAAGCTTCACCGCTTTATTACAAAAGAAAAGCAAATTAAGAAAGCATGGCGGTTAAATTCTACTGAACTGATTTTCGATCACGTACAAAATATATTAACTAAACATAAAAATATTTGTAAATCTTAATTTATTCTATTGAGAATATAAATAAGTGCTGAAATCCTTTGAATACAATTTCAAGAAAGATATATAGAAATTAGTTTTCGGTTCTACAAAAATTCCCCAGTAAAAAACGCCTCTCGAAAATATCCTCTTCTTCTTGTCGCCTTCTTTGACCAATATTTCCATCTTTTTCATCAAAATTTTTTAACGAATTAGCGCAAAATTCTTTGTTTCTCAAGGTTAAATGTTAAAAAGCAAAAATTAGCTTCAATAAAGGAAAAGTATTCAAGCACAGTATATAAAAAATATAATAAGCTCATTTATCATAAATATAACGAGTACATTATAAACCCAGACAAACACAAATGCACATCACACACACACATACACGATCAGGATAAAATATCTACTGATCTATCACTTTCATACCAGGGCCCCTCCTTAGAAATAAATCCTTAGAAAAAAAAACTAAAATCCTTAGCTAGAGAAAGAAATTTATTTGGTGCGCTTAAGCCCCCCCCCCCCTCACACCCACTCAATTTTTCAAGCCTCTCGACTCAATTTTTCAAGCTTAAATAAGTTTTAAATGAATCACATCCGATAAATTGCGCTTGTGAAGAAGTCTTTTCTTTGTACATCGGTAGTTTCAATGAATATATTATAAAATTATCTATGGTATTTTTTGAGTATATGAATATTTATTCAAGCTGCTCTAAAAATAGGAATCAGCACTGCATCCTGTGAGAGAAATTTTTCGACCCAGAGTTTTCGAGTTTTTGAACTATTTCAACGAAAGTCAAGAAGGCTGAATGTTTGACATGTAAATTACTTTATTACACTAAAAATGATATATTGTTAATAAAACAATTTTCTTCTTTCACTTTTGTTTTATAATAGTTAATTATACTCCTCAATCCTCATCACCTTACTTTTATGACCTTCTTTAGCTCTTGTTTCCGATGTTGATCGAATTTGCTTCTAGAAAAGAAAATTTTATAGTGTGTATTTTCATAATGTATAGTTTCAGCTCTTTCCCCCTCTTCATTTTGGTTAGCGCGGGTTCTGTTTCATACATCAGTAAAATGTTTGATGTATTAATAAAATTTGCTGTATCACTTCAGAAAGATTAGCAATTTTTTTCTTTGCCTCAATTACACAATTTTTTGATCTTAAATTTAAATTTTTGTTAGCGTTTCATTTTTTTTATTTCTGTAAAGAAGAATCGCGTTTATAAGTTCGCAAAAAAGTCAACACAAACTTATTTATGATGGGTATGTTTATGTGTTTCAGAAAATCCTTGGGTAAAATTAAAAGTAAGCACTTCAAATGAACTCATTGGAACACTAAATAAACACACCCATCCACCTCCTCAAGTAAAGTGCGAAAAAGAACGAATAAAAAGCTTTATTAAGAATTAAGCAGAAAATATAAGAGATACACCTGAAAAAATATTGGCAGACAAACTGTCAAATGATTCTGAAAGCGTTGCAATAAGTTTAGTTAGACTTGAAAATCTTCGCAGAACGATTCGCTCACAGAAGCAAGATAATGTAACTAAACCAACCAATCCTGCCAATAGATCAGCTATTCCTGCCATACCTTTTCCTTATAATGAAACTAATAAGTTTCTACTTTATGACAGTGGTGTTAGAGATATTGCCCGAATACTAGTATTCGCCACAAACGAATCTTTTCACATGTTGTCTATTTACTTATGAAGAGTGGTTTGATGAGTGAACTTTTAAAGTTTGTACTGAAATATTTTTTCAACTATATACTATACACGTAAAGGTAAATCAACGAGTTATACCATGTTTATATGCACTAAAGGAATAGGAAATCTGCTAAAATCAATTCCTTTGATTTTGACATTGCTGCTATTAAAGCTTTTCTATTCTTTTCCCTATTACTGCTAGACTAGCCGTTGTTTTTTTCACTTCTCCTCAAATATTTGAAAACACATACGGGCCAATCGTCTCCAAGAAAGATACAACAATGATCACGAATTTTCTTTACATTTAGTAGTGGTTGCAGCTTTAGCATTTGTGCCTCCTTCTGATGTTATTTCTATGTTTGAAAAACTCAGTGACAAAATCAGAAGCTCATTTGACGCAGACACTGATGAAATATTGGATTATATTGAAGATTCATACATCAGCCGATATTGGCGTAATACTCCAGGTAGATCTCCTATTTTGACATCAAAATGTGGAATATGTATTGTAGAATTGACCGAGAGATAGCACGTATTAAAAACCACATTGAAGGCTGGCACTGGAGATTACAATCCTTGTGTTCAGGATGGCATCCTTCATTTAGGAAGTTTATTGACATATTAAAAAAGAACAATCAATAACCGAATAGAAATTCTTTATGCTCAAGGTGGACATTTGCCTCCAACACAAAGACATCGATTAGTTGATTGCCATGTATAATTTTGATAAATTATAGAGAATTACTTTAATCGTGCTCATTTACATCATTTGCGGGACATTGCACACAATTTATCTTTTTAACAAGATATGCAAAGTATTGAAATTTTATGTTCATTATTTCAATAAAATAATGAACTTTTCCGATTATTATTAAAAGTTTTTACTTTATTACAACTATTATTATATTTTTTATTTTAAAAAGTGATATCTTCTTTTTCAAACAACGAGCTAGAGAAGGAAACAGCAAAGTATTTTGAGTCTGATGAGTTGCAAAAAATATTTGAAAGCTAAGTATTTATACGAGCTCCTCTTCACGCACCTATGAAGTGTAGGAATATGTTTATAATATGTTCATAGTTATTTTTTATGTGTTTATAGTTGCAAAAACAGTCATACCGATGAGCTTAGTTCATACATTTCCTGCTTATCAAACCATCGCGCATTTACAATATAATAGAAATTATGGGACTTGAATACATTAAATGATTTATTTCTAAGAAGTCTTCAAAAAACTTGCTTATTTCAAAATTGATTAATTTCATATAAGATTAAAATAATAAAAGATTTACTTCAAATATGATGAATCCTTTATTGCTAGAGTCTAAACATTTGAAGAAGTAATGCGCGTATTCATTCGGGTCTGAAGAAGAAGAAGAGGAGGATAATGATAAGATAAGGGGTAGTATTTAAAATAATTATCTTTATTTACTTCCATGAGGATAAAGGTAGCCAAATACTTCCTGAATTTTTTTGCATTGTAGTTTGCCATCAGGACACTCCTAAAATGGCACTGAAATTTTAAATGCTACTCTACGTTTCTAGTTGATCGATTGAGCCAACTAGTATCTAATCTTCATTTTAAAATGAGAACTGCATACTTGATTTAGATCTGATATTCAAAGGTTGTGTAAATTTTCGTCTCAAAAAATGATTTTGTTCAACAAGAAATCTAAAATTACATATTTTTTGGTATTCAAAAATTTATCATAAACTAAAGCCAAATTCTACCTAAAATCAATAAAAAAGAGTATGATTTTCAAATGGTTACAATAAAGTATATTTGGTTAATTTAAAATATGAAAACATAAATTAACTGAACACTAAGTTAGAAAGTTACACTGGAGTAAATTTTTATTGCAAATGTAACAATCTCTTCTTTCATTTGGTGATTATTGCTTTTCTTCTCTGTTTGACTAAATGCTAATGAATTTAATCGGTTATTTTAAATTTATTTTTTAAAAACTAAACTTTTATCTTAGAGATATATTTGAGTATGTTTTATTGTTTTTTTATAGACTGCTTCAATTGAAACATTATGTAAGAGATTATGTTTTCTGAAATTTTACAAATTTTATGCCATTAGTGATGTTTCGATGTCAAAACGTAGGCCAAAGCTTCTTCTAATGACAAAACCTTTAACTTGGACATTTCATTGTCTGTTTCTATTATGTGTTACAAAATCTAGATAAAAATTAGTTAATTTGAAAATGGAAAACTATTAGAATATAAATACTCAAAATAATTCATACTCCAATAAAATCTGAAAAACATAAACATAGAAAAGAATTGACGTTTCTATAATGCATCCAGATTCTTCTTCGATTTTTCTTTCGTTGGCTGGTGGGAGGGTATGCATCGCGTTATGCTCCCCATTTGGGTCTATCCCTAGACATTAGCAATTCTAACTTTTGAAATATGTTATAAATGAGCTCGGCCAAGAATAAATAAATTAAAAGTAAACATGACTCTAGAATCAAGGGTAGGACGGATGCGTACAAATACTGAGAATATGCTGTGAAAGAGCGCACCTGTTTGAAGTTCTTGTAAAGCATTTTAATCACATCTGTGCTTAATTGAGTATTTTGGCTGAGAAAACTCAAGCCACGAGGCCTTTTTCCATATTCACAAGCAAGAATTTCTACGTCTTCCTTTTCTGAAAAAGAATTTTTTTAAATTTATGCACATACACAAAAAAATTGCCAGAGTGCGAATAATGAGCATTACTTCATATACATCGTGTATGTAGCGTATTTATTCGCTCAAATTCAGTGTTGATTATATCTTGATGTTTAATTTATTTAACCATCTAAATGCTAAAATGTATTGATGTCTTCATTCTAGTGATTTTTATCTCATCTATTATCATGTTTTGCAAGTCCATGAAAAAATATGAGTCTCAATTCAGTAATATCAAATGAAATCATCAATTCATATAGAAACAGTTATTGTTAAATTATGTTTGTGAGAAGAAGTATTTTTATTTAATTTATAACTTTGATTAAATGTTTGCAACGGCTCATGAGTTACAATTAATTAAAAAGATGCTAAAGCCTAAAACTCAGTTTTTCATAAGAAAAATCAATGAGAAGTATTTTCAATCAATTTTCTCATCCATTAAAACAAATCCATTAAAATCCATACCTGCATTCAGGCTTTACCCCCCCCCCCCTCCCACTTCCAAAAATATAAGTAAGTTTATGTGCCCACCCCTACTCACTATTAGTTAGTTTAGTCATGTATACAATAAGCCCCCTTCCCCATTCCTCACTTAAATGGGTTCTGTATTCGCCACTGGCAACACGGGTTCTAAAAAATTCAAACCAAGTATACTCTGACAAGGAAATATTGATATATGCATGCTTATTTATGAATTAAAAAAGATATACCAAAAAGGCCTAGTATTGCGTTTTATTCTGGTAAAACTCCACTAGTCACATATTGAATTTTATCCATTTCCATCGAAGACAATTTAAGATTTAGATTTTTGAGTTGGAAATAAAGAAAAATTAGTGCAAAATTATAAAAACCTTTTTAAGACACTAAACTACAGAATTTTAGACCTATTTAGGTGCTAGGCTGAAAGGCTCAAAACCCTTTCAACATAAAGATGATTTTATTTAAAATAATTATCATCAAAAATTTATATACGTATAAATAAAAAAGATAAATTATATTATATAATTCTGATTTTAAATTTACTTTAGTAAAAAATATTAAAAAAAAATTTTTACGAGTAGAAAAGTCTTTGAAGGATTAGGGTGTAATAGGAAGAGAAGTTTATTTAAAATAGAATAAATTTCTGCAAGCCTTCTCAAGTAGCAATTTAAAAAAATAGGCCTAAAATGCTTCATAAAACGTATAAAGTGGTTGATTATGGGCTGTGCATAGGTAGGATGTGTTGAATGAAATAAGTAAAGTGTTGAATGATCTACAGATTGAAACAAATTTTTTTTTTATGTGAAATGAAATTTAGACTCCACGAGTCTTTATCACGTTAAAATGAAGTAAAAGATGTAAAGTAAAAGATTTGTTAAATGCTTTGAAGAAACTCAGTTTAATCCTTTTCCTTCAAAGCATTTAACAAATCTTTTACTACAAAGATATTTTAACATAATAAAAATGTGTGGAGTGGAAAAATTCGTGTCAATTAAAACATAAATTTGTTTAAACTGTACTTTTTTTTCCATAAATTTTATCCTTTGTAAAAAACTTATTGTAGTAGTTTTGAAGAAATACTTAAGATTGTTTTTTGTTAGTCAATTAGTTAATTAAAATTTATTAGTTAGTATTATTAAAATAAAAATGTAACTAAAATATTTTAGTTTTATATAAGTAAAAAAATATAATATATCTATTTTAAGAAAGATAAAAAAACAAATATTTTTTAGTTGTGAGTCAATTCCAATAACACCCTAATTCTAAAACATTTTTGCATTACTTTACAAAAAATATTTTGAGTGTTGTTATTTCAAAGAATAACTTATTACATATATGTTTGTGATAAAAGGTTTACATAATCATAGTTGCAATTTTTATGGACATAAAATGATCAAAATAGTTTTGATAAAAAAGTTTCGAGACACTGTCAAGTATAAGCTAATCTTTTTATGCACAAGATCGATATTGAAAATATTCAAAAAGAAGATATAACAAAAAAGGCATATAAAATTACAATATTAATTAATTAAAAAGTTGTTTTGACTTTTTAACTTGAATTTCCTCACACTGTTATGTCAACATGCAAAAAATTGAATGAAGCATCTCACAAAGCTCTGACACTTTAATTAAAAGATTTGAGATCTAGTTTATAATGAGAGAGTTATGCAGAGGCTTCAAGTTCATTCTTCATATGACTAGCACTAGCTATGCGAAGCAACTCAGGTATCTGGTATATGTAAGTTAATATATGGAAGTCGTTGAAAGTATTTTAATTTTTCCACAATCAGTTTCCAAATATTTGGGCAGTTCATTTGAATAATAATCAAAGATTTATTTCATAAATATTCATAATAATAATAATAATAATAATTAGACACAAATTTGTTAGTTAAAACTTAAAAAATAAAAAATTTATTCAATCAGATCAAAGAGATTGGATACTCCTCCGTCTAGTGGGAAAAAAGACCATGACTTTTTAAACAGTATATAATATACATTGGCGTGGTTCGTAAAATACATTTCAGAAAGTGAGTTAGTATATAAACTCGGTACAGATTATGCAAAGAAAAATGATCACTTTCTTGCAGCAGAGTTAAATTAGGCATATCAACAACAAAGTCATTTTGGTAGAAACTATTTTTCTTAAATTTTTGAAGTGACGACATATTGGGATCTTCTCAAAGATTAGAATTAAAGTTTGGTATCTAAAGACAACTTATTATTAAAGTGAAGAAGGCATGATTTTATATTTAAGTTGATATCAATATTGGCTATACTTTTAATTTATGTATTTTGATGAGATCATATAAAATTAAAGGAAGCATCATTTAATTTATTTGATAAAGCAAACTTGGGCATAAAAATAACAATTAAATATGAGATAGTTTATAAAAATGATGAATATAAGTTGAAAAATTCTGCTTCAATTCCAGCAAAGGTAGGAAATTGGAAAATTTCACGCAGAGATTTCACAATTTATATTTATACAAGAAAATTAGTTTCCAAGTTGATTGAAATCTGGTGACTTTGATGTCAAGAACATGGTATCAATATTTTATTACGTATAGACTTGAAGAGCATTTAGACGTGATGCATTCAGGAGGATGAAACTTAAGATTGTCCACTACAAGAACCAGATTTCAAATTGCAAATTCAAAACTTGTAAAATTTGACGGTATTATAAGCACCATCTTTATTTGATAATCTTCAATTGCATTAATTACAAATGTAGCATTCAAGTTTTTACTTTTGATGCTGGTTGATATAACACGGCAACCTGTCAGGAAAAAGCACAGCCATAATTGATACAACTGTGCACATTGAATCCAGATTTATCCAAAAATAACACTTTTTTCATCACAATTATGTATCAGTAACCACATATGAAAAAGGCGAATCTTTATTTTTTTCTTTGAGTTTTATTTCAGGTTTCATGTTTAATCTTTTTCTTCTTAAAATGCATTGTTTTATGTATCTGCTTAATTGTGATTTTGATATTGAATTTAGTATTTTTCTTTTATAAAAACCGAATTATTATTATTAAAAATAGTTTCTTTAATTTCAGGATATATTTTTCTATTATACATATTTTTACTTCATGATTTTTTATAAAGATCAATAAAGTTGGAATCAAATTTAGAATTTTCAATTCTGATTATGCATTTATTGATCGCAACTGTACAAACATTATCAATCTTTGGTATTTCTTTGCTGATTTCTTTTCCTATGATCTTTTACTTATTTTACTTTTTCTTCATTTAAAAGTATTCATGGCTTTCTCTTTGAATTGTACATTAGATGTAATGATATGTATAATATGATAAGGATATGAGCCTAAGATAAAAAAACAATTAAAATAAATTTAAATCTAAAGGGAAGTAAGATGGCGTAAGATGAATCAATATTTCAAATCTAAAGGAAAGACACCCCTAAAGACAACAAAACTGGCAAATAAAATATCTTTTTTGACATATCGATGTTATTTGCACACATATGGAATGTACATTCTCCACAAATTTTCCTTCACATACTTGATAAAAAAGCCCATCGTTTTCAAATATATTTTTTCCTAAAATTTGTACACTTTAAACGTATTTTTCAATACCTGTATTCATTCAATATATACACAATGGAAAAAGGTATTAAATTTATTACTTATACACAGATGAACCTCAACGTTCGCGTATTCAACACTCACCCGCATATGTTATTCGAGGATATTTTTTAAAGTTCTTATTTATTTGAATTTTTAATATTTTTGATAACATCTATATTTATTATTATAACAAATTGAATGAATAAAGATATTCACAAAACAATGTATAAAATACATAATCATTATACATCCAGACCTTGTTTATCCGAAACTGTTGGTTTCACCCTTATCCTTGTCGGATTGTGAATTGCAAGATTAACGAAATTTCTACTGGTGTATGAAATTTCTAAAGAATCAATACCTCAAACTGCAAAAGTTATTTATTAAATAAAGTATTGGAAAAAAGCTTTAACAAATAATAATTATTTCAACTTCTATCCTACATCAAATGATGGGAAAATGCGTTGTGTATCCCTTATATCTTTAGGTATAAACTAAGATTCATCGACAAACATTTTGAAAACACTACACTTCTTTTGTGAGCAAGTACTATCTCGCAGTCAATCTTAAAAATGTATTATGAAAAATAAATTTGTCTGTCGGATTAACAAACTCTAAAGGCATGTTTAAAAGAAATTAGTTTGAAAAGGACTATGGATGTAGGAATGTGAAAGTCAGAATAACGGGGGAGAAAGACATTGAAAAAATGGGTTACACTGAGTAGTGTGTTTTTAAGCCGAGGGTTGTCGAATAAACGAGGTCTGACTTCACTATAATGAAGGAAATATGGACAAAATAATGTGCTTGACATTTTGATGGATATGTTTCAATACAAAATAAAGATAAGGAAGCCAAAAGATGAGTATTGTAAAATTTACTTGAAAATGGTAATAAATGTCATTATTTTTTCTCAATGTTTTTTACATATAAAAAACTTGTTATAATATTTTTCATATTTTTAAAAGTATTTTTGAGTACTAGTCCCACTTCTTATACAAAAAATTTATTGATTAATTTGCTCATTTGATTTATGAAGTTGAATAGAACTAGTTGTTTAATTTAAAGAAAGAAATATAAACATTAATTTTCAATCTTTCTTTTTACTATAGAATTAATAATTAAGGATTTTATTTTGTATTTTCAGAATAAATATGCCATGTCATATAATAAAAAAGCATGGATTATTCGCTGATTTCAACATTCTTGGCGTGTTAGAAAAACAAAATACCACGAATATGCAAGGGAAATCGTACCTTTAAGAATATATAAAATTTATTTCAAAAGAAAAAAAAATTTAATAAATTTTAAAAAATTTATTTCACTATAGAAAATTTTTTTTAATTTTTGTACTTAATAAATTAGTGGTGACAAAACTTTTAAATCAGTTAACCCGGGCAAATATCTGTTTGAAAAAAGTCCTGCATAGAATATTTGATTACTTACAGAAATAATCAAAATGAAAATTACGTAAAATAAAAAAGAAAGTTTTGTACTAAAAAGGGCTAAATAATGATATTTGAAGATTTTCAAATCTTCCTTTTTTTAAATTGGTGAATGAAAAGTCAGAGGCCTTCTATGTCCTATTTAGAAAAGGTAAAACCGGCATATTCTCGGAAAAGCAGGAAAGATAATAAAACTAAAATACTTAAACCTCAAAGCTGCTGATATAAAGAAGTAACAGATCTTGATTTAGTATAACAAAAAGAAAAATTGTTCAATTTTGCCTTAATTCTATTCATAGGAAACAATAAAAATAGCAAAACATAATAGCAACACTTTAGAAAGCTTAAAAAACATGAATAAAAACACGTATATTTTTCAAAAAAGAAATCAAAATAGGAGTATATTTTTTTTGCCTAACATGATAATTTTCTTTAATTAAATTTAATTTTGCAAAACAAAATCTTAAAGTGTTTTGTTGCAGTTGTTAGTGTGTTTATTATGCCTGTCTACTTTAAATATATCTTTCTTGGCAAAAGCCGATATTTGAGTCATGGCACTACATGAGATTCCGTTGTGTTCGTTCTTTCTAAGATAGCGTAAGGTCGATCTACAAAAACATATGTGGTGGGTTCCTCTGATTCGTGGGCACAAGTGAACACAACAAAAGACAGTTAGAAAATCAGGACGATCAAATCTTCTGATTTATAACTTGATTGAAACAAACATTATTTCATTGCCAACTACTTTTCTTGTAGAAGCAAGTCTTCTAGCTTTTTCAGATACATTCAAAAAGAAAGGAAAGAGATTAAATAAAAATGAGCAAGTAACATTAAGATTGAGATTAAATAAGGTCATCAAAATTGGATAGTCGGAATTGTGCACCAAACATCAAGGCCAAGGAAGTCGTTGAAAGTATTTATTAGTAACCAATTTTATTACTATTTCTATTTTTAACCAGAGTTTCATGCACATAACTCACGGAATTTAAATCTAGGTTTTTCAGTCAAAATTAAATTTCTCCCCTTTAAAATCTGGTGGTCAACGAAATTTACATGTATCATTTGTCACCTTAAGACACTGGTTCCCAAACTGTGGGCCATAAAGCAAAATTTAAGGGGCCATAATCTGAGGCTATGCATAAATAAAAACAGATGAGTTTAGCGGGTAGATAGACGGTGGAGGGAAGGCTTCTTATCCCACCTGTGAATACTGTGGATACGCGAACGTACAAACAATGCCAAAACCAACCAACCTTTTATTACTTATCAGTTAGTATCTCCTTATCAGGTTGGATTAAATCACATAGCGTAGGATTAATAAACTTTTTCCATCCAGTGGATTTTCTATGTTTCCTTCTTTTTTTTGCTTATTCTTGAAACACCTTTTAGCAAAATGCCCTTTTTAATTAATCTTATGATTATAATTGTTAGATACTAGTAGACAGTCATGGTATTCACCGGCTATGATTGTTGTGGGGGCCATAGACAAGGATCATGTATGAAAAGTGGGTAACTATCAAAAAAAGTTTGGGAGCCACTGCCTTAAAACATCGAATGCCACTGATGATAAACTTTGAAGAGATAAATCTACTCATTTAGTGAGGAAACATGACTAAGAACGACTTGCACAGAAATATGAATTAAAAATAAAATAATTCTACTTTACTTGCATCGAAGTCCATCTTGGTGTAGCATGAGAAAAAAATGAAATGTTACTCTAAGCTTTGATCAAAATAAATGAGAGATATTGCAGTACCTATTAACATATGTATTATGGATAGTTGGATTATGAGTGGTACGGAGTGTAAAATCAAGAAGTAAACTTATCTGACTAATGCAGTAAGAGGCAGTAAAGAAGTTGAGCGAAAAAATATTTTAATTAAAATAATACTCATAAGTAGCAAAACCAATAAAATCGAAGATCAAGTACATAATATATATAAAACCCACATATATAACTATACATGCACAATGTAAGATGATATCTTTTTCGCACACTGAATAAATGTACTTAAATATCTGTTGCATGAACCAGAATTTCACAAATCTTTTTCAAAAAAGAAGAAACCTTAAAAAGGACACGCTTCCTGAATAAAAATGTACAGATAAGTGATAGGATAGGAAAAGAAGAGTTTGGTAGTATACGCAAACATTTTTAATTAAATAATCACGTCGTATGCGATGAGGTGGTGTGTTTGATGATTATCATCAGATATAAAACACTTTTTCCATTATTCACAGTGCATTGTTGATTTTCAATCTTTTATCGATAGAAATATTTTTAAGAAAATAAAATCCTTCATTTTAAATTCAATTTTTATGATCTAAGAGAACAAAAGCTTCTGCGATAACAAAAGTATGCATATTTTATCATAAGTTGATCCTACGCGCTTTATAAAGCAAAAAGATTATGTTTTTGAAATATTTGATCCATATATATATAAAGGTGTCGAGAGGATACAAAGAAATATAAGAAAATGCAACTAACTTAGCGAAATGGAAAATGTCTTAAGACGTAGGCATAGAAATACCAAAATATAACTTAATAAAAAATATAGAATACAATTTTGAAAAAAATTGCTCATCTTCATTAGTCTATGAAATGTCATAGAACCACTTTAGAAGTGAATTTTAAAATACTTAAAGATATTTAGAAGGATTAAAGTCGGTTTATCAAAAATGTGAAATCAAGTTTATTTAACAAAAAAAGGGCTAAATTTAGATTTTTTAAACAAACATTTAAAAAAATAAAAGTACTTCAAAAACTATAATTAAAATGAAGGATTCAGGTAGATTTAACTCTAGAGGGGAATTTTATGTAAATTCATCTCAAGGTTTTGCTCGAAAGTTGTTATTGTAAATTGTGTGCACACTTGTCAAATCTTTTCCAAAGAGACAAAGTAAACGTTATTCTGCAATTTTAACATATTAAGACTTTTTATAAAATAAACAAAAATGATTAATCAAAGCACAGAAAAAGATTTAAAAAAGAGAATTTATTAAAAAACATGAAGCATAGGATAAAAAATATTTTTATAACGAGCAGAATGAACAACTGAACAAAAATTTTTATTATGCCCTTGAAATATAGGAAGCTTTGAAAACAAAAGCGATTTTTGTAAAGAAACAAAATATAGGAAAATATTTCAAAGCATACTTACATATTGAATAATAAATAAATTCTAAATGAATCTAAAACTAAAGGATATAACATTCAAAACCAAGAAGAAAGTTAAACCCCACTAAAATCAAGGACAAGATTCGCCAAGTCTGTAATTAGAAAATCGTAACACCCAAAATTAACAAAGTAACCTAGAAATATGTTTTAATAATTTTCAGGCTTATTTCTTTAAGAAAAGTGAAAATCTTTCTTACAAACAATTAATCTCATAAATGAATATTAACTTTCAAATGTTTAAAAATGCGTAACTATTTTATTATTATTATTTTAGCTTCAATTAAGAAAAACTCACAAAGCGACAAAAACAGCTAGCTATCAATGAAAAATAAACCTCAACACTTGTTCACATTTTTGCCTTTTAATGTACACAGAAAGTGGGAAGAATTTTATACCTCAAGATTGACTTGCAAACGAGCTATCTCGATATATGAATCAAAATTAACTCACATTTGTGAAGACTTTTATATAGTGAGCGTTATTATATAGAGCTAGAATATCGGTATTTGACTCTGTTATTAATGATTTAAATCAATAAGTGTTGTTTAAGCTTGAGTTTGTTTGAAATAAGGAACATCAAATATTGTAAAATAAAAATAACTTAGCTTACACTTAGGGTTTGTAATTTCTCGATAAAATTTTTTGTCGGAAATGAGAATTTGATTCGGAATTTCTAAGACTCAAGAAAAAAGCTATAAACACCCACATGATACATAAACAGTAAAACTAACTTTTATTTAAAAATGACCTTTCAAAAAAGCTAGAGAATGACTCGTTTTAAAAGTATGTTTTTTTAGGTGAAAAGTTAGAAAGAAGTGGGAAATTTTTCTCACATTCATAAAATGTTTGTGGTATGGAATTGGATAACAAAGCGTTTTGTAATAGTTACAAAGATGAGAGTTTCAATGATAGTAGAAATTTTAAGAGATTTTTTTATTTTTGATGTAATAAAAATAGAAAAATAGAACGAATGGTTTTTTCGTGCCTCATGTGTACTTTCTCGAGAATCAAGAAGCTTTAAAATCTCTTAGTCTCAAGAAACGAAAAATATCTAGACAGAAATTTGAACCAGGGGGTGAGGCCCAAAAAATTTTCAAGCGGCCCAAAATTTTTCTATAGCACCAAACAATATAAACTATTTTTTTCCAAGGGCACATAAATTTTCTTTAAATACCAAGAGCGTAAATTGATCGAGTATATAAGGAAATAAGTAAAAACGTGGGATAAGAGATGCCGAGCGACAGATTGTACAAAAGCTATACTACGCTTAAAAAGTATGGTTTCTTTTTGTTTACAGCTGAGTTAACTTTACACTTAGATTAATGGCAGTTGCTATTTCATACTAGAATTACAAGAAAAAAAAGATTACTAAAAGAGGTATAAAATAGCCGGAACTCATAATGGAGACTAGAAATCTTCAACTTCTTTGAAATATGTTGGATAATAACAACCCTAAGAGTGGTTGGGAACATCTGTTTTAGGAGTTGCTTGAATGAAGAAAAACTTAATTGATTTTGAAGAATCAATGAATATGGAGTTGACTTATCATCTCTAGTTGACGAAGAGGAAGACTTCAACAATCAAACATTCCGTGTTGACGAGAGTGATGAAGTAGTGAGAGATGAGACATCAGCTTCTTGTCTGACATCTTATCTGGCATTCCAACACAAGTTGAAAGAAGAAAGATTATGTATAAATATATTTCTTGTTAAAACTTTAAGATATATTGCTAAGAATTGTTGATTTTGAATAAAATAATAAAATTTTTATTTGAGGCTTTTTTAATCATCTGATGTGAACATTTTCACCTTTATAGAGAAGAAACAGGATAAGTAAAAATAAGCATATGTTCCTTGTCACGCCACTTATGCGGTGATAAGGAAGAGTTAGTTTTTTATAAAAAAAATTATTTTATAGACAGATAAAACTAATTTTCAAAATTTATTTAAAAACAGACATCCACACCCATAAACATTTTATATAACGTTCAAAAAACATAAGCCTGGAAAAAGCTGGCTGATGTTTTTAAAAAGAAGAGTCTCCTTCAATTTGTTAAGTTTACTTTCAATCAATAATTTAGTCTATTTATATTTCAAAAAACTTTTATTTCAAAACTTTCAAGCTTTTTCAGTTCTTTCAAATTTTTTAACATAAATGAACAAAATAAGCAGGGAACTCTTTGTTATTAATTTCACTAAAAAAGTCCGTCTCGATATGGATATCTGCATATTTTCAGGAGATAATTATTCTGAGCCTTGAGATATAAAAATTTAAAACCAGACATTGAAAAAACTGAAAATTGTAAGAAACTTTTTATACTCAGAATATGTTTTTTCTGAAAAACTTTTACTACTTTTCAGTTTCCTATAAATAAAAATAAGTGTACATTATTATTATTATTATAAAGTATTGGCTTTGTTCTCATTTTAAATTTATATTTCCCATAGTGTAAAATGACGAGCTTTTGCATATAGTTTCTCAAAATATTATTAATTCTGAAAAAAATTAAAAAAAAGTCCTACAAGCAAAGCTATAAAGTTTTTATTTAAAAACATACAGCACATCATAACATGTATTCACTCAAAACGTTTATTTCACAATAAAAAGCGTTTTTTCATGTTTTCTGGTGTTTTACAACCTGGAGACAACTCTTGTCATCTTTACTCAACGTTCAACACACTGGTTTAAAATCGGAATGTCAATGAGCGCTTTTTCTAAAGACCAAAAATTTTTAATACTTTTTAGTGCCTTAGGAAATTTTTCAAGGAAATTTTCAAACGAACAACTTGCTGAACACATTGGAAATAAATTCACAAACACTTTCTCTTCTCGTTGGTGAGGTTTTAATATAGAAGCAAGAAAAGTATTATGGCCGAGAATTCCATCTAGAATTGCTTCGATTTGGTAACTTTATTAGCAATGCAAACACTGGGAAAGTTTTATTCTCTTGAAGGTGTTTAAAAACGTTCGTTTCCATGCCATGCTCCATCCTGTTTTCTCAAAAAAAATTTTCAAATGATGTAAACAATTTGAAAAATATGTATCTTTTAGTTCACTGTAGTTATTTATTAAATCTTTCATAAAGTGATATTCAAAATCAGGAGAAGTGGTTTTTGAATGATGAAGTTCACTGTCCATAACTATAGTTGTAGAACACGATCTAATATATATTGTTGGTATTCATAGTACTGGGGGTTGAATGAATTCTTTCAAAAAAATCATTATGCAAGTGAGAAACAACACCGTTCATTTTGCCAGTATTGACCCTTTTTGTGTCTGTTATAATCATCTTGAAGCTATCTCACAAATTATAATCATCTAATAAAATTAATAATCTATTTGAAATTGTAGCAGCTTTTCCATCTTTTAATTTCAGAATATCAAGTCTTATCTCTTCTTTCTCATTCTTCAGTAAAACCACTTGATGCTCTACATTTTAAAGCATTTTTCCGACAAATTGCAAGCGCCGTGAGTTTTTTTTTTAATTTAGCATGAATTTTGTCTGCTGCTCTGTAGATAACAGATTGAGATGGAGTTGGCAAGTCAATTCCATATTGAGCAAGTTTTTTGAAAACTGTTTGTTTTCCTGAAAACTCAAGCATTTTTTTACTAAACCAACTGCACTATAAGTCCTCTGTCTTTTACTTCGATTAGTTGTCTGTGATTCTTCATAAGACAGCCATTCAGATTCCTAAATATCTTCAGATTTAGATCTTGTTTCTGATAATGCAATTTTTTTCTACGTTGTTTGATGTGAGTTTCAGCTGCATTCTAAGTTCTTTTTTGATGGATGAATTTAGCATAATTTTGTATCAGCTTAACTAGTTAACCCATTATAAAAAATGTGAAGGTGATACAAATTTTTATCTTATCCCGAAAGCCAAATGCCATCAAGTTTTGTTATGTCAAACAATCTATCAAAATCATAATTAGTGCTTAAGGTGATTTACTTGTGCAGCGCAATTACTTGTGTTATTTTTCTCTCTATAGAAAATTCAACGTTTGAGCCCATGGCTGAATCAATTCTGTTTTGATTATTTTGATCCTAAAAGTTTTGTTCTTTTCTTTAACATCAAAAGCAACAAAGCGTTCAACAATTTTTCAAATTATCAATACATCCAATTTCCGTCAAATCAGAAAATGCATGGGGTTTTCTTACGAACTGTTTATCTAATTTTAACATGAGAATGTATAAATATATTTTATAACCTAGTGTACTCATCTAGATCATGAATAAAAAATTTAATGCACTATCAAATATTCAATTATCAATTATTTATACTTTTTAAATTTTGTTTATTTTTTAAATTTATATGATCTTCCTTCACTTTTCTGTACTTTTTCCCGAAAAACATTTCTATATTCGATGGGTAGATTTTTAGGAATTTATGAACAATTCAGATATTTGTTCATTCTTCTAGTGGATTCATTTTGGGTTTGAATGAGCCAAATCTAAATATATATAATATTTGAAAAAATTAGATCAACATGTTTCGTCTTATAGACTTTTTTTCCAATGGAGTTTTAAAAATAGGGAAAAATACCGTCGCTCTGATAACCTAAATAGAACTTAAACCTAAAGTTTGATACAAAATAGCAATGTGAACGAATACTTGAAGGTATCCAGGAGAAAACTTTATGGAAAAACAGCTACTATATAGTTCAAATAGTTTTCCTCGTTTATATCACGGACAATTCAGAATCGCTGGGAACTCGCGCTCCCAACATGTAAACAGCGAGGAAAGTTATGATCCTACCGATTTAGCGTGCAAGTGCAAAAAAAGCAGATGAAACACATTACATTAAGTAGGGCATCGAATCCACAATTCGGATTTCTTGCTTCAGAGTTTTCAAAGGGCGATGTAAACACACTTTCCTATCTGCGAGCGTTATCCGTCTGCATATGTTAGAACGGTGGTTCCTAGATTCGGCACTAGTGCAAGTTAATAAGAGCCATTTTTGAATTCTTAGTCGGCGCTGTAAAAAAAGCAGGAATTCCAAGAAAATGATATTTTCACACAAATTTTAAAGATCAATGAAAAAATTTAGTCTCCTAAAAGACGAAAATGCTGTCTAGCTTTGAAGTCCTTATTTCCTAGAAAAAATCCAAACAGTTACTCGATCTTAGAGAAATAAAATAATTTCTTTACTTACTGTGCTATTTAAAAATAGAGAGCTTTTGGTTACGTAGCAATTAGTATTTTACTAAGAAAAGGAAAATTTTATGTCATGAATGCGTTGTATGTTATGTTTAAGAGAAAGTTTCAAAGATATACTGGAGTATTCCTTGTTTTAATTAGTTTTGTATAGATGGTCATGAAATTACTAAAGATTTTATCAAATATGTTTGGTGACTTTTATAAGAAAGGGAGGAGAAGGGTTTGCAAATTATGTAGTGATCTTGGTAAGAAAATCGAATGAAGTTTGTGTTAATTTTAATGATTATCTTGATCAAATGCTTTTAAAATTGGCGACATTGACAAAAATATAAAAGACAATTCAAATAATTTCCTAGATGAAGTACTTTTCAAATTGCAAGATAAAAAGATACATTGGAGAAAACTTGTAAAAACATTTACGTTTCGAATTCCCTGGTCACGATGGTTTCTTTTCAGAAAATGTTATCAAAGCATAATAGAGATGTATTATAGAACAAAACACTTTTTCGTTTCTCAATGCAACAAGATAGAGTCATGTCTCGTTTACCCGTTCTCCGGTTTTTAGTTATTCAGTAAGCATATGCATGGAAACGATCTCAACATGTGTTAAAATGCTTCAATAATCCGGTAACTCATTTAAACCTACAGCTTATCAGCAAATTTCACTAAGAAAAAATCACTAAGAAGAATTTTGAATAGGTTTCAATAGGTTAGAGTTATCAAAACTGTCACAGATGCCAATATGTGAAGGTTTAGTCACTAATTGAATTTGTCCAACTTTTTCCTTTTGCATGAAGAAGGTGGGCACCTTGATGTAAATGAAAAATAAACATCGCGAATGATTTCGTCAGAAAAAAAACTTTTGAACTGAGATTGGTTGATATTCAGGCTGAATATCTCTTCTTGATAATAAAACACGATACTGATAAAAAAAGCCTAAGATCATCAAAATGATTCTTTAATCAGAATGCTTTAAAAGCGGGTAAAATCTGTTCAGAATAAATCTAAAGTTTTTTAAAACATAGAATGCAGAAAATAAATTTCTAATGAAAAAAGAACTACTAAGAAAGTATCATCATAGAATGAATAACAAAATAAAATATTATAATGTATAGAAGAAATGATATAGAGATTAGTAGGTGATAACGAATTTGTAGCAAAAACGATGGAGGTCCTATCGAGATACCAAATTTACTGACAAATGAAATATTTTGATTGAATTAAACATTTAAAGTTGGTTTATTAAATAAATTAAGAAAACAATTAGCAGAGGAAACTGCAAGTAGAATTAATTTTGAAGTTTATATATTTGACAATGTTTGATAGGTTTAACCGATTTTTTGAAATAATTGATTTTAATAAAAAATGAGCATCAGCACTAAATTCATCATACTTGTAATTGGGTATATATGTGTGAAATCTATATAATTATTTAAATAAAAAGTTCCGTTTTGAGATGAGCTGTCATATACAAATCAATTTTTTGACATGTTTGATTGATTGTTATAAAAAAATGGATATCACCACTGAATTCAGCCTTGTTGAAATATATATATATATATATATATCACATTGAAAATATTTATAAAATATTTAAAAATGACACTTTTTTCAATTTGTTACGATTGAGATCACGTGAGCAGATTGTATAGTAGAAATTAAACGGTCTGATGAGGGTAAGAGCATTTATTGTTAAAACTTCTTGATATATATATAAATTTAAGTTTGTTTTATCCAAAAGAAGTTTAAATGTCTCCTACCTTACATTTATAAGCCAGGGTGTCAGGGCTGTCAAGGTGATAAGTTGTTGTGGCATACCGGAAGTTATGCTAAACACCGTATAGCGGTAGGAAATCAAGGGAACTGGGGCATGCACCCTAGAAAATACTTTAATTTTAAGGGCCCTCAGAGTGCATTTTCTGAATCTTTTTTTTTTAATGAAATAGACTATTTTAAAGTCTAATTAATAAAAAATTCAATATAGCTGACTATTTTATTACCATGAATATCATTAATAATCACGTTAATTTGGACAATAATATGAATCAAATAGAATTGTTAGATACATAATGAAACTATAATTGTTAAAATCTTGCTGAGACTTGTTAAGACAAGTTTACATGAAATATTTCAAATGTAAACAGAATACTAAATATTTAAAATCAATTGCTAAAACAATTAAAGTATCACAGATTGAGGTTACTTCACTGATGTTTTAAATTGTATTGGTGTGTGTGGCTATCTTTGACTTAGCAATAACTGAGGCTGTGGCTGGAAATGAAAACACTACGAAACTTCTTCGAGTCTTGCCATTTCAATGGCTAACATTCTAGATAAAGTACCCTTTAACTGAAGGCAATTTTTCTCTGATCAATTAAGGAAAATAGTCTTTCGGAACCTTACTTTGAATGTGGTAATGATAGAACTAACTTAACACTTTTTAGAAGCTTGAGGAAAAGAGCTATCCCATTGCAATCTTTGCGTGTTGTTATGTATCCCCATATAATATCCATTTTTAACACGAGAGGCGTATCCTCTCTTCTAGTGTCTACTTTGGTTTCTGTCCAAACGTGTTTTGGAATATCAGTTTCTTTGAAAGTTTGAAAATCGGCCACCTGATCCATTAGTTGACTTTGAGCCTTCGGTGTTCCAAATGGAAAGAGTAAGCCTCTCTTCATCCATTCCAAATTGAGCTGTACAGGCGGTAACACAAAAGAGTGTCAGGCTACATGTTAAAGTATAGGACTGGTTAAGTGTATTACAAGTTTACTATAGTGCACTGCAGAGGCGGGTGAATCGGCAGATTTGCCGACGTGAGGGTAATTGACCCCGATTGCGGGTGACACCCGCGCAATGCAGATGACCAGACACGATTATGGTGTTATTTCTCTTATTTTTAAAAAAAAAAGAACCTCTCTAAGATTTCTCTGTTTCTTGTCTCTCCTTTTTTTTAGATCATTCAACTAAAACTATTTTTATGCCATAAACTTGCCATGTTTTGCGAGTAACAGGTGCTTTAACCTCGTATAGCTCCGGGTGGATCAAGCTTGTTAGCTTTGGACAGCAGTGGTTCTAGGAGAAAATAACTCTGATTCCAAATTACCACTGCCTTGTGGGTTAAGTACTTGGTTGTACAAAGGCTAAAGGTTTCCAGTCCTGAATACAAACACTGGTTGGCGTCAGGAAGGGCATCCGGCTTGTAAAAATTCTGCTCCAATTTACTTTGCAATGATTCAAAACTCTATAGGGCGGGGTAAAGCCCTAAAAGGACAGGAACCTATGGAGAAACAGGATCAAGCCACCGACCCCCATTTAGGGGATAAGATGATGAAGAAGAAGAAGAAGAAGAAACTTGCCATGTTTTATAATGAGAAAACGCACATTGTTCCCAGTAGTCTTGCTCTTCTACTAAATTGAAAAATTATCTAAAAAATACTTATATCTGACTACGAAAATTCTTGCTTCATGTGTAGCTGTTATACTTGTATGAGAGTTAGACTGGCTAAAAGCAGCTATTTGAACATATATTTTTATTATATTTATATCAATATGGTTGTGTTTTTGTATCTATTTATTTTTATATTTTTGTATTTACACTAATAATAATACTTTAACCTGTTGAATAAACACAATGAACTCACTTTACTTGAGCGCTTTTTGAGGCGTAAGTAAGGTATGTTAGGTACTGGGTTTCAATAACTCAAGGTCTTGGGTTCGATCCCGCAGCAAGCCTACTTTCTCATAGTTCTATACAAGCGGCGCAGTTGTGCCTTCTCAATGAAAACACCCGATAGTACCTTTACCATTACTTGAATGTCTTATACTCAAACTTGTAGAAAGAAATATTTTAGAGTGAGGTTTTTCAAATCAAAGGCAATATTCAGCGTGAGTTAGAGTTGTATATATTTATCTGAAAGGTCTTTAATGTTTGATTTCAGCTTTAAAATCAAAGACAATGAAGCTTCATATTGCATAGAAGATCTAAAAATTGTTTTGTTCCTTTTAATTATGCTCAAAATACGTTAATCCTCCGCATGTTTACTATAATAGGATTATTTTTCTTCAAACCACTGTTATTGCTACTATCTGTCGCTAAAACATAATGATTACTTCCTTACATTGACGAGACTGGGGTGAAAGCATGATGCAACTAAAGCACCATTAAAATTGCAAAATGTTTGCCTTTGCGCACGGTTAGTTTTTAACTATTTGTGGAACCTGAAAGATATTGCGAAATAACTGTTTATACTTTTGAGCTACTGCAATAGGCAGGCTTTTCTCAACAAGAAATGTTCCTAAGAAGCTCGGATTTGTATTAACCATGTTGAGAGAAGAGTAGTTATGTTTGATTTTTCAAGAAAAATACTTTTTCTGTATCTTTCTTGGTAGTAAGAAATATGACGTTTCACATCAGATACTGGTTGATGTACACAGCTAAAGGTACGAACACAAACAGTACAAAGAACCCAGACGATGGTTTCCCATTAATAGAAAAATTTAGGGATCGAAGCTGGATTTGGAAGTTTTTTGGAAGACAAATTTATAAGTTGATGCATTTTTATCTGTTGATTTATTTCACGACATGGTAGTGGTATTCATGAGTTCCTAGATGACTTTGTTGTCATGGCAACTTTGTTTTTTTGTGACTGTGATGTACTAAACTTTCATATAAAGAAATGAACACTTTTTATATCTCATTCTATTCTACTCATCATTGTTTTCACTGGTAAGAATGACTTTTTTCGTGAAATGGACTTATTCTACTAAATAAACTTAGAAATTTTATTGTTTTCAGTCAAACCTAAAAAAGTTGTCCGTCTGACTTTTTTATGATGCAGAGTTAGAAAAAGAGTTGTTCTCCCCTCTTTCTCCAAAATAGCGTGTCTTGTTGCAAATTTTGTTAATTGTTATAATAGTTATCCTCAATCAATAGTTGAACAACTAATTATACCATCTATAATTGAGAGGCTTAATGTTGCTAATTTCCCAATTTAATAATCTTTTGTAACTGGTATTCCTTTCTATCAAAACTCTTTTACCCACGTGTGTAAGATGGCTTATGATATTCAGTGTATGCTAATTGAAGATGTGAAGCATTGTACATTTTCTTTTAATTTGAATGAAATAGCATTAGAAACTCAATTACTGCTTCTTGGTTTTCTCGTTTCATTGCTGCTTCAATTTGTCAAGCAGTACTATCTGTTGAAACTATGATAATAAACAGTAGAAAAGCAGTCTGTGACAAAGTGTTTAATTCTTTTGATAAAGATGGAATATATGGTGCAAATATTTTGGTGCTTGGTATTTTCTTCAAGACTAAAAAATCTTGGAAATGTTTCTTTCAATTCACTGCATTATGAATCGGATCGCCAGAGCACACCTAACAGTAGTTCTTATGTAGTTCAACTTATGGTATTTAACCGCATAAAAAATAAAATCGTTTTCTATAAGAGAAAGCAAAATAATATTGTCCGAATTTGATTATCGAATTAATTAAGAGTATCTAACGCCTCACTCATCTACAACCATGAATATTATTTATGTTGAACAAACTCAATGTACCTATCTGCTAGTAAAATAAATTTTATGAAAAAAATGTTTTAAATTTTTACTAAGGAAAATAAATTCATAATCGACTCTATATATGACTTGGTGTCTGTTCGAATTTTAATTTCATCGCATTCTAGATCTCTACTAAGAAAATATCTAATTTTTAAAGTTTTTGCGGTTGTGGGACACGTACAAGAGATTTTAATATTATTTTAGACGGTCCACAGCGAAACAAATTTTGGAAACCCTGACACAAAGTGATGATTTTTAATTTTGTTACACCAGAGAACATTTTGACTTTTTTAAAACTTTTCATTCTAAAAAAATTCGAATGCTTTTTACTTTTCAATTAAAAATAGAGAATCCATAGAAAATGGTTTATATTTTCGATGAAACACTTAGAAACAAATATATAACAAATTGTTGCTAGAAATAAATTCGTAAAAACAATGTTATAGATTTTTATATAACTACTATAAATGCGTAAGATTTTTGATGGTAAGCGTGATCTATGGTCTTTAAGCGTGACACTGGCGCTAAAAGCGTGACCTGACAGGTATATATTTATGGTTAATAACAGAGGCCTTTCTCTTTTTATCTATAACTGTCAAGATTCTAACTAGATTTATCATTAAACAGAAACAGCTAGGCTTTCGTGAAGATAGAAACAGAGTGAAATGGTTTTGGCTGTTAGACGACTCGAAGAGCAGTGGAAATAGCATCATAAGCACTGTATACGTCTTTCATACACCTCACAAAGGCGTTTAACACAAGTAGCAGAGATAGCTAATGTGGAATCATGACGAGATTCGGATGCACCGAACGCTTCATCATAATGCTACGCCAGTTCGTGTACAGAACGACCAAGATACATCAACAGCTTTCCAGTGATCAATGGAGTGAAGAAAGATCGTGTCCTGACCACAACACTCTTTAGCATTGTTTTCATACATATATTTATTGACCCTTAAAAGGCGATTAGGAAGTTTCCAATCGTTTCAAATGTTGAATGCCACGAGCATGCAGCATATGCAGTCTTCGAATGACACATATTCAGTGATGCCACAACTTTGGTCTCGCCATAAGGACCAAGAAGACCGAAGTCATCTACCAAGCGAGCGTAGAGAACAACACTAGAAACCAGGCATCACACCAAATGCTAAAGTCTTATCGTCCGCATACCTGCTAGAACCTTGAAAGCAAGATTGGATTGTTGAGCCACTCTAAGACTGTGAAGAGCTCATGTCGAGGTATCATCGATAACGTATGAAAAACAACACTTGTAATACGGTTGTGAATGTAAGAAATCACGTTTTAGAGAGAATTCTCAAAGTCAGTCTTATACTAAATAATCAATAAAAACAACAATCCATTAAACCAAAAGATTAAGCCTTTTTCTTGGTAATGATTGAAGCTCATATAGCAAAAAATATAATAAAAGTTTATGGGAATGTTCTATAAATATATTCCACAGCTTGGGTACCAAAGTGCTCTGTAGAAATAACTATAGGGTTCTTTTAGCGTCCGTTTAAAATTTCACGTTTGCATTTCCCACTATCTACATCCTAGGTCGGCAACCAGTGGTATGTGGATATAATTCAATGGTTGTTAACATTTTTAATAGATTAAAATTTTGTAACATTTTTTCTTTACCCAAATTATTATAAGTTTTAAATACCATCTTCGATATATCTCAAACAAAAGTAAGCAAATTCATATTTTAACCGTGTATATTTTTAATAAAATAATAAAGAGCTTATTTTTTGATTTAGTGGTCTAAAGAATTCTAACTAGTTATTAGTGGTCTATAGTATTGCAAAGGTAGCGATCCTTTTCTAATCCTCATGGACGTGTCCTACATGGGTGGCAAACACGTCAATTGCCTCATCCCCAAGCATTTTAAATATTTGTTTTTTTTGAGATCACAGAAATTATTCTCTAGACTTGGAAATCATTTTCTAAAATAATTTTAATTGCAATGAAAAATATTATAACTTAGAAAAAGTTTGCTAATTTTTTTTAATTGTAATGAAAATGTTATTTTATAGTTAATTGATGATTTTTTTAAGCAATTTTGGGCATCTATTTATAGTAACTTGTATTAGTATAACTTTGTTATCATTTGTAGCTTTATCTTATTGAAAAATATTTTGATAACAATTTATATTCGTATTTTTACTTAAACAATTCGTTATTATATACTAAATAAAGGATATTAATTTTTCAATAATCGCGAATTTAATTGGTTCTTTCTTGTGTTTTTATAACAGATATATTAACTCATTTTTTCTTTGTCCACCCCGTCAAAGTTCTTGTGTATGCCCATGTACATGGTATATATGATGGGTTGGAGTTGTATACGGTCTGTTATTATCAAGCAGAAACAAAGTCATCGCTTTGATTTAATGCTTCGCAAGTAAAATCGAATCATTTTGTATTAAGTATAAAGCTGTAATCAATGTTATCTTTTATTTGAAGGTATATTACTTCAAAGAGTGAATCTTGGGCCTCTTGTGAAAAAGAGCTTGGCAAACCCCGTCTAAAAATTAGCAGAGCTTCTACTAGGGTACTCCGCCATCCTAGGTACACGGTTTTACAGATTATAAAGTTACATCATCATTTATGGAATAACTGAGAAACTTACCCAACTTTTTAGTATTAAACTTATTCAGAAGCTTTAAAGCTTTTGACGTGAAAAAGTTCATAAAGTTGAATAAATGAATTTCTTAAATACTTCATAGCTTCATCAAAAAAATAATAAATCTCAGCTTTTAGATTAATGAATGGGAGGAAAGGCAGCAGGCAAGATTATGCAATTATTTATTAAGGAAGATGATGAATCGGAAAGAGCTGCAAATCTTTAGGCTTTTGTAAAGAGTAGTATAACAATTTATTTATAACGATCCTTTGTGAGTTCTTCCAGCACAAACAAGCGCTAATAAAATTTATCTGAAAAAGTGAAAAGAATGATTTAACGCCGAAATAATAATATCTACAGAAGAGATGAACGAAGAATACATAATTTGATAAGAAGCAATATGCAATATGCATCCTTTTTCTACGCGCACAGATAACTTATAATAACAGTTAACTACTAGCATTACTAATCGTATTATTTTTGTTAACATCCTGCTAACGTGTTATTGAATTATTATCGTGCTAATGAGATTTGCGCCATGAGAGAAGCCATAAAGCAGCATTCCAACCAACGTCATGCTGCACGCCAACACCGGGCTTACGGCGCGCCATGAGTTCCATAATGAAGAAACCATAGCGTGTGAAAGGCCGTTGAAACCAGTACAAAGATGGGATCGATAACATCTTTTATTCACCGAATGTGAACCCACTTATTTCGTTCGTCCTTGTGAAGAGCATACATCATCGGTTCACGCAACTTGGTTTTGTAAACAACTAAAACCAAATTTCCTCGAATCTCGTCAACAACGAAACAAAATTATTCAAAACTAAATTCGTAAGTTTAGCTCGGCCTATGTATAAAAGTATAACTAACCCATTTAAGCCCAACTAAAAAAATGTTTTTTTTGTTTCAAAATTTTTTATTTCAGTGATAATAGTTTTTACTTTATTTTATCCAAAAAAAATTGTTTTGACGTAAAACTTTCTGAAAAAAAGAAGTACCATTCTTTGGCACATTGGTCAAATTTGATTACTAATTTTTTCTATTGAAGATTTAAATGTTTTTACTATTTCTTTTAATTAATATTCATTGAAGCTTCTTTACATTTATAAAAATATAAATAAAATTTATTAGGGTTTAAACAAAGGCATGCTATTTCAAATTACATTCCACACATAATCCGACATTATATTTTAAGCACTCTGTAGTCGGTCTTTTTTTGCACTAAACTAAAGCATATCTTCTTTTATGACCCTTGGTTTAGGAAAGTTATCCATCCTTCCTTCATCATTACAACGACTATGTCGAGTTGAAAGGGGGGTTTTCGAAATTTAGTCAAATAGAAAGTTATTTGAACAACCAGTTTTTTGTGCAACTACCATGCTTTGCAGACTTAAGGATCTAGCATCCAAGTAAATACTGAGAAATACCACTTTTTACCTCGCATTCCAACTCTATACTTATTATTGTTTTGATTAATCTGTCTACTCCTCCCATGTTTCCATTATATTGAAAAATCCAATTTGGACAATCTATTTCTATTCTTTTGCTTTCTCTTTTGGAATTTCTTTTAACTTTTCTGAACGGTTGAGCACCAAAAGTAAAAGCATTATTTTCCATCCATCTAACGACAAACCCTCCCCTCAACTGAACTCAAGATGAACTTCCCCTCAAACTTTTTGTCATTTCTTTCTTCGATAACAAAGGTAATAATTAATGGAGAAAGCGCCTTTCATTTATGGTACCTACCTGTACATTAATATCCTAGAGACAAAAGTTTTTTTATAAGTTTTTCTGAAAGAAAGAGGGAATCACATGTAAAACTCTTGACACTATTTAGAAGAGTCATTCCAACTTTTCCAAAAAAAATTCTTCACTTTTATTGATAAAATTTTCTTTTGTAAAGGCAATTATCGTGTAAAAATTTATACGTATTTATTTATATGTAATTTGCACGTGCTTTGAAAGGATATAAAGTCGGATAAAGAAGATAATGTAAGATGTGGTTGCAGTTCTTCTTAAAAATTTTTATGGGAATGTAATTAAGCAACACAATATATATTTAATACATACCAAGTAATTTGGTAACTAAAAACCCACAATTTTAAACTACATAAATAAAATGTTGTCTATGCTTTTATTTGTACATTTATTCATACATTTATTCATTTAGGGTGATTTTAAAGAATCGCCAAAATAGTAAAGTCATCCTTCATTTTATTTTATTGAGAAAATATAATTTTTTTGTAATTTTATCAATCTGACTTAAACGAAACAACGTAATCAACATACCAGATCCTCTGGTAGCCAAACCCTAAAATATTTATTCTTTTTATTTAAGAGCAATCAATTTATGAAATTTTTGTAATTCATGATGTTTTGTTGTGTGTTATACGTTTTAACCGAAATAAGACGTATTTAACGTAAGTGATTATCTTCTAATCCGACAATTTACTATTCCACGCTTTTTTCAGTGAATAATAAGATTCATTGATTTTTTAAAATATTTTTAATCCGACCTGATTATTGGTGTAACCGTAGAGGTCGGATTAACCAATCATCACTTGATTAATATATCTTAACAAACACATTTACCGACAAGACCCTAGCCTGCTGAGAAAAATCGCAATATCATTGTCAATATATTTATTACTTTAAGTGTTTGTTTTCTGAAATTCAAATTCGAAAAATTTAATTAATCTTTATTAATAATAATCATTTTATATTAGATTGCAAATATATACCAAAACATTGCAACTATTTATCTCCCAAAATTCAAAATCAAATAATCGAATCCCTCAAGAACAATGTTTACGAAAAATAGTCTCTGATCATAACTCATCAACATACTTATCATTGAAAGCTGATGAAAAGAAAGATTTCAATGGCAAAGAATGCTTATCAATAGTGAATTCAATTAAATATATTTTCTTTTAATATCTTTTTTTATTACAAAAGGTGATAAGATTTATAAAAAAAACTCTATTAGTAGTACAATTTTGAGTATTCTTGATACTTCTGGCATAAATAAAAATAAAATTATTGGCCAATGTTATGATGGGGCTTATGTTATTTCAGCTAAAAGTGTATACTTATGTTTTTTAAAAGTTAAAGAGTGTGATAATGAAATTTGGAAGGAAAAATGGAGTTCAAGAAAAATAGGCGAAGCTCTCCGAAAATATATTCCTTACATTCACTGTATGAACCACCAACCCCACCATCTTATTATTACTTCTTCTTTTGGACGCATAAAAATATTGAAACACTATTGTTAAGCGTGACAAGACTTCATAAGTTAACTAAAAAGCAAAAAGTGCAAACTATTTACAAGAACAAAAAATTAAAAAATGGATGCCAATAAGGTGGACATCACATTTTGATTTCATAACATGTTTGATTAAAATCTACAAAAGAGTCGTTTCATTTCTACAGAAGTTGAAGTTAATCCGGTGATATTTCTTTTGAAGAAAGGGGTCTTTTAGGAGTTTTGAAGGAAGAATCTTATATTTTTAGAATGTTAATGATAGAAAAGCTTTTAAGTATAATGAAACCTACAAATGATTCACTGGGAAACAAATTAAAAAAAATTTTTGTTGATTAAAATTTTTAAGCTTATTTAGACTAAAGTTGACATGTTGATTCTGAATCTGTAATTCGTTTTTTAGCAGGTAAAGTTTTTTTTCAATAGCTCATTTACCAAATAAGCTAAATTTCACTAGTTAATTCGTCAGTTGATAACAATTTGCTATATGATCTTGATCATTATAATATCTTTTTATCTTATTTATGCAGTCACAATTGAGACAATGTAGTGAAAAATGTGCGCAGAGGTCAATACGTCAGTACTGTTAACAACATCTGTAAACAGAAAGCTAAGATAGTACAAATTAAAATATTTGTTATAGTTTTTTCATCAATCTCTTTATATCATATTATAATTTTTATTTTGTTCAATACAGATTTTTCTAAAACTTTTAAGTATTTAGCTTAGTGTTTTATTTAAAAATAAATATTTTTATTGTTTTAGATCATGTCTGCTCCTGCTATGTCTCATCATAAATGTCTAAACAATCCTAACTCTTTCTGCTATATATGTGGTAGTTTTACTATTCCAATCCAGAGAGTAAACATTAGTGTATTTGTCAATCAAGCATATTTTGCGTATTTTAAAGTAAAACTTGGTGATCAAGAAAAGGCATGGGCTGCTCACAAAGTGTGTAAACAGCATGTCAAGAATTTACGGATGTGGATTAAAGGAACACGTGAAAAGATGCCATTTGGTATCGCCATGGTTTGGCGAAAACAGAAAAATCATTCTACACAATGTTATTTCTGTTCAGTGAAAACATCAGGATTCAACAAAAAAAAATTAAAATATAATATCCAAATATACCGTCAGCTATAAGACAAATGCCTCATTCAGCTGAAATTCAAGTGCCAGTTTTTAAAGAACTACTTCCTACAGAAGATCTAGGTAATCTGGAAGAGAGCAGCGACAACAATGATGCAGATTTTGACATTCCCAAAGATCCACTTTGCAAAAAATTTGATCAAAACGAATTGAGTGATTTAAACTTATCAAAAAAAGATTCAGAATAACTAGCATCAAGACTTAACGAAAAAATCTTCTTAAACAAGGAGTGAAAGTATCATACTTTCGAACTAGAGAAAGTTCATTTCTGCAGTACTTTCAAAGTGACAGCGGTTTTGTGTTTTGTCATTGCATTCCTGGTTTACTAAAAGAATTAGGGCTTTCAATTTACAACACAAATGAATGGCAAATGTTTATTGACAGCTCTAAACGGAGTTTAAAGTGTGTTCTTCTACACAATGGCAATTTCCTATTGGGTATTCAGTTTGTCTTTGTGGAGAATATGAAGCTGTAAAAAAAATTATTGGGATATTGGAATATAAAAAAAACAATTGGAACATCTGTGTTAACCTTAAAATGGTGTCCTTTCTTCTTGGTCAGCAACGTGGATACACAAAGTACCCCATCTTTCTCTGTATGTGGGATAGCAGAGCCCGAGAAAAGCACTGGGTTGAGAAAAATTGGCCTATAAGATCTAATCTTAAACTTGGAGATCCTAACATTGTAAATGAGCCACTTGTTGACAGAAATAAAATAATATTCACACCCTTACGCATAAAATTGGGTCTCATGAAACAATTTGTAAAAGCATTGTCAACTGTTAGCGACTGTTTAAAGTACATCATCTTGACTTTTCCTACACTTTCAATTGAAAAAATCAAAGCTGGTGTGTTTGATGGGCCACAAATTCGACTTATCAAAGATAAACAGTTTACTAGTACTATGACAGGCCTTGAAAAAATGCTTGGCCATCATTCAAAGAAGTCGTTAAAAACTTTCTTGGAAACACACGTGCAAATAATTACAAAGAAATGGTTCAAAAACTATTGGAAAATTAGAAAGCACTTGGTTGCAACATGAGTGTTAAATTACATTTTTTGCATTGTCACCTTTCTAACTTTCCAGAAAATCTTGGTGCTGTTAGCGACGAACAAGGTGAACGATTTCACCAATATTTGAAGATTGTGGAAGAACGTTACCAGGGTAGATGGGATGTTCATATGATGGCTGATTATTGTTGGAGTATGAAACGCGACTGTCTTGAAGTTCAACACTCCAGAAAAAGCTACAAGGGCACATTTTTACCCTAGCTTCAAATAAAGACTTATGCTTTGTAAAAACATTATACTGTTAAATAAACATTTTATATTTATGCCTGTTTTTTTTTTTATTGTATGTTAGTTTTTGCAACCTTTTATAAAACAAGTACTGTGGTTGTTATGTACAGTTTATTTCATATTTTTTTATAAAACTAAAACCCTATAGCTCAAAAACGTGAGTTGATAGAGAAAAACAAAAATTAGTTTTAGATTCAGCAATCAAAACAAACTTAAAAATAGCTGCCAGGCTTAACTCAACAAAAATTGTGTTGATCTGTCATTATCTACAAGTAAGATACATGATTAGATAAAAAAATTATAAATAAATCTATATTTTTCAAATTTAGAGAGAAGAAAATAATATTATGAAGGAACCTGATTTTATTGAAGACGTAAAGAAGATTTTAAGTATGAAAAAAGGGAATTAGATTTTTTGTTGCAAAAAAATTATGTTATATGTTGAAACATAGCAATGTCACATTTTTGACCAATTTAATTGAAATGGAAAAATTAACAAAATTTCACTTTCTCTACGATGAGTCTATCGAAACAATTCTAAAGGAATTTAATATCAGGTTTTGAATTTTTAGCAAAATATTGTTTCCAGCTGAAATTTTTTTAAACTAGGTTCAATGAACGGAACTCAAAAATAAAGATTTGACTGTCATATCTATCTCCAAAGAATATAATTTTTACAATAGCAAAGATTGGAACATTATATATTACATTTGTTAGAAGATAATCCTCCACAAATAAGATCTGAGTTCAAAGTTGGAGCGGAGTATTTGAAGAAAAAATCCAAGAAGACTTAATATATATGATGCTTCAGCCTATTAAAGAAGCCTTCCCATATATTTTAAAACTTTTTTAATGATATTTATCTTATATTTTTTGATAAACGATTTTTAACAAGTGGATCAAACACAGCAGTTCGTAAAAGAAGTTTTTCAACTTTGAATGGAATTATGACACCCCTTAGAAGATCTAGGTTGCCTTCTAGAAGAAATAACTTAATATTTTCTTTCATTTATAAAAGAGTATACCAGAGATGTCAGTATTGATTCATTTATTAATTTATTTTTTGCAAATAATAAGAGATTAACTTTTTAATTCGAGATACATATTTTAAAAAGTAACTTAAATTTTTATTTGGTAAACTAAATTATCTAAGTGTAACAAAATAAAATTAACTTGTTATATTGTAAAAAACACTTTCTGGCACACTTTCAAAATTTAGTTTCAATGAAGTATATTTGTTTTTTTTTGTATATAAAAGAAGTAAAGAGTAATCAAAACATTGATTAAAGTTCTTGCTATTATCTTCAAAAAAAGTTTTCCCCCTCATAAAAATATCCTGGGTACGCCACTGTTTCTAAATGATTTTAATATTTATCTTACATTTTTGCAAGTAATATTATTAAGTTGTCTAAAAATCTGTTGATATGCAGAAAAATCGAAAAAAACTAGAAAAGGATTTCTTGTATCTTGTTTAAGATATAAAAAGATTTTCAAATATAATTTACCGAAATAATTAAAATAGCTCCTTACCCTTTCCTTTCATAAAATGGGTTGGGGCTAGGCAATAATTATTTTTATTTGATATATCAAATGTTAATCGCTACACCAAAAAAATGAATTTAAATTGAAACTTAAAATGTTACATCAAAAATTCTATAAACTTTTTAACAGCAGGAGAGCCTTATTGCTTATATGCCAAATTTTTGCTGTTTCTGTGAATAGATAAAGCTCATTCAATATCTGAATAATTTTTGTGGTGCTTCCACGAATAGAACTCATATTTCATCTAATCTCTTATAACTAAGGTCACATTTACAGCTTCAAAAATGTTACATAAAAATGACAAAGAAAAAGTTATTTTCCATCAATTTATAAACTTATAAAATTAATATATTTACTTTTCAAAACAAAATTTATTATTCGCTACAAAATATGAATAGTACTTTTTCAAATAAAGCACAGAGCTTTGTTCCAGTTTTACAGATTATTTACACAAATTAAGGTAATTACTACATCTGCAATAGTCACACTGTTCGCAAACAATTAGTATCACAAGATTAGAGAAAAATTATATAAAAGAACATGAAGAAATAAAGGAATGAAATGGAAGAGATCTCTTCCGTTTAATCCCAAACTACGATTCTCACAAAAGATTGCAGAAAATCATCGTGTTCCTAGCTATCCAAGAAAATCTTAAAAGTTAAAAAAAGATATTTTGATTCAAATCAAGAAATTCTATTTATATCATTGAATAATAATAATAATAATAATTAGGTTAGTGATGATTATTATCGAATAATAAATCAAAAAGAATTCATTACATTAGTAAAAGATTTAGTGTTATGGAATTTAACCGATTTTCTTGTCTTATTTTTCGTGTGACTTACATATCAAAGAGAAAATCATCTAAATTCCGTGCGTTTTACAATTAAAAACAGAAACAGTTTCATGCTTAACCAGAGGCAGTGATAAAAATATCACTTATTTGTTAAAAAAAACTAGAATTAAAAGACCCCTTAATCCACCCAACATAAATGGTCTTAAATGTCGAATAAGCTAAGCCAGGATTAATTGGAAAAAATTCACAAAAAAAACCCAATTTATATCCTCTAAAATATTTAAGAGGTTTTTTTTTTAAAATGCGAAAAAGCCATTGCAAAATGCATCTCTTTATATATATATATAATATATATATTTGGAGGCATTTCTATCATTTTTCTCCGTGAATTTTTCTTTGTGTATAGTAAAGAAGTGATATAAAATTATTCGGAGGCAAATTAACCCCTGTAATATTGAATGACATGATGTGATCGTTTAAATTTAAGACTAGTTTAGAATGATTTATTTTTTTTATTCTATCCACTTTTTGTGTTTTATATTTCCGCACAAATAAAAAAGAAATCAGTATATAAGTTACTTTAATAAAAATTCTTTGAAAAATTTCATTATGTTGCCTCGTTTGTTGTTATGTTACTTTGAGTAACTTCAACATTTGTAAATAATGAATTTTAAAATACACCTGAAGTTTTGATGCCCAGTTTTTACATGAAATGCGACAGTCATAAATAACAACACACATAAAGCCTGAAGAAAAAATCAATATAGAAAAGAAAGCTCATTAAAAATATATTTTTTCCATGCATTGAAATGCTTGAATTTTACCGTCTACTTGGGTAAATAAAAGTCTCAATCGACAACGAAAAATTATTTTTTTCTAAATAAAACCTAGCTAAGGTCACTCGTCACATTCTAAATATTATTGTAATGTTTTTCAATTTGAAAAAAAATTTCAAAGTTTTTCCCGCCTCTAGTTCGACTAAGATAGGAAATTAACATTGAAAAAAGTGGTGCATCATCTATCATCTATCTATCTATAATATATATATTATATATAGACTATGTCACTTTTTTTTAAATTTCAATGTCTTCTAATTTTAACAAAATTCAATGAAACTTGATAAAAAATTTGATACAATCAAAAACTTTTTCTTTTTAACACATATGTCAAGTTTGGTTGTTTTTTAATGACCCCAAGAAAAGTTACAAGTGTTTAAAATTTTCAAGCTTTATATACTATATTAGTTGGCTAACGCCTCCGAAGTTTTGCCAAGCTATCGATATCAGTTATTAGAGATGGCACGTCATGCAAAGCAACTACTTCATGGATTCAAAAATAAAGATTTCACTAAAATAAAATATGAAAAGCTTCATTAAATTCTTAAAAATATTTGCATTATATTTTATAAAACGACTAAAAATCTTGCTGGTGTAAAAATGACTTTTTTAATTAGGAAAATTTTGATCATCTGAGGAAGCTTTTTCTGAAGGATCTTCTTTTATGATGTGCAGGTAAATGAGTTTTTCTTTGAATTCAGGTCTCAATTTTGCAACAATCTTGTCAATGTCTGATTTCACAATATCGCCAATATACATGTACTTTATGTGATAGAGTACGTCACATATCTGTTTATCAATAAATCATGGCATTATTCATATATAACTTAAAATATCAATAGCAACAAAATAATATTTTACTATTCTTTCTTTTATTTGACAAATTTTATGTAAAGAATAAGCAAAAGAAGCTAAAAAATTCACATAAAAGTGCTATTTAAAATATGAACGCTTAAATACGCATCACTTTTATGAACATCAGAATTGTATGTTACTTTATTTTAAGGAAAAGCAATGTATGTTCATTTTTATATTATAATTATTTAGATATATATAATACTTATTCTAAATCTATAAAATTATTTATTTTGCAATTTATTATTTTTAAAAAGTACAAAAATACATTTAGAATTGAAAAAATTTGCTGATTTCAGTGAAAAATTTATAATAATGGCAGATGCATCCTTTGTTTTAGTTAGATCATAATATTCGAATAAATATCATTCTCATTGAAGAGATTATATTAAAAATTTTAATGTTATACAAAATAAAGGGGGTTAAAAATTAACCTTGTTCTAATCAAATAGCATAAAAATATAATGATGGCCTAGATCAGGGATCGGCAAACTTTTTTACCCGTTGACCCCTTCATAGAACATTTGTCTTCACATCGACCCCCACCCCACATAGAAATGTTTCATAAAAGCATTAATCAATGTCGACAATCAAGAGAGAAATAGAAACCAAAAATGTTTCATATATCCTATACTATACAATGTGTTAAACTATGTTTTAAAAGTAAAATGAGATTTATTACTACTATAAAGTAAAAAAAAAAGCATAGAACAATTTGGTAAGTTTTTCCATCTTATCGACCCCTAAAGATCTGTCATGGACCCTCGGGGGTCGATATCGACCACGTTGCCGACCCCCGCTAGATGCTTATAAACGTCGAATCCTCTTTTAAAAGTAAATCTATATATATTAGAGGTGTATCAGATATATATATGAAATGGGAGACAACGTTGAAAATATTTGTTATTTTTCCATAATAAACTTTGCTCAGTGTTCGAATCAATATAACAAATGGGGAGACAACAGTGTAAAATTTTTTGTTTTATAAAAAGGTATGGAAAGAATTAGATATTTAATAATCTCAAGAATAGTCAATCTTATCAAATAAAGTTTCACTAAAGTTAAAAGCACTGGTATGATATGTTATAATTAGAGTAATAAGCAAAGTTTTAACAAAAAGAAAATTACATTGATCCCTTAATATCGAATGATTTCAAAGTGTTCGCATGGAAAACCTTGCCTATTTACAATGCTAATTTTTTGATAAATGCGGGCTTGTCTTTATACTAGTAAAAGTAATGTTATTCATTTCAGAAAAGAAATTAATTTTTAAAGTAAAAGCATGCAATAATTTCTTGGTTCCAATAATTTTGACTTCGTATATTTTTAGAAAAAAAAACTACAATCAAGTTTTTAAATATTAGCAAAATAAGTTATAAAAATTATTATCAACAGAATTGAAAAGTTCTTTAATTAAACTTTTAATAGCAATATAACAAAAAATATAAAATTTATTAGTTAATTAAATATTTGTTTTATTAGGTCCGGGAAGCCATCATTTTTTATATTCCATTAATAAATTTAGATTGTCTAAAATGTCATTTTAGTTCAGAAAATATATCGTTCAAAGGAAATAAAAGAGATAATTTTCCACTCCCCAACTGATTAAAGCCTATACACTATAAATATACTAGATTCCTGCAAAGATTTCTCAGAAGGCATGAGCATTCATTTTCATTTTTAATTTCTGTGGTTTTGTTGTAAATGTTGAGAGCGTGGGCATAAACGTCGACGTAAACGTTCTTATAATTATACAAAAACATCAGGGTAAAAATAACGCAGGATTCGCATGTTAACGTAAACTATAAACATTTCTTGTCGTAATCAACCACTTATCTAAAATGCTTTATAAACGATTACAATTAAATTAAATAAATGTTTATTATCTAACAACATTTTTCTGATAATAATTTAAGGTGACTTTTTAAAAAAAATTTAGGGGCTAAGAAAAACAAACAAGGTACAAGGGCCTTAAAACATGCCACAATTCGCAGCTCTATATTTACGCATATGGCTGATATCTATTAATCATTCAATCATAAAAATATAAGAGTAGCAATATGCTTAATTAGAAATCATTTTCTGTTCTTAACCGCACTATTTATTTGAGCAAACTTGAAGTGTACTTTGTTGTGAGTATGAATTTATAAATAGATGCAATACACGTACAACTTCATTCAAAATTATTGATCCCTTTTGTAGTAATATATCATTTTTACTTTAAGTTCGTCCTTTTTTACTTTAAGTTCGTCCTTTTTCACTTTAAGTTCTTCCTTATAAAATTGTTAATTTATATTTGAGCAAAAAATAAAGATAATTTTTTACTGAATATACTAAAATAAATCTTTTGGAAATTATTTCATCTTATCATTCCATTCAAGTTTTCAAAACTTAGAAAAAAACTTTTCTTGTAGAGCTGGCATTACGCTGTGACACGCAGAACTTAGCGTGATACACTTCAAAGCTTAAATAACTATTTTAATTTAACTATCTAAGTTTTGAAAACTCGAATGCACTGATATAATGAAATAATTTCCAAAAGATTTATTTTAGTATATTCTGTAAAAAATTATCTTTATTTTTTGCTCAAATATAAATTAAAAATTTTATAAGGACGAACTTAAAGTAAAAAAGGACGAACTTAAAGTGAAAAAGGACGAACTTAAAGTAAAAAAGGGCGGACTTAAAGTAAAAAAGGACGAAATTAAAGTAAAAAAGGACAAACTTAAAGTAAAAATGGTATATCAGAAAGAGCATTCAAAATGAAAAGAAAAACTTACAGTTTCCAAATGGCAAAACCTTTCGATTTGTTGATCAACTTGTAGAAGGATTTCGTATAGTAAAACTGTTAGGAAGAGAAGACATTTTAAATTTTCGACAAACAACTTTTGCATAAATGGATTAACAAGGTGACAAAAATATATGAACTGGGCTTCGCTTTTAATAAGAGGCTTGATCTAAAAAGAAAAATTTCTCTTAAAGAAATTCATTTTTGACAGAAAAAAAAATGATAAAATCAAAACGAAGAAAAATAAAAATACATTTAAAAAAACTACTTTTTTTTATTATATATAACGTATTTTATTCGTAATAAAAAGTTCTATTAAGAAAAAACAAAACCAAACAAAAGCCTTAAAATCCTGAATATAAAAAATACTTTCTCTAATTTGATCAGATCTTCTAGATTCTTGTTCCGTCTTTTAAATAAGTATCTATATTTCCTTTCTTCAAAGAAGTTAGGAAAAATATCCATTTTAAAGGACACGATATATTTAGTTGTTAATGGAATTTCACATACGTCTTTTCAGCTCGCCATAAATGAGCTAATTATTTTCGTGTGTACCTTTTTTTAATTCAAACAAAGAGTATAAATAATTCTAAAATGCAGATTTATCAAGAAAAAGTTTCCTTCATTGTAAATTAATTGTGCAAAATTTAGTAGAAATATTAAAAACTCATTTCAATATAACATTTCGAAAAAAAACCTAGGTTCAAATTCGATCAAAAATATAATTTTTCCTATAGGGGTATTTGATAAATGCATCACGTCTAAAAAAATTGAGACTCAACTTATAAAAGATTTATTTATGATCTCCGATAAATTTTGCTAACTTTCCAGAAACCTGGTCTTACGAGTTATGCGTAAACTTCAAACAGTTAATTCATAACTGTTGCATATAAAGTGAAATTATATCTCACTTCCACAAAGTCTTTAAACAATTTAAAAAATATGTTTAAATAATATCAAGTAATTAGTCAATCAAAATTAAGTAATCAAATTAAATAAGTCAATATACGTTTAAATAGTCAAGTTTTTATTCAAAGCATTAATAAATGTCTATATGAACCCCATTTGTAGCACCGAGGACATCTAAACGCTATTCTATTTCAGTCCACGTTCTTCTTAACATTTTTTTAATCAATTGTCTCCACAGCGGCAGTTATTCTTTCTTTAAGATCACTTATGTCCTTTACTTTGGTGCGATACATAACATTTTTCACGTAGCCCCACAAGAAAAAATCCAAGGGTGTTACTCCGGGGAACAAAGGGGCCAAAGTGTAGGGCCATCTCTTCCAATCCGGCGTGGGGGGAATTTTTTATCCAAAAATTCACGAACTTCTATTCTCCAATCAGGTGGCGCTCTATCTTGTTGAAAGAAGATATGTGGCTGTAATTCTTCAAATTGTGTTGTTATTTGCTGTTATTGTTTTTTCCTCAAAGAAAAATGGTCCAATAACTTTGTTACACAAAAGTCCGTACCACACATTAACCTTTCGGCTGTCACGTTCATGTTCTCTAATAACGTGTGGGTTATCACTTCCCCAATTTCTTGCATTATGTTTGTTAAGCTTTCCAGACACATTAAAAGTTACTTCATCGCTAAAGCATGAGGTTGAGTAAGTCACCAGGATCTTCAATTTTTTTTCAAAATGTTAAAAGCAAATTCTTTTTGTTTCGGTTTGTCATCTGGCTTTAGTGCTTGCAATAATTGAATTTTGTACGCATAAAGCCTCAAATTGTTATGAAGAACTTTATGAATTGTTGATCTAGCTAATTGCAGCTGAACGGAAGCAGTGCGGATGGACTTATTGGGCTCCGAATAAATGATTGACGAATACGCTCGATGTCTTCTTCAGAAATTCTTGGCCTTCCACTTTTCGGTTTATGTAGCAACGTTTGTTACCATAAACTACGTATGCCAATTGGGAATCGACTGACGTGATGGAGCTTGTTTTGCATATTTAGTTTTGTAATTTCTTTGTGTTTGAATATCAGATTTTGTTTCGATAAACCAAGAAACACATTGTGCTTTTTCTTATGGAGTAGTCATTTTTAAAAAGGTTTGGAATTTATAAATTTGTCTAAAGACTTTGTGGACACCCTTATTTCTTATATATCTAATGAGTAAGGGAATTTATAAAATTTATACAATAAAGCACGCTTAGATTTCACTAAATAATATTGAAAATTACAAAGTTAAGAGCAACAACTTTTTTCAGAAGTAAAATCAACTTAAATATGTCGGGAAGCTTAAAGATGAAACTATTCATTTCAATAATTTTCAATTTATTATCCTTCTATAACAGTTGATAACGTTTTGATTTCGGTTGCTTCCCTATCTACCAAAAAAATATTGGACAGATGACATAAATATGTGCGTTGTATCAAGATGTATTATTAATATAGTTCATTCTCTAGTACATATTTTAACTTTATCTCTTATTCTATACAAATTTTCGGATCTCTCAAACTTACCAAGATAACAACAGTTCTGAAGCGTCATAAAAATTCTAATGATATTGACTCGTTTCGTCCCATTTCTTTGATCTCTTGTTTTTCGAAAATCTTCCAGATAGTGTCTAAATAGTGGCGTCTTATCAGAATAATTTATCTATTTTTCTTCTTTTTCAACTTGCACGTTATTTGTATTTTTTATATATATATTTAATTCTTTAAACACACATATATATAAAAAAACATCAAATATTTTTATATTCTTTTTTAGGTTGATGTGTATTTGTTGTACTTTTTCCAAGTTTCTGTTATTTTTATTCCTCTTAAGTTTATATAACTTATTATTATTTATATATGTACATTTCTCTTTATTTTATTTCCATCGAACTTTACCTTATATTTGTTTCTTTATTTTGGAGACAGAGCATTTCAATGGTACTTCTGACTACACTTTGTTCGTCTTTTACATGTCACAATACCCAGTTTTCCATATACTTCATTCAAAGTTAGATGATTTATAATGATATTTTTCTTTTCGTTTTTGAAATAAATACTTACTTACTTGATATGAATTAGACATGTGTTTCTCAACGTGGTCTATTTGGACCCCCAGGAGGTCCATGATATTTTGCCCATATAATAAATTTGGGAGGAAAAATTCTGAAATTGAAAAAATATGATATATCATAGCAAAAACTCAGTTATATGTGAATGCTTTCACATTTTCATATCTTGTTGAATCAGGTTTGATACTAAAAGTACTTAATATCATTTATTTTTACTATAGTACTATACTAGATAGATGTCTAGTTTCAGGCATAAGGCGCACTGGATTATACCGCGCATTAATAAAATTCAAATAAAATAAACTATTAAAAAGAATTTTTTTATAACTTTCAAAAATAAGAAATACATAAAATTACACTAACATTCACTCAATTCCTCGCTTTCAAATGCATCAAATTCTTCATTTTCAGTTTTTGTGTTCAAGAGTTGCGCAATTTCCGCTTAAGAATATATGGATCTAATTCTTCATTTTTCCAAACAGTATCTTTGCTAGTAGTTGGCAACTCACCAATGATTTCAGCTTTAGTAAAAGCACGGATAATACTCGAAACGCTAGCCCACGCATAAAAAATCCATTGATTGACATTGGCATAACTTGCACAATGTTATCTTCCTATCTTGGTAAAGGTATGTTCTCCTTCTGTCATCCAAAGCTTCAACAAAGCTCGCAACTTTACATTAAACGTCCAGTCATTACTAATATCTAGCGGTTGTGGATCTTTAGTTAACCCACCAGGAATAATTGCAAGATCTGAATTGATTTTTTAACTTGTGATTTGACACTATCAGTGATATGGGCACGTATAGGGTCACGGATCAGCAGCGATGAAAATGTATGGGAAAAACCATTTGGTTACACTTCACTTAACCACTCATTCATCCTCTGCTGGTCCATCCAACCTTTTGAATTAGCTTTGATAGTGATGACAGATGGAAACTTTTCTTTTGGTAAAGTTTTACTTTTGAAAATAATCATAAGAGGCAGTTTCTAACAATTAGCCTGGCAACCAAGAACTACAGTAAAGTGTGACTTTTCGTATCTAAGAAATTACCTCAAAGTGAACAGCGCAATTGCATGTGGAAAAACACTCTCACATCAGAAACGATGAATGAGTGTTGTATCAACGAATCTCCATGTGGGAGATACTGCTCCCTCCAAGTGTAGGCTTTGAGTTAAGGCTAAAATTCGATTGAGGAAGTGACTTTGAAAGACATTTATATTTGTTTTCAATGTTCTCGCCCCCTTTTACAATCACTCTGAGTTAACTCTGTGAGTGTGTGTGTGAGTGTGTGAGTGTGTGTGTGTGTGTGTGTGTGTGTGTGTGTGTGTGTGTGTGTGTGTGTGTGTGTGTGTGTGTGTGTGTGTGTGTGTGTGTGTGTGTGTGTGTGTGTGTGTGTGTGTGTGTGTGTGTGTGTGTGTGTGTGTGTGTGTGTGTGTGTGTGTGTGTGTGTGTGTGTGTGTGTGGGTGTGTGTGTGTGTGTGTGTGTGTGTGTGTGTGTGTGTGTGTGTGTGTGTGTGTGTGTGTGTGTGTGTGTGTGTGTGTGTGTGTGTGTGTGTGTGTGTGTGTGTGTGTGTGTGTGTGTGTGTGTGTGTGTGTGTGTGTGTGTGTGTGTGTGTGTGTGTGTGTGTGTGTGTGTGTGTGTGTGTGTGTGTGTGTGTGTGTGTGTGTGTGTGTGTGTGTGTGTGTGTGTGTGTGTGTGTGTGTGTGTGTGTGTGTGTGTGTGTGTGTGTGTGTGTGTGTGTGTGTGTGTGTGTGTGTGTGTGTGTGTGTGTGTGTGTGTGTGTGTGTGTGTGTGTGTGTGTGTGTGTGTGTGTGTGTGTGTGTGTGTGTGTGTGTGTGTGTGTGTGTGTGTGTGTGTGTGTGTGTGTGTGTGTGTGTGTGTGTGTGTGTGTGTGTGTGTGTGTGTGTGTGTGTGTGTGTGTGTGTGTGTGTGTGTGTGTGTGTGTGTGTGTGTGTGTGTGTGTGTGTGTGTGTGTGTGTGTGTGTGTGTGTGTGTGTGTGTGTGTGTGTGTGTGTGTGTGTGTGTGTGTGTGTGTGTGTGTGTGTGTGTGTGTGTGTGTGTGTGTGTGTGTGTGTGTGTGTGTGTGTGTGTGTGTGTGTGTGTGTGTGTGTGTGTGTGTGTGTGTGTGTGTGTGTGTGTGTGTGTGTGTGTGTGTGTGTGTGTGTGTGTGTGTGTGTGTGTGTGTGTGTGTGTGTGTGTGTGTGTGTGTGTGTGTGTGTGTGTGTGTGTGTGTGTGTGTGTGTGTGTGTGTGTGTGTGTGTGTGTGTGTGTGTGTGTGTGTGTGTGTGTGTGTGTGTGTGTGTGTGTGTGTGTGTGTGTGTGTGTGTGTGTGTGTGTGTGTGTGTGTGTGTGTGTGTGTGTGTGTGTGTGTGTGTGTGTGTGTGTGTGTGTGTGTGTGTGTGTGTGTGTGTGTGTGTGTGTGTGTGTGTGTGTGTGTGTGTGTGTGTGTGTGTGTGTGTGTGTGTGTGTGTGTGTGTGTGTGTGTGTGTGTGTGTGTGTGTGTGTGTGTGTGTGTGTGTGTGTGTGTGTGTGTGTGTGTGTGTGTGTGTGTGTGTGTGTGTGTGTGTGTGTGTGTGTGTGTGTGTGTGTGTGTGTGTGTGTGTGTGTGTGTGTGTGTGTGTGTGTGTGTGTGTGTGTGTGTGTGTGTGTGTGTGTGTGTGTGTGTGTGTGTGTGTGTGTGTGTGTGTGTGTGTGTGTGTGTGTGTGTGTGTGTGTGTGTGTGTGTGTGTGTGTGTGTGTGTGTGTGTGTGTGTGTGTGTGTGTGTGTGTGTGTGTGTAGGAATGGAGATTTATTAGCTCTAAGTTGCACGAGCGTATGACTTGTTTTTATTGATTGAGTTTGTTCTGAGATTTTGATTTAAGCTAATGATGTTGATCATTTTAGTGGGTTGGAGTGTGCTATGGTAGTTTTTGATATCTTAAATCTAAGATTATATCGCCTGCTTATCTTTTTAAATTGTTTTTCTAAAACTTAAAGAAAATAGTTTATAAGGAACACTGGTATGTTATGGCTTGAAAGGTTTATTTTAAGTGAAATCTGAGTTTCTGTTTTTTGCTCAATTACTAGACATATGTTTTCAGTGGTCATTCTGAATTGGGAAGAATCTAAATTCGTTAATATAAACAGGTAGTAGTAAGATCGTGCTTAGAGCACGTTTGATTTATCATTTCTGTTTTATCATCTTTAACTTTTATATATTTTTAAATGATGTAAGATTAGATAGTCGGCGATGGTAAACCCTAGATAACGCGGAATAGAGATGTTACCTTATCCTGAAAAAATTGCAAAATCGTGTTCAGTTGTGGAACATTGAACCTCAGCCACAGAGCAGAGCAGAAAGCAAGAAGGCAGGCAGGCTCGGTTTGCATGGAGTTTGAATAATAGTCTGCAAAGTTTAAAAGTTGAAAAGGATCTTGCATACTAGCTGGAAAAGAAAAGACAAATTCATTGAAATGGCTAATACTGCTCGTAATCGTTGAAAACAAACTACTCCAATAGGAAGACTAAAAAATTTATCAAAGATTTTAATGAAAATATGAATTTAAAGCATACCAATTATACATACGTTTGTAGACTAATATTTCCAATAAAATGATCAAATTGTAAAGAAGTTGTTATCTTTATGAACTTTTAGAACATGTACATGAGAAAAAATGCAAAGAATTACTGGAAGCATTGAGATAATGAAGGCACATGCGTCATAGCGAATGATGCTGTCCAATCCGCTCCCAAATTCTTCGCAAAGGGCGACGTTAATGAGCTTCGAAGAGAAGTCTTGAGGAGAGGTTGGTAGGCACATCACTTCCACCGCAGTCATATAGAGGGTGTGCACCGTTTCACTTGAGAACTCGTTGAAGCGCCAATCAACGTTGTGGTGGCAAACGGTACCCGTCAGAGAGAGAGCTAAGCGCTGCAGAATATGCTTGATATACTTGCTCACTTTGGCTTCGTCACTCCAAAACTCGGAAACCGCACAAGTCGGCTTAACATACTCTTGGAAATATTCACTTAGGCAAACTTCTATTTGTGGATTTTCATGTCTAAAAACATTTCGAATAGTTCTAGTGTGATCTCTAGTGCAAGGGCGCATATTGCTGAGAGCAGAATTTTTTTGGGAAGGTGAGAGAGATAAATTTTTTTAATTGTATTTACTCTACAACTTTTCTATCAATGTAGGAAATTTTTTATATTTTATACATAAATTTGTTAGTTTGCACTATTTTATGCATATCATTTTTTAATTTGAATTTATGAGATGAAATAATATATAATACGCTATATTATCTGTACGGGTCAAAATTATTTGAGACGCTGGCCAACCACGAACATTCCCTATCTTTTACTCTTCTCAGTGCACCCCTACTCTAGGGATCCTCAAACAGTAAGACAAGTTTAAGTTCTCATAAATTTTTAGTTATTCGCTTGTTCAAAGTAGGAAAAATATCTTAGCAGAGAAAACAAGCACCACAAGAAAGCGAATCTATAGAAATAGATAGACTTCAAAATTGAAGGAATATATTGGTTGGTGATAAATATCGTTATAGAAAAATTTTTGTTCTTAAACATTTAATGTGATTTTTATTTTCTTGATTATAAGATTTTTAATTATAATTAAGTCTTTTCTTTTAGTCATCGGTTCGAATCTCTCTTTTTTTTTGTCTATTTGAATATAGTATTATAATTTATTTGAAATAATTTGTTGTTTACTTTATAATTATGAAAGAAGTTAGCGAGAGTTTATTTAGAAAAACCCCTTAAATGGATGAATATCCCTATACAATTTTACAACTTCAACAATCCAAAGCAGATCGCGTAAAAATGAAAGGAGACAATTAGTCTTCAAAATCCGGTAAACTCAAGGAGTTAGAACTTCAAGCATGTCAAAAAATAAAATAAGCTGAAACGATAGATTAAAATATTTATTATTTTAAAAAACATTAGATCCAATAAAAATGAAAAAAACTAAATTAGAAACAAATTCAAAAAAACTTACCGAACTTATTTTAAAGCTTTGAAATTATGCTAATCTTTAAACAACACATATGATATCTTAATTTTAATTTTTTTTATATAAGATTCAGCATTTTAATCTCATTTCTGGAATCAAATAGGTTAAACAAATAAATGGAAAAAGACAGAAAAAACCCATTTTAAATAACTAAATTAAATCAATGAAAAATGTTTTTTATTTAGTTTTGAAAATAAACAAACTAAAATGAATGAAGGATTTTTATTTAATAATATAGATTTATTTTCATTATGTAAATTTAAATTATATAATTTATGAATTAAAAAAAATTATATTCAATTATTTTTAAAATAAAAAAAAATGTGGGCAGACCTTAAGTTTTTTTAACAAACTTGTAATTTGAAAACATATTTATTACTTTTTTCATTTAGAAACAATTTCGGAGATCATTTGTAAAGAAGAAAAGAGGGTATATTTTCGTGCAAATAAATTTTTAGAGCAACATGCAGACTTGTACATTTTTCTTAATCAAGGCTATTTATAAATTATAATATCTTGGGATAAATAGCTTAGGGTACATTTTTTCCATCCTGTGTTTAAATAAAACGATTTTATCGATACACTTATCATTTATAGCAATGATTAAAAAAAATGTAACAAAAAAACAAAAAATGAGGGGTATTTGCTAGTTTTTAAGTGAAGTTTAGAATCGGTATCGAAGTCTGTGTATTTGTTAAGGCCACAAAAAATACATATAAAGTTATGAGGCATACGTTTTGGTGCATTTATTAAATATAGCAGTTGTGATAGTTGAAATGAGTTTGCGCTTTAAGGCAGCCTTATCAGCCAATTTGGAGTCGTAATAGAAGAGAGTGTGGTATAGGTAAGTTAGAGGTGCGTGATGAAACTTGTAAAGCGCGCCAAATCTATCCAAAAGGGTCTCTAGATACTTAGACAGCGTTGACATTTCAATGTAGCGATGCACGAGTAAATCAAAAACCTAGAAATATGGCATCAAAAAACATCACCAAAAATTAGAGAAAACATGAATTTGGCGTTTCATGGCCAATTAAAATTATTGGCCAATGTCGTGGTACAAATGCAAGTCTGATATGATTGGAAATCGTAAGGGTTTACATTTTGAAGTCGAGAAATTTATTGCAATGAAATTATTCAACTAATTTTAAGTTTTTTTTTTATCATTACCTATATTTTTAGCATTAAAACATTTTATTTATTACAATAACTTCGAAAATGTGAAATTTAAATGATAGACTTTTATAATAATTCTTAAAATCTCTTAAAATTTTTAGAATACTAAAAAGAATTCTTTGAAATTTTTGGAAAAATTATACTTATTTATTATTAGAATTAAACTATTTAGAATGTTTTTATAACTTAATCATTAGTTTGAATCTCTTAATAAGTTTTTTTTAACTTTTGTAACAAAAACATTGGAAGAAAATTTATTAACTTGATTTATAAAAATAAAAGTAAAAGAATCCATTTCAATAGCTTCCGATTTTTATCGAGAAAATAAAAATAAAGATAGAAAATTCGGTCTCAATGCGATATGCATGAATCTTACAAATCTTCAATATTTTCTTCACATTATTTCTATAAAGTACAAAATAGAAAATTAATAACAAAACATTTATTGACCAAAAACATTTCAAAAAAGTGAGAGGCACACTTTTCTGTGAGAAATCTTTCTGAGACCGAGTTTTCCTATTTTTTCTACGAAAATCCATAAATATTTTTGTATGCATAACCTAAATATTATGCCTGAACTAATCTTAAATAAGCAAGCATACATTTTATTTGCCTTAGAAGATTTTAATCTTTTAGAAGATATGATCATTTTTTACAGTTTAAGGCTTTATCAATATGAATTTGAGATCTCTGAGAACAAGTTTTTTAGGACCGAGATTTTCAAGCACCGTGCAGATGTATGAGCTTCTCAATTATAAATATAGGATGTATATATATATATATGTAATAGTGTAGTATTGTTTATGCGTATCTTGATCGAAATGATAGGATATATAGAAACACCATATATATATATATATATTATATATATATATATATATCTGTAGATGTGTAGCAATGCATGGGAGTTTAAATTAACAGATAAAAATACGGGCATGAAGCGAAGACAAACATTGCTGAAAAAAGAGTTGATGTGCTGTTGAGAAGAATCAATACCTACAATACTTTTATTTATCGAATGCTCGGATGAGATACTTTCGCCGTGAAAACTAAAAAAAGTAACATTTCCTAATCATAAAATCAAAACTTAAATTTTTTTAATAGATGAGTTAGAAAATAAGAATTACAAAGCCCTAGATAAAACATATAAAGGAAATATAGTGCATAAATATGATTTATCTGTATCGTTTCTAAAGTAATGTTCGTTGTAAATAGAAGGCAAAGATGTTTTAGGTCGTATTATATTCTATCAATTAGTTAGGTTAAAAAAATTCTGCAACCGAACATTTGAAGCTCAACATATTGAAACCCTGAACTCAATCTTCCCTCATGTAACTAATGTTATGAAATAGATTATATACAGACATAGATCGACGAGGAATGGAGGGATGAGTAAAAGAACTAGCACCGCCTAAATATCTTCGATAATAATATGTAGAACAATGTTTTTAAAACACGGATATTACAATATATAATAAAATTGAAATAAATTTACATTTGAAAAAATGAATCAGAGAATATTTTCTCAGCAAACCCTACTAAGAATAATAAATCTTTTGGGCTTATCGTTAGGGTTAGATAATGTCATTCTTAAATATATTTTCAAAAATTGAAATTAAATCTTAATTTCTTATTCTCAGCTGCTTTTAGAGATAAATACACATCTATTTTTAAGATGATTTATTTTTAGTCAAATTAAGGAACCACTATAAAACGTTATATTTAGAAAATAGTGTAATTATATTAGAAATTGATGTAGTTATATTTTTAGGCAAACTTGATGAGGTAAAGTAAAACACTCGAATACTTCGTTACAATCCACTACAACTAGAAAAGATTAAAAATCAATTTTTTCAGTCACTATTATAAACCCAAGGATTTTACAATGCTGTCTTAGAAAGAAAAATCTAGGCATATGGTAGTAATATATAATGGATTATAGCGAATAACATAGAGAAGCGTTGTCGCACATTTTCATCCTCTTGCGGTTTCGGAAGATATCGAGGCATGCAACAAATAAGTTTTTCAAAACTCAAAAAATTAAATTAGTTCAAATTTTCTAAACGAAATGAAATTTGTGTGATTATAAAATACAGAGTAATAATAATTAGATCAGCACTAAAGTGCTGAAGGTTCATTTGTAAAGAGTAAACAAAAAGAGTAAAGTTTCAAACAAATTTATTTAAATTACATCTTTTACGTTTAGTACTTCAACTTGATAAAAACTAGTGGATTGGAAAAGTCGTTTTATTTAAATAAAATTTTTGTCATTATCAGAAATTAGTGTAATTTAAGTTAGACTTGATGATGTAAAGCTTAAGGCTCTAATAATTTCGTTATAATACCACTATAACATAGAGATCTTTAAAAATAGATTTTCCCATCTTTTTTCAAAAAAACAAGAGTTTTTACCAGTTGTCTCCATATTATTATTATTATATCAAAACAAATGTGGAGTAAACTTTATTATAAAAAAGAATGAAATTAAGCACACAGGAAAATCTAAGTATATGGTAGAAATATGTAATTAAATGAATATTCAAAGCCTAAGCATTTTTACCCTGTTGTCTCCCCATTTTTATTATATCAATTCAAAGAAAGAGGAGTAAACTTTTTTTTTTAAAAAAGAACGTAATAACGCCGTCGCCCATTTGTATATATAAAATGAAATACAAAGCAAAATATGTTTTATATGCAAACTATAATTTTTGGGAGGACATTAAATATATTATAATGTACTTGGCTATACTGAAAGAAATTATGAGGTGTTGCCTGTCTTATCGTTTTGAGTAAATAATATGAGCGCTTGTCTCCCGTATCCAACCTCGTGAGATTTTGGAAGATATGAAAATATGTGACAGATGAGCTTTTCAAATCTCAAAAAAAAATTAGTTCACATTTCTTAAAAGTTTATGCTTGAATAATAATCAAACTAATTAACTTATAACTTCCTTTTAACTAATGAATTACAATAACTAACGTAAAACAAAATCACCAATAATAATGCATTATTTATCAAGTTATATAAAAAAAAGTTGCTGTCATCCAATTGCCGAACAAGGCACAAGTTAGTCTCGAGTTAAATTTTCATAGTAAGATTCCTAATAACTCTATTCAAAGCCCTTATATTGTATAACATATAATAGGCCCCTGATTTGTGTATCTTCCCATATTCTCATTGAAATTATCAATAATATGGATCTTTAAGGCCATCCTACTGTACATCCAGAAATAACCTTTCACGAAGGTATCAATAAGTTGTACATAGTTGCGAGTTTTGTAATTGTCCACCATGTACTACAAAACAAGACATTTTAAGGATTTGCTTTTTCTTCTTTTAAGTTTCTTTGGAAATTATGAAAATTCCATAATTTTACTGATTTATAATCGAGTAAACATACATGTTCTCATATTTGCCTCTCATAGGTTAGGGAAGAAGTCGTAAAGGTATTTGATTTGAATGATACAGACTCTTTATCAAGAGGTCCAACTATCTCTTTCTTTGGAACCAGTTTAATGTTTTTAATCAAGGTAAAAAACCTTTTAAAGATTCACTAATGTCTTGTCCTTGATATTAAGTTTATCCACTTAAAAATAATTGATAGGCCAGTGCTTCCTTTATTAACCCGTTAACGATCAGAATAATCAGACGATATCCAGTATAAAGCAGAAGATTTGCATTAAAAAGCATTAATAAACGCAGACGATTCACATTTTTGTAAAGTCGACTGTGGTCTATAACCGGTTAATGTTTAGTTTTTTTTCTAATATGACAATGATAGAGTGAATGGAAACTTAATTTAGTTAAGCGCAACTTAATTAAAATCGAATCGAAATGCCATCATTTTTAAGTCTCGGACAACTTCGTTGCAATAAACTCTAGAAAAACTTCACAGCGTTTCACAAACTTTAATAAAAACTACTGATTTTTAATTCTTCAATCCAATCCAAACTTTTTTATTGTAAACATTTGAGCAATGAGTTTAGTTGTAATTATATTGAAGGTAATAAGTGCATAATCCCCGTTATAAAAATAAGATGTAAATTACCCGTTTATAATAAATGTTTTCCAATAAAGTCTATAAACTCCTGAAATTGTATCCCTCTTCACATTAGATAGATGTATACATTAAAAGATTCTCTCCTTTATATTTTGTTTTTTCAATCTTTTTTTTTCTGCTCTTTTGTTTTGCTTTTGATAGATTAAAACTATTTAACTTGTATATCCCTCCTTCAGTACTTCTCGACTCTTCTATTCAGACTCTACTAATTGGATCCTCGCTAGAAATAAATTTCATTCTATCTAATCTTAATACTAGTCATATTTCAAATATTCAAGTTCAAGTTTAACTCTGTTGTAGTCCTGGGGAATGATGCAAAGCAAAGGAACAGTTTCTAGACTTCATGAGGAGTTGTCAATTAAAATAATTCACTTATAGGGATTACATGCATTTTCATTTGCATCAAACACGCCTCATACATCATGCAATAGTCAAGAATGTATGCATTGGTTAGTTAGAGAAATAGTGTGAAGTTTTTAAAAATGTCCGGATATGGCTTAGTCAAACGAAGATCTATGAAGAGTTTGGTTTAGATAATAATGATTCCTCTAAAGATCTGCATCTGAGAGCATAGTCATCTTCAGAGCTTCTCTTTCTTCCTCTGATGGTTGATTTCTATCAGGATGTGTAGGGATCAGAAGATCAGCACTACGAGGTGCTGATGCAAAAGAAAATAGAAGGTCAGGTGCATTTCTCTTATTTTGCATGACAAAATATGAATAGTAAGTTTCAAAAATTTTAGATACTATCACAAAACTTACTTGTTTTTGTTCTGATCAATTAAGCACGGATGTTGCAAAATCTACATGAAGAATTCTTGCAGCCTCAACTTATTGTTATGAGTTAAAGAAGTTTCAAACCAAATCTTTTTCTTGCAACATTTTATCTTTTTGTATTATTTACCTACAACTTTACCAAATTTCCTAAACTTATTTGAAAATTAGTTGAAACTGGTATTAGATTGAAAAAAGACAATTTCTAAATTTATTGTTCCAAAAACAAAAGCAAAGTTACGGGATCAAAATGATTCTTTCCCATGTAATTTAGTTACAATGATTCTAGAAGGGAGGGGGCTGTACTAAAAAAATAATATATTTATATATTTCATAGAAGTTCCATGGGGATGGTGGAGAATAATTACGAGTCAAGGGGGGATTGTTCAGCGCTTCCCCATCTTTATAGAGAGATTTGTTCAAAGCAAAAGCACAGAACAATATTTTCTCGCCTCTTTTATTTTTAATAAAGGACAATTCTTCATTGATTTCTAGAAGGGAGCAAGATTGTGAATGTGTGATGTCAAGAAGTCAATTAAATTTTTGGCTAAACTCTTTTATTTTTCCATTTTTGTGACAGTTTTTCCTTCTTCATCTTCATAAATTTTACATGTTTTTCATATAAATTAAAAATTTTCTTTGCAACATAAGGTTTGTGGATATAGACTGGCTTATAATTATATAATCAACATATATTGATACCTTCGTCTGTCACGTGCTCAAGAGATTCACTGGTTGATTTTCAATTTCTTAATAGCCTACCTTCTACGACACATATCTACTTCAGGCGGATAAAAGACAAGAAGAATAGCTTAACTACTTCTTCTTGGCGTCATTTTGATGTCAGATCCACTAATGACTAGATTAATGGGCCAAATTCAATAATGTTATTTTAATACAAAAGAATAAGTTAGTTATAGCAGAGAATACAAAAATATATATATACACTTTATAAACAAAAATTGAAACAGCTGTTCCTCTCTTCTCTTATTAGAAACAATCCTAAAATATATAATGATGGTTTCGCAAACATGATATACACACAAAATGCTGGAACGTTTCAATCCGTTCCATTTGAGTATATTCTAATCGGCGAAACGGCTCAAACACGTTTTTAGATTTTGTGGAGGAAAAGATATTATTTACTTATCAAATACTGAGAAACATTGCCTCCTTGAGGGGTAAATTCTAATCGTTTGATTTGACCCAAATTTTACTTAAATTCATATTTTTATAGGAGATTAAATTGCGCTCGTGTACGCTCAAAAATCCTAAACTTAATTTTTTTACCATTATGGAGTGATACATCCTAGTATTTTCTGAATGATATTAAGAACCAAAAGTTTTGTTCAAAGATATAAAAATTCCATCAAAATTTAGTTTTCAATGAACATTATGATGAAATTATTGAATATTAAAAATATATTAAGTTCATCATCTAAAAAGCCAAAATAGTTCCTTTTTACGTAAAGTAGAGATGTATAGGATATCCGCAAAAATTTTTACATCATCTTACTCCTCATCCGTGGATCATTTAAGTTTCAACATCCATAATTTTCAAACATTTTTCCCTTTTCTATAGAAGGCAAAGTTTTTTTTTCGAATTTTTCAATTTTTACTTTATCCAAAATTTTTATGAAAACACATATTATACATTGACATCTTCTCTCGAACTTTTTAAGAAGTATAAAACTTGCGTTTGCTTAGAATAACAATTATGATATCCGCATTCGCTTCGGCTAAAAATTAATTCTGACATCAGCATTCCCTAGGATTTCAAATTTGATATCCGCTTTCGCATCCACGGATACAAAAAATTTCACACCCGATACATCTCTATCGCCAAGCTTAAATATAAATATTTAATTTATTAAAATAAATAAGGACATTGTTTCTATTTTAAGTAAATGAATTTTTACCAGAAAACAAGGATATTCAATACAAAAAAGAGGTAAAAATTAGTAATGAGGTAAAAAATATATAACGGTAAATTTGAAAACTAGAGCACCATGTTTTCAAGACTAATTGTCTAGTTTCTTTTAAATGGACTTTTACATACATAAAGCAGATAAATATTATTTCTTGGTACACCGGTGTCACGCTGATTCTGAAAGGGTTAAAAGAAGATGAAAATAAGATATCATCGTGCAGCTGTCCACACTATTGGAGATATGAAATTGTGAATTGCAGAAGAAAGTCACTAGATGTAAATAATTTATTATGCTATTTAAGCTGAATAAAGAAATGAATGCTTCACCTATTAAGCTAAGCACAAAGTAAAGGAAGAGAAAAACATACGATGAAAATTATAATAATTATGAGAAAGTGGGTTTAGGCTGAGCAAGTAGTTTTTTCCAACTTACAACGAAACAATTTTTAGAAGTCTTTCTTCTTATTATCGTCATAATTATATTTGGTTAACTCGAAATTTGGCCACATTAGGACTATTTCTGATAAATCTAATTGTCACGGGAGTAGAAATATCAAAATCTCCGTTGTGTTAAAAATTTCGTTACAATGACGTTCTACTGTAAATATATATTTCAGATGGCGGCAATATGGAATGTAAACAATTAAGGGCCTAATTGATCATAATACATACATCGGTTTAAGTTTCTATATAACTTGTAATTATTATAATTTGCATAAGTGCTCATTTATATATTTTTTCATATAATATCTTTTATTAGAAAGGATAGCCAGAGTAAAAAAGACCCTTAACCCTAACAGGCGTTGATTTTTCCCCCGCTTTTCTTTTTAATGAATTTTCACATGACTTAAACCAGATGCTTTTTATTTCGGGGGTTCCCTTAGCAATAAAATAAATTGTGTGTGAAGGAATTAAAAATGGAATTTTGTTTCACTAAAGTAAAATCGCATGTATGTGTGTTCAGAAATTAAGATCAAAAGATATACAATTCTGGAAATTTTTGAAGATAGAGGACATGCAGACGATACCAGTCATGAGAAACATGGTGCATGGGAATGTAAGTTTCAGTGAATTCATTGACTCGATTCATGAATTCTGGATTCTTCATCAACAATGAGTGAATGATAAGGAAAGAAAAGTGTGCTTCCGTTCCTATTTTGTATAATAGAAAATCGAATTAAGAATTTTACTAAAGAGTTTTCATGCTTATTTTTTAAACAAACAAAATGTGTGCATTCTTCTCTCCCATCAAAGATCAAAGTAAATTTTATTGAAAAGATATGATAGAAAACATAAAAGCATTATATTGAATTCATTTTCACATTATCTCGTGTGTGTGTGTGTGTGTGCTTCCATTCATTTATTATTTTTATCAGACATCATATATTTACGAGAAAACTCTCAAAGGGATGTCAGTAGCAATTAGTCATTTTCAATAGAACATCAGATGCATCTAAGCTTTTTTTATTTTTTTTAAAAAAAAAAAAAAAAACCCCAACCCAAAAAATAATAAAAACACTTAAATTTTTAATTTTTAAAATAATAATTTTATTTTTATTTTTTTTTTAATTTTTAAAACATAAATTTTTTTTTTTTATTTTTTTTTTTTTTTTTTTTTTTTTTTTTTTTTTTTTTTTTTTTTTTTTTTTTTTTTTTCCCATATTTTTTTTAATATTTAAACAAAAAAAAAAAAAATTTTAATATTAAAAAAATTTTTTTTTTTTTTTTTTTTTTTTTTTTTTTTTTTTTTTTTTTTTTTCCTCCCCCCCCACCCCCCACAAACCAAAAAAAAAAAAAAAAAAAATATAAAAGGGGGAAAGGGGGATGTTTTTAAAAAAAAAAAAAAAACACCAAAAAAAAAAAAAAAAAAAAAAAAATAAAAAAAAAAAAAATAAAAAAAAAAAAAAAAAAAAGGGGGGGGGGTTTTATAATTGAGGAGGGATTTAAGTAGAAAAAAAGACAAAAAAACAAAAAAACCCCAGCGTTTTTGTGATGAAAAAAGGAAATTGTTGGGGGGGGGGGGGAAAAAGAAAAAAAAATAGTTAAAAAAAAAAAAAAAAAAGAACTCATTTTTTCTTCTTTCCTCTCACCCACAAAAAAAAAAAAGTAAAATTAAAAAAAATAAACAAAACAAAAAAAAAAAAAAACTTTTAACATTTATAAAATTTTTTTCTTTATAAAAAATTTTTAAAAAAAAAAAAACAAAAAAAAAAAAAGGGTACAACCCAAAAAAAAAAAAAATTATTGGAAAACAATAAATTTTTTTTAAAACAAATTACGTGTCCCCCCCCCCAAAATAATGGGGGGGGGGGGGGGGGGGGGGGGGAGGGGGGGGACAACCCCCCCCCCCGGGGGGGCGCCCCTAATCTAAGCGTATGCATTAAAGTCGTGCATGGCGCGAGTAAATCAGTGTAAGCAATTGCAAGCCCTGATAACAAACGTTGAAAGTCTGCACGGAGTTGAATTCGGCTCTTTATTTAGTTCCATATTAATTAATATTGATTTAATGTGAAAGTTATAGGCATAAAATAGTTCACTTAAAATGTCTTTTGAATTATAAAGTAAAGCGTGGTATACTCTTAAGTTTCATTTTAAACACTGCACGGACAAGCAATGAAGGTAGTGAGACGAATTTTATCTTAGCTGGACAAATAGTAAATGATAGACCGGCACTCGTGAAACCGGTTTCTGTTAACAAAATTATATTTGCAAATAAGGAATTAAAGAGAAATGATCGTAAAAATAAATTCTTTATAATTTTGTTAAAGAATGGGTTCATCTGATTCAATTTCAATCACAAAAGAAAAGACGGTAATAACTTTATTTTCAGATGAGTAAACTGGAATATATTTTTAGAAAAAATGATACTAATAGTAATGTAAGATATATCATGCATTACGATGGATGTGAGACTTTGAATATCGTCATCAAATCCATTAAAAAAATCAAGACGTTTCTTAACGAAGCTCAAATATGAAGTATACTGAAGATATCTTATATATCTTCTAAAAATAGGATTAGCTTGCCTTGTACGACAATGCAAAGAATTTACTACTACGATTCGCAATCATCCTGATACATGGGATATCTTACTCTATCCAAGAATCATCTCTATGTGTATATAGTAGAGTGTATCACGCCATAAGGGTAAAAAAGGAAGTTTTGAATTTATAAGCGCACACATGCTCAGTGGATCCCATATAAAATAAGCATTTAGGCCAAATTTGAGCACATTTTAACATCAAAAAGTCACCACTCAAGGAAGGGACATTTTAATCAATGTATATCATTTTTTAATATTGGTCCAGAAATTGCTCGATGTCGTTTTTTTTAGTTTGCTGCTGTTCAGTTATGTTTTGACATGCTTTTTTACGTTATGTTGTCTGGTACCACGAACTAATACGAGTATAATAGAATAGCAGGCTGAAAATTTTCATTATATATCTTTGTAAGACACAATCATGAATTTACATATGTTAAATCAATTTTGAGCGCAAATGCGGATAAAAATTACCGCGTACCAAGATGAATTTTTAACGACTCTGGGAAATATCAATTGATCGTGCAAAGCGAGGGAAAGATAATTTCACTTCTTTCAGGCGTTTGGTGAACAGCGATTAGAAGATATATAGAAATAAAGTCATTTTAAAAAAATTTAGTACCAAGTTTCTCTATTATAATTCCTATTTAACTTTCGTTAAGAAACATCTTTGATTTTTTAATGTTTTAACTACCAAATGACGAAAAATTTTATAAAGGATTCAAACAGTTCTGAATTTTTTCTAAACATAGAAAATGAACCTAAAAAAGGCAACAAAAATAGTAATCAGAAACTAAATTTAAGTCGGTTAAGTGTAAAACAATTCGTTAAGGTAAAGAAAAATCTTTGAATTTAAGTGATACCAAACGTTAGCAAGCTGTACTAGGCTACAAAAATATCAAAGCACATTTAAAGATCTCGAAGGAGAAAAGAATGATCAATTGCATCACGAAAAAATACTTATCTAGCAGCCGTTTTAAAAAGCGTGTTCTTCTCAGACTAATTGTATTCTCAATGAACAATACTTGTTTCTTAGCTTTCTAAGCCAAGAGACAATTACTCCTCAAAACCATGCTATAAGCAATTGCTCAAGAATTTGCCAACCATATCCAACCATGATTGAATGCAAAAATAGTTTAAAAAAATGAGTGAGTTAAAAAACTAGTTAAGAAATTATCCATGTTGTTACGCGCAGCTTTTTAAGTATGAGGCAAGGAATTTTAGAGGTACTCAATTTTTTCAGTATTGATTAGCACACAAAAGGAGTAAATGAGGGTTTAAAGAAAAACCTTGAGTCGAGCGTAAGGTAAGAATGAGAATAAGCTTTTCTAAAGGCAGGATCTGGTACTTCCAAATCAGCAAGTCAATGGCGTCAATATATTTCGTAAGTTTCTGTTTGTCTTGATTGGATGCGAACTCAAAGAGGAGATAGTCAGCAAAGGTTCTCAATTGACAGTCAAAAAGACGAAGTGAGTACAGTTTTTCAACGATGGTGAAGGTAAAGAGTGGCAAGCGACTTCCTTCGTACACGATTTTCCATAGAAGGCAAATGATGACAGACCGATTGTTTGCAAGCATGTTATTTTGATTGAAGTAGTAATTCAGTGCATCATGCTCAGACTGGAAATCTGAAATAAGTCATAAGATTATCTCTATAAAAACATCCTTCAAACTTTTGGCTAATTATACATGATTACTTAAAAACAGTGATGTTTAAAGTTTAATACGTTTGCTCACCCTTTAAAGCCTAAAAATTATATGGTTCAGCAAAAAAGTTCTTAAATTATAAAAATTTCATTATATCTTAAAAGCACTCAAACAAGCAAACAAAAGCGCACTTCAAAAATTATACACCCACTAAAAGAGACAGTCATGTAAAATGATATATGAATCAAAATAACAAATAAAGTAAAAGAAATATCAGTTATATTCATTCATTAGCATAAAATGACGGATAGTCCACAGGTTAAGAACAGTTTCATCAAAAGCAAAATATATGGTCTGGCCAAGATACACACAAAATTTATCGTTTGAGTTACAAAAAATGTAGTTGACTCAAGTTTAGAAACAGGTTTAATAATATATTGTATGTTTCGTTTAGAGCAGACAGACATAAAGAATCAATCATGTATGAACAAACTTAGACAAGGAAGTGTTTCAAATAGTTTTATCGTAAACAAAAATTAAAGCTAGTTTATTTTATATCCAAAATTGATGCGCTTTCAGCGCTATTTCGAATTGATTACCGAAAAAAATTATGTTTTGTGTTATTTTTAAACCAATTAAATTTGGATTACGACTTGTGAGTTATTTTAATCAAAATCATTAGGTCAGATTATAGTTTATAAGAAACCTACTATATTTTAAATTAAGACAAAAATTGTTTCAAAAAAATTATGAAACTGCTCTAAGTATTTCATTAGAAAATTGGTCTAGTATTGTTCCAAAAAAATTATGAAACTGCTCTAAGTATTTCATTAGAAAATTGGTCTAGTATTGTTGCAAAAAAATTATGAAACTGCTCTAAGTATTTCATTAGAAAATTGGTCTAGTGCATCAAAGGCAGAGGTACTGATTGAACAAACTCCTAGAAAATTGAATACAGATAATTCAATAGTGATGCGTGAAGGTTCAATAGATTCGACCACGATGGAAAACCTTTTGATAAGATCGATCAAGAAATTATTAACTCTACAAAACCGATAATAAGCGATAAATAGGAGGGTTAAAAGTCAAAAAAAGACAAATTTAAATTTCTAATAGCAACCCTTCTAAAACAAGTTAATTGTTTTATTTTAGTTAAATTTGTGTAAAAGAAGTTCACGTTATTAGGTAAACATAAATCAACTTCTTACTAATAAGTCACTTTTTTGTATATAATCTGTATTTTGCAAAAATTTCAAAAGTTAACAAAAAGTTATACAGATGGATTTTATGTAACATGTTTATATATAAAAAAAAATTTGCCCTCCCATATGTGGAACATAAATTTATTTATTTAATTGATAATCTCATCAAAGAGCTTGATATTAAAAAAATCTACGTTTAAATGATGCCGTCAAATAAACGATTTGGCATGGACTATCTTATGTTTCTAGTTAACGTATCTTGAAACTTTTTAACTTGAAACTTAAAGAAATTTTTGAAAGATAAATGCTTTTTTCAAGTCGTTAGGTCAATTTTTTAAAAAATTAAGTTAATTACATTATAATTATTCATATTTGTATTGTTTATAACTACACTTTGTTTGTTCAATAGAGACTTGTTTTAAAATATTTTAATTAAATTTTATAATTTGTTATAATAGGCGCAGAAATAACAGAAGATAGGCAAGGGTAAGAAGAAGAGTATAGTTTTTTCACCTGCCGTCTCACATTTTAAACTTATATCCCATGAGCATTTTATTTACACATCATAAACCAGGTTTTGCCAATTTTAGCTTTCAAAAATAAGCCACTCTACTGTTACATATTATGATTCGCTTTAACTTTGGTGTAAAAAAAATCGTTCTCTAGCAATTTGGTGTAGTCCCGTTGGTGGCAGATATAAGGAGGTTAGGTTGGTAGTTTTTTAGAGCGTATCACGTCATAAGGGAAAATTTAAATTTTGAATTTGTAAGCGCACATATGCCTATTCAAATCTAATTTAAAAAATATGAATTCAAACCAAATTTGAGATAAAAAAACAAATGAAAAGTCACCATTCAAGAAAGGAATGATTTTTAGTATTTGATAAAAAAAATACTTTTTTTTGTTTCTCAATCTTTGTGTATCTAGAAATAAAGCGACTCCTGAAAGTTAACGTTAAATATTTCAAGATTGCCCTGACGAGTGAGAAAGAGAGACATGTGTGCAAGTATATATTTATAAATTCTTTTTATGATGTATATTTTTGTCTTCTGTGCTTGTATCGAAATAATATAATTTTTATTTGGTATTTTAATCAAGTGAGCTAGAATTAAAATGGCATCAAAAAGAAAGATTTCTTTTTGTTGTATTGTCCATGAAACATACTTTGAAAGTTCTTGTCAAATTCCAACAAAAAATGCATTTTAGAAAGGCTTATCCTAGTATTATATAAAAAAAAATTAAAAATGGATTAGTGAATTTCGTGGAAATGTGGCAGGCGAAGATATATTTAGTTGGAGTGTTTTAAGCCTGTTTACATCTCACAAATCCCAATTTGAAAAAAATTCTTTACATTTATGAAAGACATGAAAAATTGATGAAAAATAAAGTAGCGAATCTTCCACACAAATGGAAAAAAAGAGTTTCACCAAAGAATTGAATAGCCCGTTTGATATCGCGCATTCACAATCTAGGACGCTTATAGAAAAAACAAAGAAGATTTGGCCTTGCTTGAAGATTTGAAAAGAAGAGAGATGAGTTTTACAAGAAATGTTTTGAAGAGGCAAAAAAAGTCATTGAAAAAGAAGCTAGTTCATACATAGATCAAGAAAAAAAATTCGAACATCAATAGCTCTCCATTTCAAGGACACATTCTGCCCCAATACTCCATTAATAGTACACTTTAACGGGGAATTACTTCAAAACACTGTTGGAGAAAAGTCAGAGAGGCTTTCAATTGTGTTCTCGGAAAAAAATGTTGAAAAGCTCCTTGAGATTCCCAAGCTATCACATGGAACTGGTAAAGTCATTGGTAAAACAGTTCTAAAAGTACTAGAAGAGTGGCCGTCTTGTTTACCTTGGATTTCAAGATTGTGCTTTGATACGTCAGTAAGTAACACTGGAATTCACAAAGAAGCTTGTTCAATAGTATAAAACCACATTGATGGTTTTGCAGACATCATATTCATGAGTTGGTCATAGCTGCTCTGTTTCAAGAGGTCCAGATAATGAACTGTTTATTCCATTTAACGCAATATGGTAAACTATTTTTATGAGTTTTTTAAATCCTTTGAATACAACGATGTTGATCCTGATTCTCTTGATCAATAGATTTTAGAGAAAAGAGAAGAGATCATATTATTTTTGCAGAATGAACTGAAAATGCAACACGCTCGACAAGATTATCGCCAACTCTTTGAATTATCTCTTATTTTTTTAGGGAAGTATCAAGTTAAATCCAGGCCTCCAGAAGCCTACAACAGAGCTCGCTGGATGGCGAAAAGCTTATATTTTATTCAGGGATGCGTTTAGTTGACACTTCAAGAAAAGAACATTTTACGACAAATCTGTTTTCATTCTCACCATCTATGTTAAAGCTTGGTTCACTTCTTCACATATGGCAGATGTTCCAATCAACGATTTCAATCTTCTTGGCCTTCTGGAAGATTATCACAATGTAGATGACTGCATTGCAAGAACAGCTTTAACAAAATTTAAGAGGCATTTATGGTACCTCAACTAAGATCTTGGGCTGAAGAAAAAAAAATAATGATTTATAATCTCCTAAATAACGAACCATTTAGTAAAGGCCTGCGACGCTTTAAGGAAAAAAGTCTTGATTTAAGAATTTGCAGATCAAAGATTTATTAAGCAAAAAAGCGCAAAATTTTTTCAAGCTTTGAAAATTTCACTTCCTACCCCAGGTTGGAAGGAAGTAACATGAGTTATTGCCAGTCTGAAGGTTGTAAATGATACAGCTGAAGAAGCGCCTTGGCAACCAACTTTAATTCCATTATTACAACAAATGAAGCAGACTAAAAATTTCTTTTTAAAACAGTAGAGTACCATAGAAAAACAGTTATTTGTACAAATAAATGCACGTTTATCTGAATTGACTATTTTTAATATTCACTTTCTTTATGCTTCCATTAGCGTTGACAGGCTCACGTACACTAAATGTTTTTTAGGAACAAATAAAATTAAATAACGAAATATAAATTTAATCTGTATGTTTAGATGTTTTAATTTTTTATTATAATTCAAAATTCAATTTTAATTTAGTTTTAATTCAAAAATATGACCTTTGTGAAACTTTGACAGCTTTGAGGGGTGGCAAAATGTTCGTTAAGAAGGTCGAGATTTTGCACAATTTACATTTATTATTGGAGATTGGATCTAGCTAGTGTGCAACATAAAATTAAAATTTTTATTTTTTTGGTACACTCTAATGTTCATGTCTATGAACACAGGACATAAAAATTTAAGCACTAACTCTTCCAAATGTTGAACTCTTCCTGGATTAAAATATTGAAATTTGGCCTTTCGGGTTTGGAAGGATTGCTTTGCATAAAAAATTCTTTAATTGAAGGAGGAAACATTTGGAAGGTATGATTTGCCCAAGCTATGGGTGTCAGTTGCATGATCACTTTCAACAGTTCTTGAAACCTGATTCAAAAGAAAAAAATGATATTTCTTAGAGGCAGCGATTATGAAAGGACAGGGTTTAGGAGACGGAATCGGTGGAGGCGGAGTAATTTTCAAACACGAAGCCCAAGTCGGTAATATCATAAATGTTGCTTATATGTCTGGCTCTGGACGGTAATTTGATAATTACTTTTAATTTTAGTATTCTATTTTATTGCTTAATACAAAGTTCAATATTAAGATTTCTTTCAAATGTTAATGACTGCAAAGAAATTGACCCAAAAATATAACTTTAAAATTTAAACACAGTATATCACGCTAATCAATTCACTTCAGTAGAGTCAAAACTTAAAAGGAGGAGACAGAATTTTACTTCTATGAGAATATGCCTTATATTTTTGCTCCGAAAGCGAAATAGGAAACTTTTTCACGATCAGAAATAATATTGAAGTAGGCGCAAATGGTTCAATGAAAATTTTATCTCATAAAAAGTTAACTTTACTTATTTATTTTAAACATTACTTTTTAATATTTAAAATTATTTCAAAAAATATGAAATTAAAAACATTTCGAAACAAATTATTTCGCTAGTATTTATTGAAATAACGTCTTGTTAGTGTACAGGCTTATAAATTCTGACCACAAAGAAAAACACTTTTGATTAACATCATAACTTACTATTAATTTCAAAACTTATCAAAAAGTTCATTTATATCGATACAGCCAAGCTGCGAAAATCAGTTCTATAAAGAAAAAAGGTGGCTTCAATGTATTTTATAACATGATCACCGCCATCAATGTATATTTACTATTCAAAAAGGACAGAAAAATGAATAATAAAGATTTCTCCTATTTTCGTCTGTGGGTATGTCACGCAAATAAATCAATAAAAAAAATAGATGATGGCGATAAATGAAAAATAAAGAAAATAAAGAAAATAAAGTAACCATTCAGTATTGAAATTTTCGCTTCCTGAAAGGTATATGTAGCGATTAATGGTAAGGATGAAAACTTTATTCAATTCCTCTGAATGCACTGAGAGTAACGATTTAGAGTCTTGTAGAATGCGTGACATACTCATCGTAATCTTAAGTGAAAAATATAAACAAGTTCCAACTCTAAATAAAGTGTCAAAAAGTGCTAAACGACAAAATCATTAGAAAATTATTTAGTTAGTTAGATCTATTTTGTTGGCCTGGTTAAAAAAAGTGACGAAATGGACAATAACTTGGCTAGTTCGTTAATAATTTCTTAATTAGTGACACCTAAATATTTAGGAAGATAGTTATATAGCCGCCCAAATTAGTTAATCATACATATTGTTAAATGGCTAATCAAACAAATAGTTTTTAATTTAGTATTGGCAGTTTTTAATTAACTAGTAAATTATTTTCTTTGTTAGAAATATACTAAATTAATAATGTAAATAACTGTTTTTTTAATTTAACTTATCATTTTTAGGTCATTAAATTAGTTAAATAGATTGTAAATTAAAAAATAGCTTATATGAATTGATTAGAGATTCGGATTCTATAAAGAAGTCAGTTATTTTGAGTGTGAGATGAACTATGGCCCCAAAAAATATCACTTCTACCAAATAAAAAAATTCTTACTTGAGCTTGGCCCAACTCATTAAGGATGTAAAGAATTGCCGAGTCAAGAGTTATCACGAGTTGTGGATTGGAAATTATTTGTGTGCTTGTTGCAATGGATTGCAGCAAAGCGAGCATTTGAAACGTGTGGTGAGAGTGAATATGGTATAGTCGGTGAGTGAACATTTCCAATAGCGTGTGGAAGGCGTCAATCTTATTCGATTTGAGAACTTTGATGAAGAAGTGAGAGATGAAATCTTTGAGGCCTATAGAGTGCGTCGATTTGATGCTGGTGATTAGACGAGAATATGTTTCTAAACTGCCGTAGGTGAGCGAAGGAAACCCGTGCTTGTGCACTTTGGTAACGATCATACTGACTAGTGACTGGGCAATTGCTATTTTGACACAGAATGAGAGGGAATCAATGAAGGATAAGCTGAGAGGTGTGCAATTTGGAATTGCTTTGAGCAAGTGAATTGTCAAATCAAGGAGGCGATCCGGATATGAAGAAAAGGCATTGCAGAGCATACTAAAGGCATGATTCGAGAGGTTTAAATTGCGCAAGTTGTGGTAGTAATCTTGTAAAAAGTCTAAGTGGTTTTTAAATGCAATGGGGGAAGAGTAAATATCATGCATGCATTTGGACTTGAAGATTTGAAGCCAGCAAGCAGGCGCAAGAATTTTAACGCAGTAAGGATCTTGTATATCTGGGTTTGGAATTGGAATCTTTTCCTTGTACAATAAGTGGAGAAGAGGCAAAATGCTAAGCATTTCTTTAAGACTCAGATTGCTGACAGTGTTGAAGCATTGAAGAAGCATCCAGCAACATAAATCTCGACTTTTAAGCAAAGAGTGCTTACTCAACTTCTCATTCTTTTTAATTGCGAAGGTCAGATTGGTAACGAAGGATTCAAAGGTGCAGTAATTGTTATGGAAGAAGTAAATCAGGTACATGTTTGCGTTTTGAACTGTCGCTGTCAAATGATGAGACTGTGGGTAGTGGTGAGGATTTTGAGACTCATCCATACTTCCAAAGAAATCCTCTTCAATCTTTAAAAACAAATCGAGGAAATTCACAATCAACTCTTCCTCTAGTTTGGACGGCACATTAGTTGAAGACTTCTTAACTCCAAAAACATTCACCAGCATATCTCTCGAATAGTTTTGACGAAAGAGACAAGCGAAGAGTTCGGTTTGAGGCTTGCTGTACTCGTAGTTGTACGGCAAGGAAGAGCGCAGCAAGGGCTTCAGTGTAACAGGGTCTATTTTCCAGTGGTAGTAGAGTGTTGATGTGTGACCAATGACGGGTAATATCTTGGTGCAGCCAGCAATCGAAATCATTGAGACTAACGGCTTAAAACTTTGCATCAAAGTGTCAATAGCACTCTTAATAGCAAAATGATGGGGGTAAGTTTGCATCACCGAAGTGCCTAATTTATTTATTTCATTGATAACGAGATAGGCTGGAAGTAAGTTTGACTTTCTATCAAGCAAATACTCTATCACTTGAACAAGAATCATGAATTGACTATCCAAACTCACTTCATCCCTCAATTTCCCACTCTTTGAAGATGGAAAAAAGAAGGATAACTTTGAGAAAAAAAGAGATATCATATTTCTGATGTTCTAAAAATATATATACGATTTAAGAGAGATGAAGATCAATGTTTTGTTTCTACATAATTACTCTTGAATTGCATTTAACTTTTTTCGTTTAGACCCCTGTCTCAAACTTTAGTTGAATCCAAGTCTGTAGTCGGTCCACCCAACCACGACACAACAGAATTTTACAGCATACATTTTTTTCTTCCAGAAAAAAATTAAAGTATAAAGTTAAGTTGAAACATTAATTGCGTTAATAAGAAACCTTTGTTGAAAGTTAGCAAAAAATTTAACACATTTGTTTATTAAAAAGATTTTATGAAAAAAAAAATTTTAAAAAAAAAGTGATGATATTTATCTATTACTAATTTTACCGTGCCATAAAAATTTAGGTAAATAATGTTGATTTATTTGTAAAGGTATAAAAGATGACAAAAAAAACTTTTTTTTTGGATTTGCATAAGCTATTCTTTACTACTGAAAATAAAGTACGCTAAATTAGATACAGTATGTTACCAAAAAATATTTTTTGGCATCAAATTAGATGTGTAGAGTTTTTAAAAATGAGGATAGCTAACTTTTTCTTACGTTATTAGATTTCATACTTTAATACTTCAAATTTGTGAAATAAAATTATAAAAACTGAATCTTGAGAGTTTTTTTGCATTGTAAGTTAATAAATCAGTAGCAAAAAAAATCATAATAAAAAAATTCTTTCTTCAAACAAATTTTAATTAATTTCAATCAAAACAGATCAAAAGGCTTGAGTTAACATTTAAATTTAATTCTTTCTATAGACATTTCTTCGCACGCCGTAAGCTATCGATATCTCGCTAAAACATCTAATCATATATATAATCATGAATATTGTGATAAATGCCACAAGTGAAGTGGCATAAATGCGGTTTTTTGATGCAGCAACTTTAATATTCTTGAAATATGCAAGGATTCAAAAGTAGATACATTTGAGTCTGCTAAATAATCAAAAAAACCTTTCTTAATGAAATATCGATCTTTTATATTTGTTTGACTTCTAGTTTATTTGAAATAGCTCTTTTTATAAATAGATAAAATAATCTTTTGAATACGCCACTGCATATATCATTTGTAAAATGATCTCCAACAGAAAAAGGTGATCTAAAAACAGTTTATAACGTAGCTTGTCAAAGGCATGCACTATTTTTCTCTATACGATTTTTATGATGCATGTACAAAAGTTTAGTAAAGTCGTTCGAGCTTACATGTTCTATTTTAAAGTTTTTAATGCATATTTTACAGTAAGCTCAAAAATTTGACGTCCACATCCATTCTAGGGTAATTGTGGTATTTTTAACAAAATAACATGGTAAGTGATTTTTTACTTATGTTTTTAGATGCCAATTCATAGAGAGTTTTGAATTAAAACTTTCTAACTTTATTAAATATTTTTTCAGAAAAGAAAGCTTAATTTATTAAAAAAAGGTATTGTATAAACAAATATGGAATGCCATTTTTTTACAACATTTTTAGAAATTGCGCTGTTGACAAGAATTTACATCATGAAATCCCAAATCAGGTTTAATCCGACTATAATCAAAATAGTTGAAAAGTAGGATAATTTAGTTTGTAATAAAACGTTAATTAAAAGCACTTGCCACTAACTATCAATTACTCTAAAAAATGGACAAGGTTCATAAATGTACGTTATGAAAAAGTGCATAAATAAATAATTTTATTTATGGGATGAGAACAAAGAAAAAAGGAAATACTTTATAGTAAACATTCTTCAAAAGTCTTTTAATGAGCGGGATAGCGTAATTCCATACTGTCAAGTTTTGTGGCAATAAATGCTCACTTCCAAGCAAACATTCACAAAGAAATCTGAGCAAAAAAATGAAAATTGTTATTAATTTATAGTCAGCATAAAATTTACTTTGCAGGAATAATCCCCTCATCCACAAGTTCCTCAAGAAGTGAAATATAGTATATTGTGAGGTGGGCGTTTTCAGTTTGACAGAATACTTCATTGACAAATTGCTTCAACCATTCTTGAAGATCCTGCTATGATGGAAAAATAATATGTTGATCCAATCATGTACGGATGTAAAGAAGTCGTATAAAAAGTAACTACCATTAAAAATATAGATTTAAATATACTTCAACCTGATTAAAATTATTAAAATGAAGCTTTTTAGAGAGATGAGATAGTTACCATGAGGAAAGGTTGACTAAAGGCAACAAAAAGCCTCTCTAATAAATTTAGCTTAAGAGAAAAGTATCAAGAATTTAAGATAGGGAAACAACTTTATTTTATAACTTTCACAATTTATTTTAAAAGATTTTTTGTCCAATGACAGCGGATAACTAAGAAGATTCTATTAAGTCAAATTACCTTGTTTGTCATTTTAATTGAATCACTGACTACTAGCTCCGTGGTTTTCAAACTGGAGTACGCGGTCCTCTAGGAGATCGCGAAGCAATTCCATGGGGACCAAGAATGCGTCACTGAATGGATCGTTTTGCACTACATATTCCACCCATATTGGGTCATTTGCGATATTTGCCAATAAGTCACCTTTAAAAGAATAAATAATTTTGTCTTCGAATTGAGTTTAACTATTACTTTTCAGGCTTGATTTTATAGATGTAAATGTACACTTTTCTTAATGGCTTAAAAAATGAAATATGAAGGAAGACTCATACTTGAAAATTATTTTACTGCATTATCGTATAGTGGGGAAGAGGAACATAAGTATCTTTTGTATTCTGAAATGTTAGCATCCACTTTTCTAAAGCCCGGCGAGTTAAAATGACATTTGGAAATGAAGCACTGGAGTTCAGTAAACAAAACTACTGACTATTTTAAACGTCAAGCTGAACGATTGCACAAATCCAGGTTTGATAACATAGAAATATTTTTAAAAAACATTAAGTGTGGTTCGAAAGCCTAATATGAGGTTTCAAAAATAGATGTTGTCAAAAAGTCCCAATAGCAGAACAGTTGATATTACCTTGCTGCAAAGATATCCACTGCAAGGAAAGGAGATAACAGTGCTCGATTGTCATAAAAAATTGACAGCAATGAAGGAGTTATGGCATTCTTAGAAAATAAAACGGCTTCATTTTCACATGTGATGTTGATGAAAATAAGGATTAGATTTTCCCAAAGTATGTGAACCACTGTTCTAGCTCAACAGGAGAATAAAATCCTTCATATATGATAGATCACTACTCATAGGATGTAATTTTAAGCCGTTATGCCTCCTTATTGCTATTTACCCATTATTGAAACCGATAGTCACAATTGACCTTCTATCGCTAGATATGCTATTATCTAACCGAGTGAAGATTTTATACCATGACTCTAAAAATAATCTTTTTTGTAAATATTCAGGGAACAGAATTCTTGGTTGAGCCGATTCTGTATTTAGTGTTGGAAGGTTAAAAATGTCTTTCTCTCTAAAGACCGTTTGGAAAGAGTTGTATTAGAAGACTCATTGGTAATACATTCAGACCTCATTTATCTTACAGTAGATTATTCTACAACACCCCTATCCGATGCAATATTGATTAGGAGCTAAAATATTGATCAGCCTCTCATCTTACTAATTGTCAACAGACCTGATTCATATCAAATCAATTAGTTAGGTTCTCTGTACTGAGATGCATTGTTGTTTAAAATTAAATTTAAAATTTTTAGCAATGAAATGTTACCATATTAGATAAGTAACACGGAAAAATAAAAGAATCATCTTATACAATCTTCATATTCTACCTACACATATAAAGTAAATTGAAAATATATTTAGAACTTAGGTCTATGAATTGGCAGGTATGAACTCATGAATTTAAATTTGGTCCTTTTAAGTGGAAATTTAAAGTTTAAAATTTTTGGAAAAAAAATTGCTACAAACCTTAAATTTATATGAATTAGATATTCCATTCCCTAAGTTATATGCCATAAATTACAGTAAAACCTCGTTATAAAGAAGTTGAAAGGGAACGCCTTTTTGGTTCGTACAAAACGAGTTTCTCTTTAACCGAGGATTTGAAAAATTTGTATTTGATTTAATATTGGTAAAATACTATTAAGTCAAAACTTTCAAAAATCAAAAGCTTTAAACCAAAATGCCTAAAACAAAGCGCATTTAAACGATTTTTGAGTGTTTATGTTTTAGACATTCCGACTAAAGACCGATGAAATTATATAAACTTTTACAAAATATACCTTATTTAAAACTGAAAAAATACAACAATAAAGTAATAAGAAAATTTTTATTCAAAAAAGTTATTTTTGTTTTTAAAAAAGTCATTAATGCGTGTTTGAGAAAGCGATGAACTTTTGCATTGCTTTATAAAGTTTTCAACTTTTGTTATGCATTCAAGCATTTCTTGGGCGTTGTTTTTAGTTTGAAGAAACTTGATTAATTTATTGCAATGATTTAGAGCATCGGATACACTAGGTGTTGGTTGAGGATCAATATTCTCTTCTTCATCTATGTCGCTGTTTTCTGAAGTTTCGCAACACCGATCTGAAACATCTTTTATAATTGCATCATCCGACAGAGGAGTAAATAAGTCATCGTCCACTTCAATGTAATTTTGCAGATGAGAAGATGTGAGCACTCCAACATCTGCTCCTTTTTCTAACAAAAAAGGCGGATTTTCACTTCTACTTTTTAAATCACTTGTATAGTTATCTGAAGAATTTGAAAACCAAGCATGGTTAAAACAGTTTTGAATTGTTTTACTCGATACCATAGACCAGTGGTTCCCAACCTTTTTTATCCCGTTCCCCCTTTTCCAGTCACTTTTTTTACCTGTGGACCCCTACAACTGAATAGTTTGAGCCAACAAATTTAATCAAAGATTTTTATGCAAAAAATTATTGTAGTCATCTTATTAAATCGTATGCTTATTCATATGAAATCAAAGAAATCGTAAAGCCTGACATAAAATGTGAATAAAATTTTTTTCCAATTAAAATATAAATTTTTCAAAAATATAAACTAATAAAAAGCATACATAAAGATTCAAAATATGAAACTTTAAAAAAGGGAAGAAAATATTTATTTAAAAAAGCTCTAAATATGTATATTTATATTGATTTGGAAAAAGGAGATTAAGGATAAGTAGTTTGAAGTAGAATTTCCATGGACCCCTTGAAATTCTTCCATAGACCCCTAGGGGTCCATGGACTCCCGGTTGGGAACCATTGCCATAGACCAAGCATGATGAATCATGTTTAAAGATTCGAGAACGTTAATTAAATAAACTGAATTATTTTCTGTTGCATTAATAAGTTTTTCGACAAGCATAACTTTATAATGGAACTTAAAATTTTTAATAACACCCTGATCCATAGGTAGTGTACGTGATGTTGTATTTGCGGGAAAAAACTGTAATGTTATGTTACTTAGATTTACTTTTGGATGAGAAGCAATATTGTCTAATACGAGAAGAACCTTTCTTTTTTGATGTCGAAATCGATTGTTTAATTTTTCCAACCAAGAAAGAAAAATTTTAGCATCCATCCAAGCTTCTTTATTAGCCTTGTACTCTAATGGTAATGTTTTGATTCCTTTAAAACAACGAGGTTTCAGTAACTTGCCAATTACCAGTAGTGGAAGCTTATCCTCACCTGTCATGTTAGCACCAACAAGTATTGCAAATCTTTCTTTTGATAATTTTCCTCCTTGGCAACTTTCTCCTTTAAGCATAAATGATGAAGATGGTAGTAATTTAAAAAACAAGCCTGTTTCATCAACATTATAAATGTCTTCAGGAGCATACTTATTTAAAATTGAAGGTAACATTTTTTTAAACCATTCACTCATTTGTTCTACAGGAGCATCTTTTGCTTCACCACAAATTGTTCGAAAAGTAATGCCGTGGCGTTTCTTAAACTTCACTACATTTAAAATCTAAGTGTTTTAAATCAAAAGCAAACCTTTGCGCTTTAGCTACAAGTACAGGTCCTGACACGGAAATATTATGTGATCTGGCCTTTTGAAACCAGAGGAAAAGAGCTTTTTCAACATTCGGTTAAACACATTTTCTAACTCTTTTTCGCTTTATTTCATTTTTCCCAAAGACTCTTTGATTTTCTCCGAAAACTTTATCCACGTTGATAATGTATTAAGACTAATCCCAAACTCTTGTGCTATTGCTGACTTTGATTTTTCATTTCTCTCAACAAGAGTAATAGCGCGATATTTTGTTTCTATGTTGAAATTTTTACGCTTGGAAGACATAAAGATAAAAAGCAAAACAAGATGCTGAGCAGTTAAAATAAGTAAAAATGTTAGTTTTTATAAATCTCCTAGAAAATTATTTTAAACCTTATTATTGCAACGTTTCATGTAACATAATACGTATCATGACTTTGCAACGTATTATGTATTTTTACATTATTGCTTAAAATTATGACTTCCTTGTGGTCTGTTATGAGCTACCTTTACATTGAACTTTTTTTACATTATCATCATACAATTTGCTGTAGAATAAGGCTCTTTTTACACCAATATAGATGATGAAGTGTAGCAAAATTGAAAAAAGAAAGACAAACAAAGAGTGAAAAGGTAAGTAGCATAAAATATCTATAGTTACATCATACAACCTTGCAGCAAGAGTTTATTATCTTTGTTTTTTTGGTGCAATGTGGTATGATGTAGTGACTATTATTTCATTGCAGTTGTTATTTTTTTCCTAAAACCAAAGAATATACAAAAAAGGATAGCAATGAATTGACTGTAAATAGCAAAGTAAATTATGATTTGTAAGCAAGTCTAACTGCTTTATTATTATAACATCAAAAACATACTCTTTTAATATAAATCTTTTCCTAAGTAGGCGTAATTAGTTTTTTGAAAAAAATTTAAGAATAATTTTTCATATAGGGGTGTATTTTCTATTGTGCAGAGTAAAATATGCAAAATTAAAAGCGAGGTTTCTTTTTAAACGAGTTCTTCGTAATAAAAGATGTAAAGTGTGTGTAATTTTTGTGTACGGGACAGGGGATAAACAAAAGATGCATTATATTGAAGTGTTCTTTATAAGCGAGTTCGTAATAACACGATTTTACTGTACATGGAAATTATTTGCACTGTTTAGTAACAAAAACATTGCCAACTATTCAAAGCAATCTTGATTGAAAAAACAAAACATTAAATATAATGAATATCTAGCGTAGAAAACTTTTTATAAGAAATCCTATAAAAATTTTAAATTTGACGTGAGCTGCCCTATTTAAATCTTTTTTGACAGCTTTAATTCATTTTCATAAAATAATGGACAACATTACTAAATTTAGTATACTTGAAATTAGGTATATAAAAAACTTTTATTAAAAATTTTAAATTTGACATGAGCTAACATATTTAAATCTTTTTTGACAAGTTTTATTGATTTTCATAAAAAAAAAATTAACATCGCCACTAGATTCAGCATATTTTAAATATATATGTCACACAAATGTAAAAATCTCAAGGAACTAAAAAAAAGCAAAGGGGAGGGGCAAAAAAGTAACCCCCTACCCAGTACTAAAGCCGACAACTTTTCCCAGCACTAATAGGGTTATTTTTGTCAAATGTCTGAACGAAAATTTATGATTTATTTGTTTGAATTAAGTGATTTTTATCTTCAAAGTTAGGACTAGAAAAAAACTTAGATAATTTTTGAATATGCTGTCTACATGCTCATCAAAATAAAAAAGTATGCAATTTTTTTTGAATTTTAAAACCAGAGGTAACATTTTAACTGTTTGAAGTTGTTGTGTGAAAATATAAATTTACAAATAAACGTGTAGATCTAAAGATTTGTAATAATGGTGGGAAATTTTGATTCGAGAAATAGTTTTGTCCCAATTTATATTTTCAAGTTATCTCGATGGTTTTTGACATTATAATAAATATATTCCAAAGTTGAACGGCATTTTCAATCAACAGTAAAGTAAGAAAAAGAAGTAAAGAGTATCTGTTGTTTTGTCTATAAATGTTTTGGTCAAAGTAGCTTCGAAACAACAGATCTCAAGAATATTATAAGCGATTAAAAATGAAATACATTTTTGGGCTTTCTACGCAATGGTTTTTACCGATAAGTTATTCAGCCTAGTTGTCCGGAATTTATCCTTTATATATTTGCTTTCTTCAAGTTCATGAATTTAGCTGTCAAATGTAGTATTTTCTATAACAGCCTATATTGAATTTTACTAACTTCTTTTACCTTCCAAATTCGGCACATATAAAATATCTTTTCCTCAATATTTATCAGAGAATTCCTTATCAAAAGCTAACTTTTCTAACTGTTTCTATTGATTTGAAATATTTAAACTATTCCGTTATTTTAAATTTTTAACTGTTTTATGTTAAAAAACATTTGTAAAAAAATTAAAATCATGGACTGTTAATGCTTATTATTAACGGTTACGCCTTGCCGAGTTAGAGTAAAGAACTTCTTCTAGATCCTAAAGCAATCTAAAAATTTTCAGTAAGAGCTTTTCCTTTAATTAAACTCAAACCCACATTAGAGGAACATGAAGCTCACCGATAAAAGCAGATAAATGGCCTTGATTTTTAGATAACGCCATTTTTTGAGTTTTATATATTGAATTGATATTTTATCAGGACCACAAAAATCCATTGCTTCAAAGTAATTATTTAAAGATATTGTTGAAGTCCGTATGTAGATTTATTCAAAATCAAGCAAAAAATTAAAAGATATATATAAAAATGAATACCTAAATAATTATTTTTAAAATATTTATTTATTACTAGAAATAAGATAAAATAGTTAGCAGGTTATTTGATGCAGCGCACACACATATACATTGTTTTGGTTAAAATATATAGATATTATAAAAAAATAAGGAATGGTCTTTTAATTTAAAATTTATACCGAAGAAACTTCTTTAGAGAACAACTTTATCTTATTTTTCTTTTCTTCCTTCTTTGTTTCATCATTTTCTCGAGAAGAATTTGTGTAGAAGATGAAGGAATTGTGAAAACCAAGAGGCGCCTATCATAAAACTTTGATTAATCAAAAAAATTTTAATTGAATATTTCAAAATTAAAAAATGTTTCAAAAATTTATGTATAAAAACTTTTTTTTTAAGATTATTAACTTTAAAAAGGTGTCTTTTACATTTATGGTTCTTGAAATATACATTTTTTTTACCTAAATTTATATGCGAATGTTCAGTGAAGTTTCCCACATCGCATGATGAATGGTTAAATTAAATCAATATTTTTAGAGACTTAAAAATTGAAAATTTTAACAAAAATTTTATTAAAAAAACCCAAAATCACTTTATATATTAACACTTATTATTAAACACACTTCACATTGTAAACTTATCCAGTTTAAAAATTGAATATTTTATTAAACCTAAAGAAAATTCTTATATTTAATATTTATATAAATGATAGAAAATATAACAAATATGATTTATTTTAAAAAAAAAGGTTGTCTACAATAATTTTTCTTATGAGATTAGCCTTTTTATCAGGAATTTGCGGCATTTAAAGGAAAATAGAAGGCATTATTAACTTAAACGAAATACGACATAAAAAAATATATTTATTTATTAGTCTATAAAGTCGTTCTGAATGTTGATTTTGTTTAATAGTTAACCTCATTATTACTGATTACGTAAGTATCATTACGTAGTCAATCTATTTATTTAATTAAAGTAGAATTCAATGTTACAAAAGTTATATTAAAGTTAAATAGTCTAAATTTTCTCACAACAGCGTAGGTTTCAGCCTCCTAATTCCCCTACTCTTTTAATTACATACTTTATTTTCATACAGATAATATTTTTATTCTTTAGATCAGTGGTTCCCAACCTTTTTTATCCCGTTCCCCCTTTTCCAGTCACTTTTTTACCTGTGGACCCCTACAACTGAATAGTTTGAGCCAACAAATTTAATCAAAGATTTTTATGCAAAAAATTATTTTAGTCATCTTATTAAATCGTATGCTTATTCATATGAAATCAAAGAAATCGTAAAGCCTGACATAAAATGTGAATAAAATTTTTTTCCAATTAAAATATAAATTTTTCAAAAATATTTTAACTAATAATAAGAATACATAAAGATTCAAAATATGAAACTTTAAAAAAGGGAAGAAAATATTTATTTAAAAAAGCTCTAAATATGTATATTTAAATTGATTTGGAAAATAGAAGTATATTAAAGGAGATTAAGCATAAGTAGTTTGAAGTAGAATTTCCATGGACCCCTTGAAATTCTTCCATGGACCCCTAGGGGCCCATGGACCCCCGGTTGGGAACCATTGCTTTAGATGATTCATAACTAACTTTTAAAATTCTTTGATTGGATTTTGCACAATTTTCTAAGAATTCATTTGAATATATACAAGATTATTTATTTGAATAAGAAAGCTAGGAATGAATTACCAAATTTAGATCTTGAAAGTACGAGTATAACGTTGTAATTTTGATAATCTAGCTTGTTAAGAAATTTTCTAATAATAGATTTCGGTGCTGTTTTGATGATATCAATATGACTTCAGTTTTTCTAGACGAAATAAAATAGTTGGAAGAACGATTCTTTTGTACAAAAGAGATTTTATTTCTAAAAATACAAAAATTATCTTGTAAAACACAAATTTTAATTAAAAACCACAAAATTAATTTCGAATCAATCTTCATAAAAAGATATCGAATTGATGCGTTTATTCAATTTTGAAAATATATATACTTGTTCGAAGAAGAAAAATTAGAAGATAAAATATTTTGTAAAGATTTAATTTAAATAGATTGGTATTGAGCTAATTGTTCATTTTATCTAATTAGCAGTTAGTTACTTCATGGCATTAGTAAATGGTTGCAGCAAGCAAGAAAAAGTAAACCTAAGCATTAAGGACACATATGAAAATAAGTTGGACCAAGTGAACACTTTAAATAAATTGGTTAAAAAATTAACATTAAATGAGGTTGCAAAAAAGAGGTGCCGTCAAAGATTAGTGCTGTTTTGGCAAAATGGAGGGGGTAAAACGCGTGTTGAAAGATAATATAAGGCCTTGGAAGCTAAAAGCAAAGATTTTTTCCACAATTGTTAGACCAACTATGAAATATGACTCTGAATGCTTTCGTCTGAAAAAGAAAAATAAGAAAAAACTGGGTACGACAGAGATGAAAATGATATTACGAATAACTTTCAAAGACAAAATAAAAATGAAAAATTAAAGAAAAGAACTCAAATCCATGAGTGCGCTTTTAGAAATTGGCAGAAGCAAACTCAACTGGTTAAACCTTTTGATAAAAAATAAGCACAAATTGGTTCAGAAAGGTTGGAAAGAACAAATGAAGGGGAAATGGAACAAGGGTCACCATGGTTAAGATGGAGTAATAACTTTGCAAAGAGGCTTTAAGAATTGAATCTTAGAAAAGTTGATTTTTAAGATATATGCAAATGGAGACGAGAAATCATGGCCACCGACCATATCTTGGAGATAAGGTGTAGACAAAGAAAGAAAGAAATTAGTTACTTATACCTAATTAGTATAAATAGAGAGAGATTTATTGAAGACAAATAGAAAACACTTAAAAAAATATCATTTTGAAAGTTTTGTTCAAAAAAAACAATTTTATAAGTTGTAAATAAAAAAAAATATATCAAATGACATAGAAATCAAAGCCAAGATGACTGTATATTAGATTTCTATTCTAAGAAAGAACACTGTGTATAGTTTTTATTTGACACTATGAAAATAAAATAGTCTAAACGGTTAAAGTTTGTTCATTACAGCTGAAACATTTCAGGTTACACTTTCGTTCCATTTATTAGAGTAATTAGTAGAATGAAATCTTCAACATAGACAGAAGACAATATTTATATACTATAAATATAAATGAAGTTAACTCCGATAAAATTACTTTTATTTATGTAAATTTAAAATATTTAGTAAAATAACATATAAAATTTATTTAAACTTACGAAATCTTTAGCAAATTTAATACAAAATATAGACCAATATGCTCATCTCACATTGAACAATGACCACCAAAAGTTAGACTCTTTTAAAATTAAGATGAATCCGTCCTCAATATTCAATTATATTACTCGTACTACTCTAGGAAAACGATCCAAGCAAATACAAATATATCAGAAGAAACTGAAAGATGCTTTGAAATTCTTTTACCCACATATCTATTTTACATTCTAAATGGCTGATTTAAATTATAAATTTACTTTATAAAATTAAGTTATGTTAGGGTAACCCTTAAAAATCTTTTATTCTTTTTAGAAATTATTATAAAAATTAGATTATTTTACAATAACGCTAAATCTGAAAAATCTCTTATTCTTTTTGCAAATATATTATAAAAATAACAATATTTAAACCCAGCAAAAAATTAAAAAATCTCTTATTAATAACAGAGTTAGATTAGAAAATGTACTATATGATTCTTTTTTAACACTCTAATACTTTGTCATAATACTACTATAACAGAGATCATTAAAAATTGTCCATTTATCACTTTTCCAAAACAAAATAATTTTATACCACATTTTCTTCCTATATTTTTTGAGATTTTAATGATTTAAAATCTTTTTAGAGATTTAAAATCGTACAAATTTAATAACTTTAGTAACATTGTCCTTCTGAATGAGTTATATCAAATCTCACATTAGCAAAATATAAAAAGTTGAACCTTGTCACACCGATAATTCAAATCCTTGTATCTGATTGTCACACTGAATGAAGTATATCAAATCTTACATCTAGCAAAATTTAAACTGAAAATTGACCCTTGTCTCTCTTATCATTTGTATTAAAACAGGCACACAGCAAACTATGGAATAGAAAAGACCGTTTCGTGTTATCTATAAAAAACATATTTTCTGCTACTAAAATTTAGTATTTATTAAAGAAAATAATTTGGACTTTTAGTTAATAACTTTTGTAACATCGTCTCCCCGAATAATGTATATCAAATCTTACATCTAACAAAATATGAACAATAAGTTAAACCTTGTCTCCCTAATGACTTGTACCAAAACATGCACATAGCAAAATGTTATAGAAACCACTGTAATATACAAGTTCGGAATGGCAAACAAGTTGTCTACCCGCGTTCAACCTAACAGGTTATAAGAATATATCTTTTATAACAGAGAGGAGTTTCCTAAAAACTCTTCATACTAAAAAAATATTTCTTCAAATTTATATTAATATTTTAAAGAATAGCGCATTATACAAAAAAATATTTTCTTGGTTAAAATTAAAAAACAGGCATCCCTCATCTGCTATTTACGCACAAAACTGATTATTGAAAAATTTTATACACTTTTCAAATTTTTCTTGTAATTACAATGGTAATGAAGCCCATTAAATAAGTATCAATTTGATATTTTGCATGTAAAATTTGGGGGAATAATTTAAAACTAATAAACAATATAAAAACCTTGCATTACACAGGTGTACTAACTTGTTAACTATGACTTGAGAAAAGGTGTGGTAAAATGCATGCATTGAATTGCGATATCTACTTGCGTAACACTCATCCGCTTTTAAATTAATCATTAAAACAAGCTGAATACTACGTGCAAATGACATAAGCAGCTATGTTTACTAAAAATCAATAAAGAGTCTGCTTTATGATACATACTTGTACACATATACATATATGTCGAACTATAATAATGAACAATTTTAAGTTTTTTGAAAATGGCTTGTGGTGAGTGGGTTTTTTAGTGACCATGGATATCATATTTTCTTAAAATATACATAACATTCCAAAATGAATTTAAATAATAACTTATACTTAAAAAATTAAATGAAAAATATCTCTATATGAGTTCAAATAGGGGAGACTGCCCATTCAAAAATTCTGAAAGGTTTCTTTATAATTTTTTCTTAAAAACTAATCTTTTCTGATGAAATTACTCTCTATATCACATTAAAACTAGAAGAAATTTTCATTTTAATTTTAATATTAAAAATGTATGAATAAGATCAAATGACGTTAATCTACTTTTGTTATATAAAACATTGAAAAAAAAAGAATATAAATTCATGAGATTAATAATGGGCATTTTTTGAAATTAAATAAAATTTGACTACTCTCACAAAAAAGTAGATTTTACATAAATAAAAACATAATTTTTGTAAAACTTAGCCTTCACTACAAAGAGTAGAGCTTTCCTTCAAAAAAATCGTATTATTATTATTATATATGTACATAAACATTTTAACCAATCATATTTATCTAAAAAAAATCGAGAAGTTAGAGTGCTCAATTTAGATGAGTATACAACAATGTTAAACTAGTCTAAAAAACTCAAAGAAAGTTTTAGTAACTTTAAGGGTGATTTTATTTTCTACCAAGAAGGTAACAAAATATTCTATAGATACATATAAGAAACCTATTAACAAGTTTCATGTAAAAAGCGACAATTTTTTGGAATAAAACAAATTAAAACTGGAATTATTTACGGATCTATTTTTGAATAAAATTTGCATTAAAAGTATAGGCCGAACAATAAATCATAGCAGTTTCCATCGAAATTTGAAATTTTCTTAAAATAAAACAATGCCTATAACTAATTTTAGCGATCTGAAAAGGCCAACAGAGGGCAATAGATAAATAGATTGTATATTCATCGTATTTAAAAGTTTTATATTTTTAAGTGTTTAGTTTTTAATGTAGTGATGATTAATTCAGATGTTTGGTGCAACTTATAGATAATTTCTTGTAGCCCTACAACTTTTATTGCCACCGAAAAGTCGTATATCTGCGAAGGCGGTTGGCAATTCAAGTGTGCCAGAAAATTAATCACTCTAGAAAAAAAGGTTAACGTTATTGATATGTTAAAACAGGGAGAAAAAACCGCTTTTGCTCGTTATTTTGTGACAATAAAAGCATGAATCGATAATTTAATAATTGTGAGAATACGATTAGAGTTGCCAAAACAAATAAATCAATGTGTGATAAAACTTTTGTTAGAATGAAATCAGTTTTATCTTTGTGGATTTCTGGCAAAGGAAGGAGGATGCTCACTTTTTCAAATTATTTTGCCAGCGTTTCCAAAACCTTTTCAGACGCGGACTCCTTTTAGGTTTAGAAATTTTACAGAGATATCCACGTTCTGATAGTTTTATATGGTTGTATTGTGACAATTTTTCTTTATTTTAAGTTTCATATTTTAGTCTAAGGACGCATAAGCGTGTGAGCCCAAAGGATAAACTTATACCCTGTATACCAGGAACTAATCTTTTTTCCGTAAATTGGTAGAACAACAAAAAGGATAAAATTTCAGGAACACTAGTTTAAATCCAGCATAAAACCTCGTTTGCTCATAATTCAGCATAAGTTGTGTAATTTTGTCTTCTCAATGAAAACACATCACTCTTTATTTAATTTTACCTGTACGTCTATAAATTTCATTAAAGTTGCCTGCACAAATGATTTTTCAAAATTTAACATATTTTGAAGTTTTCTGAATTCAATAAATAAGTTGTTAATTTGTTAAGTCTTCTATCCAAAAAAATAATAATCGTATAACTTTTTATAAATGTTAAGAAATTTTTATAATTTAAGAACAACTACGAATTTTTTGATGAGATTAAATGCAGGCTTTTTTAAAAATTACGTATTTATATATTCTCTTCTAGATTTTTTTAATAAAATATGCGAAAAATTGATTTGATGTTAGACGGCTGTGTAAGATCAATATTTGCAATATAAATACACAGCTTCTACCCCAAATTTGTTATTTTTGACATTTGCTTCTTTCCTTATTTAGCTATAGTAATTAAGCTATAATTTTATCTTTGAAGAGTATTTAACATTTTTTATCTATCACATTGATCTTCGAAAATGTCAAATGGGTCACTTATTGGAAAAATTAGCTATTTTAGCTGAAATGTCACTTTCTCAAAATGTTTTACAGAGTTTTTGATCTATTACGTCGTTGTTGCAATCAATTGAGTCGTTATTGCAATAACTTACGCCAATTTTCATTCAATTACATCGTTGTTGCAATCAAATAGGTCAGTAAAAACGTAAAATAAAATTCTATTTACTAACAATCCATATGTTCATAGTTTGAAGATTTGTTGATGCACAAAAGCATATTTCTGTAATATCCATTGCAATCTGAACTAGTGATTTCTGTGAAAGTACTGTTGATTCGGTTTATCGGCTGAGACTAACACACTTCTATCTTGTCACCAAATTTTTCCATTTGCTGAAACAATTTTTAATTGGATTCAAAAATGTGCAGTATGGCGGTAGAAACATTACATTAAATCCTTCAAAGCACAAGTTTCGGCAATGATGAATTGTCTATTATCAATACTGGATTTTCAATATTTAGCTCAGAACATTTCAATTTCAAATCGTTAAACACCCTTGAAATTTTTCTCTATTAATAGTGCGATCGGGAATTTTTCTTATTTTTAAAACTGACGTAATTGAATGCAACAACGACGTAATTGAATATTGACGTAATTGATAGCAATAACGACGAAAAGCAAACAAAAATACCTAACAGTTTATTTTATTCAAAAATGGGTAAACAAGTAGTCATTAATTAAAATTGGATAGTTTTGAGCGATCATGATAAAGAGTTTGAATAATATCTTTGTGTGATTGAGATAAGTTAGCGAGGAGATAATCTACTTCTTTGACTTTAATTTTTGAAAGAAGATTAGAAATGCTTAAAAGCAGAGCATTCTTGGCAAGTGTATTTGAAGAAATTGATATATATCCTTGAATTAAATTGACAACAAGATACTTTAAAAAAGGATGAATAAACTTGTAAGTTGAGCTGCCTGAAATAAAGTTGAAATTATTTAATTGACAAATTAATCAGTAATAAAAATATAGTTTTCTTATAGTGGGAATACTTATTGCAAAATATAAATATCATATTTTCTAAAAGACTTTATAAAAACCCCATCCCCTCCAGAAATTTTTTTGCCGATACAGATAATGTAAATCATGAAATTTTGAAGATATTTTTATTTTCGGGAAAATATAACTTCCGAATAAATTAACCTCAAAATTTTTCACAAAATTATATAGAAAATATATGAATCTTCGCTAAAAAACACAACGCAAACTTTTTTTAACTCGTAAATGGCGGCAATTTAACCTCCATGAAAATTTCTTGATTAACATTATTAAAGTTTTTTATATTGCTTAAACAGGGACATATTTAAGAATTTATATAAAATATAAAAATGGCTACGTTGATACAAAATTTTTTACATTAAATACAATCAAATAACCCACCCCTCCCCTTAATAATTTGAACAACGTGCACCCCTGGTTAATATTGTGTGAATACAAATTTAGAAAATCATAGACACTATGCTATAACTTGATTAAAATTTGGAACAATTAAATAGGATAAGATATTATTAAGCAATCCTAAAAACACTGATTCGTTAGAGAAATGGCTCACTTAGGAAAAAGCAAACTTTTACTTTAAACTCTTAAAATAGGAAATGTGATATTTTTAGATTTTTATATACCTTAAACGTTATTTTCCTTAATCACTATTCTTTTTTTTTAATTTGTTCTACCATATAAACAAGTTATATTTAAATCGCTTGAAATAAAATATTTTAATAGGTAATACATTAAAGAATGCAATTTATATTTTTTTAGAAACTGCATATAATCATATTTTTGATGAATATATCACTAAGAAATCATCTTTTGGATTCGATAAAAGATCATTTTTAAAACAATCAATTTGAAATATTTTTGAAAATAAACATACTTTCATGACTAACTTTTTTTTATAAAGTTTCTAGATGTTAATTAATTCAAAATTTAAAAAAGTTTATCTTGCTTTGGTAAATTTTTCATAATTTAATCATTTTAATTTCAATAATTCAAAAATGAAATAATTACCTTTTATAAATATCATGGCGAAGGATGGCATTCATCTTAGTTATTGGAAAATTTTCGTGTTTTGATGACAATTTACTCTCCAAATTTCTATATTGATTCATTGCTATTTTTGTAAAAAATTATTTATAAATTTAGATAGCCGATTCGTTTTTATTAACTTTTTAGTTTTAAGATAAATTTCAATTGCTCTTATTTATTAATTGTTGAATCTCAGTTCGAAATTAAGAATTAATAAATCAAAAATTTTGAAAATGCAGGCTACAGAAAACATACCATGCTCTGGTAGAAAGGAATCAATGTTAAGAGGACCTTTTGATCAGTTAGTCATTTATCAAGGGCTCTACACCTACCTCTAAAACTTAATGGATGGAAAATCATATGGCAAGTTTTCTTACTTAGTTTAACGAAGAAACTTTCAAATTTATAACAGCACTTTAGAGCATCTTCGTGCAAAATATTTTTCCGTGATTCAAGACAATTTAAAAATAAATGAAAGAAATCCAGATAAGTGGAGGAACAGATCAGTAAGAATATGGGAATATTCTTAGATATAACTTTAGAATAGGATGATAGGAAGATGGATAAGATATCAATGGAAATGTAAAAGATTCTACAAAAATTTTCATCTTTTTGTGTTGAAGATCGACGCATGTAGTCAATGACCGCGAAAATATTTTGCAGTGAAAAATGGAAAATTTCATTGTGATTTGTTGACTTTGTTACGAAAAGCCTGTTTGTCAGAACGAATACTAAATATTAAAAAATTAGTTAGTAGTGATCAATTTTGCTAAAAACACATAGAATATATTTAAAAAAGAATAGGGTGCCTGTTTTGTCTCTATAGGACTCATTAGGTAAATTTTAAGGAATTATTTCACAAGCACAACCTTTTTGAGACACGAAACTGTGAAATTTATTAGCTACGATGATCTTGTTTACACCAAAGGTTCCTAATGATTTGAACATGCGCACCCCATAACAAAAGCATCTATACTTGTGTACCCCTTGCTAATGCTCACAATATTAAGTTGCATAGAAAGATAAATTTGGATTTACAGTGAAGTCGTGTTTTTCTGTCATCATCCGTTCCTGAAATAAATGACGTATCTTAGAGACTGAAGGAAATTTAAAAAAATATTTATCACAAAATACTTTTTATTCTCTAATATTTTACCATTATTTTACTGATAAATTAAAAATGATTTATGAATTTATTGTTTAGAGAAAAATAAGAGAAAACAAAACAGTTTATTATTTTAAGTTTTTCTAGCAAAAAAGTCTTTCGTCTACTTTGCCGTTTTTACGACGTTTTCGTCTAAAGCCCGAATTGCGATCCATAAATTATCTAGATGGTTTTTACTCCGTATTAACATTTTGTTCCATATTTCCCTATATCAGCAGGGATCAAGCAGCAAGACTTTTTCTCGCACTTGAAATAGCCCCTAAATCTTTTTCCTCTGTGCTTACTTCACTACTAAAATCACAATCATTTTTTGAGTCTTCTACTATTTGCATATCTGATCGTTGAAAAAAGGAGGTGGTGTTTGGTGGAAGATACGATATCGTTACATTTGACATTTTTTTGTAACTTATCACTACTAATGTTGTCCCACAACAGAATAATATTTTTCTTCATTTGTTGCATAGGAAGTAAGAAAGTGCAACGTGCTCATGCATAGTGGTGAGAATGTAGGCTTCAACTAACAACATGATCTTATATACGCCGCTTCCTATTTGCAAAGTTGAATATATAAGTAATTCATAATTCTAAGGAAAGTGCAAATATCTTGTAACTAAACTTGGCGGACTATCGAGACATTATTTAATGAAAATATGACTTTTGGATCTTAAAATCAAAATTTTAATTATAGGGGCAAAAATACAAGTAAAAATTCGTTCCCAAGAAAATTTGATGAATCTTGAGGGTTAGGACTAATTCTCAAAGCTTTTTTATACGAGAACCAAAACTCAGAGCTAAATATCAAAAGAATAAACAAAAATATTTAGTTTGAATTTTAATAGTCATTTTGAGAAAAAAGGTATACAATAATTTTTATCACAACTTTTTAAAATTCAAACCACCAAAAATTGAATATTTTCTAAATTTAAGATTCAAAGATTAAAATTCAATTTCAAGATGTCAAAAATTGTACAATAGTAACTGTTAAAAAAATTTCCGCATACTCCAGGTTGGGAATCTCAGTTATAGAATCCGGCATGTTTAATTAAATATATAATGAAAAATGCTATAAAAAATTGAAAGACTTACACTGGAGGCATTTGATGACTTTAGCTGTGGAGCGATTAGAGGAGAGAAGATCATTATCTGGATTCGATAAGATCTTTCTTAGGCAAGTGCAGTAGCCAAAAAAGTTGTGTTCAATGTCCTTTTTGACTGATGTAGTAGAATCATTGGATACACAATTATAAATATAGTGATGAAAAATTAAATAAGAAAAGTGATCAAATTTAAAAGCATTGTCAGGAATAACAAGAAAATCGGTTATATTTCTTTCAACTTCAATTAAAAATTTAGGTGTAATAGTGGATTTTAACCATGAATCCATCTCGCCAATTTTACTATTCATCTCCACATCATAGAGTTCATCACTCATCACCTCCACAAATGGTAAATTTTTAAAATAAAAAGTGATGAATTTTTTAAAATTTTCCAAACTTATACCTTCACCTTTAACTGCGAAGAATTTACAAAGTGAAAGCAGTGACGTTGGGGTAGAAATAAAATGAGAAGAAATATTATTTTCTGTAATACATAATTTATTCGAAGTATTTTTTATACTCAGAAACAAGTTTTTATTTAAGAGATGCGTAGGTAAAGAAAGAATTCTTAAAAATATCAAAAAATCATTTGAAGATGTTTTGAATTCAAAGTCTTTTCTAGAACTAAACATAAAGAGTTTTTCATGGAAATTTTGAATTGTTGGAAGCAAAAAAGCTTGGATTCTTTCTTTATATGTTATTATCTATAAAAAGAACACATTAAAATTAAATAGAATACTGTACTATATATATTGGCGTATAAGACGACCAAGTGTATAAAAAATGCCTTAAAATTTTCACAATATAACATATAATTGTTTAAAAAAATATGATCAGTTATAAATTTAGAAAGAAATTATTGTAATATTTTGATTTAAATGTCGGAATAATTTGTTTCTTTACTGACATTAAATTAATAGGTTCATAATAATTCATTATGAACTTGATTAATATTAGAAAAATATTTAAAAATGATGCCAATCTTAAGAAATAGATTTTCTTAAAAACTTTAATCAAGAAGGGACTGCTTCTGTAATGAAGATATTGAAATAATTTAACTGTTTTTTTCGGATTTAACCGTATCAGCAGTGATGCGTAAAAGTAGAAATTTGGATGTGGTTAGATAAACAGGTCGTCTTATACGCCAGCATTCAAGCAAATAAATAAATGCTTACATGATAGCCACATTCACAAAAAGAAGTGAGAAAGAAAAGAGATGCCGTTAAAGAGATATTCTGTTCTTCTAAATTATTGCTAAGTTCAACGAGTGGGCGAAGAGAGGAGACGAAATAATTAGAGTATAGGATTTCATTCTTGTGTAGAGATGGAATTTTAAACGACATCGCATTCTTAAGCATCGAAAGTAGGTGCATGTAGATTAACTTGAATAGATCGAGATGGTGAGAAAGCTTCAAATATGTAATCGATTTAGTTATATAGTTCATACAAAACAAAGTAATGAGAAATAGTTGTTCATTCAAGAAATGGCTGAGCTTATGATTCCTTTGTTCCTTTAAAAGAGATTGAATGAGAGAAATGAGTGTATTTAGAAGGGGAATGTAATCACAAGATGTGTCCTTCTTATAAAAATGATCACTAGCAGAAGAAAAAGAAGGTATAAGGAGAAAAAGTACAAATATTGTTAATACTTTAATCTCAGCATTGAAGTGATCAAAATTTATAAGATTTAAAATTTTCAGATGAAGAGAGAGATCTTTTTTTATTTTTACGAAATTAATGTGCAATTCATCGAACGCATTCTTATTTAGAAGAAAAGGATTAAGAAGCATTAAAAACTTTTCAAAGTTATTTTTCTCACAATCTGTGAACAAGACTATCAACTTTGAGTTAACACTTTGTTGAGAAGCAAATGAAACAGATTCAACATCAAGTAATAATAACTGTTTGAATTTTTTAATATAATCAATCACAAGGCTTTCTAAAAGCACGAGCTCATTCAAAATGGATCTATGATCAAAAGAAATTTTTAGTTCATCTAGAAGACAATTTGTTATAGTATCGTGCTTAATCATTGCTTCCAGAAACTTCAAAAAGATGGCAAAAACTAGGTCACAATGTTTCTTGCTACAAACCTGAGAAAGTTGGAGGAAGGTAAAGCTTATCTTAGAAATGTAAAAATTATAGGAATTAAATTTTGGAATATTGAACTCTTCAAAACATGGAACTTTATCTTCAATAAATGAAAGCAGTAAACAGCAAAATGATTTAGCTTTAGGTATTGACGGTATCTTTTTTTCATTTGAAAATTTACAAAACGTTTCATAACTCAGTCTTAATGAAATCTAAAATAAAAAATTTAAATCATTATTAGAAGTTATAGTACAGCTATAATTGTTACTTAATAATATTAACATCATTAAGTTATTAAATTTGGTTGGTAGATGTGCATCTTAATATTATCTGTAGTCCTATAAAATTTGTACTTTGCTTAAGTTTTTACTTAATATCATTTGATCGTAAAGAAAATAGAAAATTTATCCTTTATTTCGAAATTTATACCAAAACCAAAAAGGCAATTTGAGATAATAAAATATTATGAAACAGTTTTCGAGATGTTAGAATCTAGAAATTGTTTTCACTAGTTTCAAGTTGCACAAATTTTATGAAGTGAATTTTATTTTTCAATAGGACAAAAACAAATCCTATGCACATATCGAGGAAATGAGAACTGATTGAACATTCATAAATTAGTATTCTTTTAGTTATCATTACGGCAGTTAAAGCCATTTTTTATTTTAACGTTTTTGAGATTGGTTGAAGAACTTCTTTAAATAAAAGAGAGTATCTAAAGTCTGAAATTATTCAGAATCTATATTATCATAAAAAATGCTTTTGGCAAAAATAGAAAATTTTACACTGTCTCCCATAAACTAGAGGAATATGATATAAATGACGTTTTTTCATTCCTAAAATTTTTTGTTGTTAAAGTTTTTTATATCATTGGAAAAAATAAACTTCAAATTGATGATTTCGAGAAAATGAACCCTACTTATAAATATTTGATATAAAATTCATAAAAAAATCATTTAGACAATTTTTTCTTTTGGGGGAGCGGTTACAATAACTTAAAGCTGGGGATGACTTTTATTTATTTATACCAAAGTAAGTTATCAATATAATAAAAAACTCTCAAAATAACCCAAAAAATGTCTTAATGAACGATTTTGAGTTTTAAAAGTTGAAAAATTTTAGAAAAGTTTATGATGTTCCTCTATAGGAACATTGGACTCAAGTTGGAATCAAAAACAAAAGAATCAATTTCAATTTTTTTGCAAAAAAACAAAGAAAAGTAGGTTATTATTTATTTGGATGATAATCGTTAAAACAAAGGGGGTGTAGACGAACCTTAGACTGAAAGGACATTTTTGTTGTATTTTTTTTTACAAAGAGAACGTCTTCCTTGAGTAAGAGCGGAGACAGGATGGTGCACAGCATGTTTTAGATTTTGAATGCGTTTACGACTTGGATCAGGAATAATCTTTGATTTTGCTGCCTTGGAAAACAATGAACTCACAAGTTCTCTTGTGAATTCAAGTAAGTCCTTTTGAGGTGTTGATTTCAGTTCCATATAAAGTTTCCATGCTGCTACGAGAGATAAACTCAAACAATTGATAAAGAGAGGCCATACCATTTCTTTAAGTGAATGTTGGGGCGGTACTCACTTACAAACCTGTCAAGCAAGTCCACTCCACCCATGCCAGAATTATAAAAGCTGAAACAATCAGGAGACGAAACAAAAATATGTTTTTTTCTTTTCGACTATACCTCTTTATTTTATCCACTTTACCTGCTTTAAAAAATTGGAAGCTGGATAAACAATTCGATTATCCAACCATTAAACAATCGAAACTTCTCCATCGCAAAAAGTTTCACTAAATCCCTTACTTTTTTCCTTTTTTTTATTACGCTAGTTTGGTGAATAGACACTTTGACATTCTATTTTCTCTGATAGTTCCCATCGCTTTTATACTTTTTTCTCGCAAAACTTTCAAGAGGTCGTAGGACGTAAAAAAAATAATCGAAAATTACATAATGACTTTCAACGTGACTAAGAAGTGACACCATCTTCAGAACAATTTCAGTACCAAGAGGCAAATTTCTGTCTTCTCGATCTGAAGCGCCAGTGTATGTTATAAAATGAAAAGGGAATCCATCAGACGAAGCCATTACCCAGTTTATGTATCCAAATTTTATTGGCTTACCTTTCATGTACATCTTGGATGAATTCCTGCAGTAGTAAGGAACCACCTGTTCATCAATCGAAAGTTTTTCGGCAAAAAAACGAAACTGTTTCAAGGATCTATTCAGGAGGTTTTGAAGGGGTTTTATTTTGGATAATTTGTCTTTTTTTTCAAAATATCATTGTTGCAAAAATGCAAACACGATTTTATATCTTCAAATTGCTTCCTTGACATTTGACTGGCAATAACATTACAAACTGTATCATCATCTTTTTGCCAATACATTCTTCGTGCAATAATTTGCCCGTGAATTATAACCAGATGTAAGAAGAATTCAAAGAAACGTTTCCAGCTCCACTTTATCAAGGTTTAGACTTTTATTTTGGGGAGTTTTTCAAGACTGAAATAGTTTTCTTCTTCTTCTTCTTCAACATCAGTACTTGTCAACCATTACATTGTGGAGGAAGATTTACAAGTTTAGGATCAACACTTTCATTCTCTTGCAAAAAATCAAGAGCATCCTTGAGAGTTAGAACTTGACAAAAATGATCACAAGACATTGGAAAAAAGCTCTTTGTTGTAATAGTAAATCATAAATTGCGTGAAGATAGGTCAAAAATAAGCTTTGTTATTGGAATAACAAATGGTGTAAAGCAATCAATCAAAAGAAAAAGCTTTATTGTTGGAATAATAAATGGTGTAAAGCAATCAATCAAAAGAAAAAGCTGTATTATTGGAATAGTGAAAAGAAATAAATCAAAAATATACATTATCAATATGTAATTTATAACATAAATTATGAAGTATAAAGGCCGTAACACAAATACGTATTAGTCCAATAGTTAGAGGAACATTTAATAGATCACATCTGGAGAATTGGAAAACGATATAACAAATTTTTAGTTCTTTCATACACACTTGAACTGTTTTACACTTCATTTCAACTTGTTTCTCAATTTTTAGTTGTAATGGTCATTAATGGGTTAAAAAAGTGAATAACGAAATAAAAGGGTCGAACAGACCAAGATAAGAAAATTAATTTCAGTGATACCGTAGATAGAGAGAGTCTGAAATAAAAATGTGGAGAAACGTTTTCAAGGGCAGAGGAGCACAAGAGCAAGAAACTTTGGGAAGAAAAATGAATGCCTTCGATCATTTTTTCTTTACCATCTCCAATGAAACTATCGTAAGAAAATAAGACGTTAAGAAACTCTATTAAATAATCCAGTGATTCAACCAAAAAACAGAAAAAATCTGAACACTCCTAGAATAAAGATAAAATAAGAGGGGCAAATAGGTTTACAAAAAAAACTTACATTATCAGATGGCCATTTTTCTTTAAAAATTTTCAATATTTTTTCAAATTTATTTAAGTACGAGAGTAAGGACTTTTCTAAGCACTGATGACTGCTAAAAGGAATGTTTTGATCAAATTTAAATGTTTGCAGTGAAAAATTGATCAAAACACAAAGTTCTGTAGACCGTTGACAAATAATCTTTTTTTTCGTACCTATTTTTAAGTAAAATATAAGTAAAGAAAGAGGAGTTATATTGAGATTAAATATAATAATTATAATTAATAATAAAATATGTAAAAATGAAATTGACATACAATAATTATTGAGAGAGTCTGTAAGCTTAGCCAAAATAGCAACTTGACCAGTTGTATTTATACTTGTAAGCACTGATTTCAGTCTATAAATAAATATGTTTTAAATAATCCTGCTAAATTTTTTTTAAAAATAAAAACTTACACATCAATAGTTATGCAATTTAAAAGGGGAGATATTGAAAATTCATCGTCCGGCATAGTAACTATATTTTCTATTATAGAGATGTAAAGGTGATCAAAGATACGTATATCAGCATGAATTTGAAAGATTGAAATAACAAGATCATCCAGATTAGATTTATTATCAGTTTTCTTATTTAGATCCAAATTCCATGCATGATTTGCTAAACAAGATACAATTTTAGCGCCATAGGATCGCAGTAAAATATTGCTACACCCAAGTAATTCTTTAATGCCTCTAAGTCTAAATAGATAACAAAAAGTTTAACGTATAAATAGCAAACATTAGAGCTTAATAAGGAAACACAATTTCGGTTTCACCAAATAACTGGAAATATATATCACATCATATAAGCCCGGTTCAAAAATGTCATTATGATACTTATCTTGAAGGATCAGTGTAAATCTTTATTTTTCAAATACTGATAAAAACAGAAAGTCAAATAATTCTACAATTATCTTTAAAGTATAAGAAATATTCGCTTAACCTGAAAGAAAAATGAGAAATAAAACGGTGATGGAAAACAGTAAAATTAGAAATAAAAATGATTTTAATCTTTTAGAAAGAGAGGTAAAAATCATGAGAAAATTTGAAGTGATCGTTAGAAAATTTGAATAAAAAAGTGTAGTTTTAAAAAAAAAAAGGAGACTCTTATGAAGCAGAGACTCTCATATGCAGAAGTTGTGTTTGTCTTGCACTTTTTGTGGTCATTTGCAAAGTAAAACCAAAAATAGACAAAGCGTTTAAAGATCAACAAGTCACAGATTGAAATATGGAATGGAAAAATTGAATTGAAAATGAAAAAATTCAAATTTGATATAAAACTGATAAGAAATTCTAAATATTCTTTCTTTCGAAAAAAATCAGTGCATATGTTTAACCACTGGCCATTTTTTCAAAGAAAATCAAATTCCCAAAAATAAAGAGAAGCTGATCAAAATACAAAAGCTTACCTTATAGAAAACTCTACTTCCGATGTGCAACACAGCATTTGGTCTAATATTTGAGTTAGAGAAGAAACAAGGCTTTCACATTTTTGAACGTTCAACTGAATTATGCGATTAATGTTCAAGTTATTCAAGTAAGAAAGGATAACTAGAGTTATTTTGTGCTTTAATGTAACGCTTTTTTCTTTATTTTGCTCACAAAAGGTGACGAATTCTGCTAAGGAAAACAATTTGTGTATGAGAGAATATTGACCATTTTTCACCAATTCATTACATATCCTTTCAAAAATTGTAAACAAAAGTGGAGAAACATCTAAAAGAATATAAAATAGATTTAGGTTAAAGCTTATTTTTGAATAAAAAGAAGAAGGAAAAAAATCAGAAAATTAACTCATTAGAACTGAAAGCAGTACCGTAGCCAAGAAGAGGAGTTTCTATAAAATAATTGGTTCTCTCTTCAAATTCCTGGCTATACAACTTACTGAACGTAAAAAAAGATTTTTAAAAATTACTAAATAGAAGTGACTGCATTTCATTAAACTTGTAAACAATAATTAGTTAACTCTTAAAATTTAGTTAAAACATTTTTTAATTACATTACTAAAAGTAAGAAACAGATTGAAAAATAATTAAAATTTGAAAAATTAATTAAAGAAATTAAAAAAAAAAAGATCATATAATAAACGCGTGGTTTTGCAAGGTGTGTTTACTATAGTTGAGAGTATACATATAATTATTTTTCTTCTAAAGAAGGCAGTCTAATGGGAAAACTAGTCAGGAAGGAAATTTTTTTAATTTGTTTATCTAATAAATTTTTCAAATTTAATTTCTATTTTCTTAAATATAAAAAAGCAAAAAGATTTAGGAACTTTAAATCTTTAGTTAGATGCAATTTAACACTTAAGCATTTTTGGAAAGCTTGGATCCAAGACTATTCGTAAAAGAATAAATTGTCTACATATTCACCAAAATTCTTAATTCAGAAAATAGGAATGATAAAAAATGAATGCGTCCTCAAAAAATAACATGCATGCATTCAAGTTTAAAAACAGTGAATAAATAGATTTCAAAAAAAGTTCTTGAAAATACTTGAACCATCGCCGTTCGAATCATTGGAGTCAGGGTTGTAAGTCGAGAAAATATGATTCTTGGCAATTGCAACAAATTTATGAACGTACTTTGGATGATGGACAGAAGTTATGAGATTAAAATTTTTAACATAATTTATCCAATTGCAAATATGTTCTTCGCGGAAGGTTATATCCATTAAAATTTGAGAAAACGAAAGGTGCGCGCTTAAATAAAAATGGGAATCTTTGTTAATTCGAAAATAAAAGAAAAATTATTATATTAAATAAAAACTATTAGACTTTGTTGTAAGACAAGCGGCATAAAGCCATACAAAAATCTTTGAATGTACATTAAGAAGGTCCGACATCGCTGGTCAACATGTCTATTATTGTAATTAATATAACTAGCAATATTTCAAAAAAAATATTTAGTTTTAAAATTGCTCAAGAAAGAAATTTTATAACTAGTTTTGTATGTTAGCAATATAAATCAAAAATATAATTTTTATTTAGGCAGTATTTTTCTATCAGGGGAGCACATCCTCAAAATTATTGGGGCGAATTTTTTTTATTGTAATTTTCAAAATTAGTGGTCTGGAAATACCATGGGAGACAGGATGTGCGACCCTGCTTTCTATAATAAAACTAAAAGCAAGGATTAAACTAAATTTCTAAAACCGTATATTTTGATTCTAAATGCATTAGCATAATATATATAGCACAAGCCATAAATGATGAAAATTACAGAAAACTCTACGGCAAAGAACATTTTCAAACTATTTTTATTGAAAAAAGTCATTTTAATTGGAGCACAAACAAGCTATATAAAATTTTATCTTTGGTATAAGTTTCGTCTTAATCTAATTGAATATTTGTTATACCCTTTTTGTTCAAAAGGTATGAATAAGGTTTTGAGTGTTCAGATTTGTCTTAGAACAAACAAACAAAATTTTTTACAAAGTAATGAAAATATATTATTTAAAATAACGAATTAGTTAACTAACAAAAAATGTCTCTCATCCATCAAAAATTTTTTCCCCCTTTCCTCTTTTTGGGGGGGTTTCTTTTTTTTCTCCACACTCTTCTTTTTTTTTTTACACCTCCCCCAAATATTCAAACCACCCAATTACGGCCTCCCTGCTATTCTTTTCCGATGTATTCTTCATTCAAAACCACTCTCATTCTTCTATTTTATTTCCTTCTATCCACATGGCCATCCATTTTAATCATGTTTCGGCTATAACCACAGGTCCTAATTACATCTCTTTTTATTCCAAGAATTCCTTTTTTATCATTCTCATTTCATAGGGGTGAAGTAAATTCTCTTCATTTTAGTGCTCAAAGTTCACCCTGATAGGTCAATAGTGGTCGTATCATTTGTTTATGATTTTGGCCTTCAATTTGGCTGGTATCATCATGTCACTCATACCTCTGACATCTTACCATTTTTATAAGCCATTTTAATTTTATTTTTACTTCTTGATAGCAGCATACTCATAATTTTAAAACCGACATGACACAAGACAGCACAAACATTGTTGAAAAAGATTCAGGTTCTGGGTGGAGCTAATGGTAAACTTCTAATGATCTGCCTAGTTTTTAAAACAGCCAACCCTCGTAAACCGGACTTCATTAATCCGAGTCCTTGGTGCACGGATGTTTTGTCGACAAACAATTCGTTGAACAGACATATCATCGCTATGCTTTTTATATTGTTAAACAGCCAAAGAGGTAATTCCTTAATTATAAGCTATTAAAGAAAGGATATATAAACAGGATTACTTTTTACTAATTTTGCTGGTAGGTTACATATTTTTCAAAAAAGCAAACTAATTCATTACTGGAAGTTTGAGCAAGAGCCTTTAACATTTTCGTCAGTAAGTGGAACTAATATTTTAGGTGATGTCAACACCTAAAAGCTTTGGGGGACAAGGTCAATTTCCTAACATAACACTGGTCAACACAATATTTTTGGCAGGCAAAGTGAGACTGGTTTCTGGGGTTTTCAAGGGCGCTGAATCCGAATCTGACATTTGTTTTTTCAAGTTGGCTCTAGTTTTGGAGATATCACAGGGGGGTCGTTCGTCTGAAATCACCCATTCGCGACCATAACTAAACGTACAAAAAACGGCTAAATAGTGCAAAAATGTCAGATATTGATTTTTATGATAATCTAAAACCACAAAGACAGTGTAAAATCTCAATCTAACAAGTTAAGTTAGATATAACATCATTTCATTTATCCTATAATAACTGAACACTTTTCATAGATTTCGAGAATATACAAAAAATTTGCTAAAAATTTACTGAATTTTAATGCAAAGCATTTATTATACACTAGATTCTTAGTTACAATGAACACACAAAACAATATTTTATTCACAAAAGTGAAATTGACGTTTATACGATTTTCGCTTGTGAGCAACTTTCGGACAGTCTCTCAAAAGGTTCCAGCAGTAGTCTGCCATCATGTGCTCATCCCATTTGCCTTGATACCTCTCTTCCATTGTTTTGATGTCTTGATGGAATCTCTCTCCTTGCTCCTCACTGTAATCACCAAGATTACCAGGAAATCTGTCGAGGTGGCTAAACAAGAAATGAACTTTAATGCTCACATTTGCCCCTAGTTTTTCGTATGCAGTAAGCATCTTACGGACCAATTGCTTGTAATTATCAGCTTTGTGATTTCCCAAAAAGTTTGTCACTACATCTGTGAAGGACACCCAAGCATTTAACTCAACCCTGTTCATATGATTAGTGAAGTCAGAATCCCTCATGAGCGTTCGAATCTGAGGTCCATCGAAGATGCCACCTTTAGCTTTTTCGATGGAAAGACCTGGAAATTGCCTGCATATGTACTTGAAGCAATCCCCATCTTTGTTCAACGCCTTAACAAACTGCTTCATGAGCCCTAGTTTTATGTGCAATGGAGGGAAGATGATTCTATCCCTGGGTACCAAAGGCTCATTGATGACGTTGGCTGTGCCGACTTCGAGACTTTCTCGTTCTGGCCAGTTCTCCCTTCTCCAGTGCTGGTTTCTTGCTCTGCTATCCCACAAACAAAGAAAGCAGGGATACTTTGTGTACCCACTTTGCTGACCAAGCAGAAAATTCACCATTTTCAAGTCCACACAAATCAGCCATTTATGAGTGTTGTAATTTAGTTTTTCAAGAACAAATTGGATACCATCATACTCTTCTTTCATCTTGGTAGAATGGCCAATTGGTACAGGAGCAAACTTATTGCCATTATGCAAAAGTACAACTTTTAGACTTGATTTCGAGCTATCTATAAAGAGACGCCAATCTGCTGGGTCATATGACGAGATCCCCATGCAGTTAAGAAGTGCAGAAACGTCATTACAAAAGACCAGGTCATCTTCTTTAGAAAAGAAACGAAGCAAGCTGCCTTCCCTTGTCCTATAGTATGTTACTTTTGTGCCAGAATCAAGAATGTTTTTCTCTTGGAGTCGTGATGCAAGAACTTCAGACTGCTCCTTCGACAAACAAAGGTCTCGCACTAGGTCATTAAGTTCAGATTGATTGAAAAGCTGAGGGCCATTTGAGGGTTCTTCATAGTCACTACAGCTATCACCACTTGATATTGAAAGATCAGCTGGAATCTCTTCGGTTTCATCGATTTCAGGCAGACTGGTGAAAACAGGCACAGGTAGATCCTCAGAGTGCGCAACAGGACGGATAGCAGAATCCAGGCTCGGATACTGCCAATTTGCTTTCTTGTGCTTGTTAAACCCCGTCATATCATTGATACAGAAGTAGCAGTCATCAAAATGATTCTTGGGCTCTCTCCACACCATTGGTACAGCAAACTTCAACTTCAGCTTACCATTGGTCCAACCGCGGAGACTTTCTACACAGGTTTTGCACACCATATGTGGGGCCCAAGACTTATCTTGGTCACCTAGTTTCATATCGAAGTATGCTTTGTACGCCCTCTTGACAAAGTCTGTAATATTCCTCTTTTGTTGTGCCATCATATACTGTCCACAGATGTAACAAAAGACATCCGGTTCATATCTACAACGTCTTTTAGAAGAACTCATTTTCTCTCTGGAACTCATTTTCAACTCTGGAATAAAAAAGGAAAAGAATTAAAAAGAAAATTCTTAAATACTGTTTTAAAAACACTACATACATAATAATTATTATGTATTTTCTGATATTATTATTTACTGCTTCTATATTGAAGTATTTCAGGGAGAATTTTAGCAGTTTAGGCTTATTTGAGGCTATCAGTATCTTCTAAACTAGAGCCAATCAGACAAAACCAATGTTATATTCGTAATCAGCGACCTTCAAAACCCCAGAAAACACTCCTAGATGGTCTGCCAAAGAAAAAAAATAAAAATTTGTTGACCAGTGTAATAGTAACTGTGAGAAATTAAATTATGGAAAGGGACTAAGTATATAAAAACTTTCCTTATATCATTCCTCAAATTGTCAAGGTCTGATGTTCGAATTTTCATTTCCAATTACTAAATAATAGTTAGCCACTTTGATTCTGAACACTACATTTCTCTAAGAAGAAGAACAGGTGAAATGATACGATATACCTTAGATGAAGAGGAAAGCCAAATTTGATTAGGTTAGGTATGATGTGAAAAGAGAAGTCAAAAAAGGTTTTAAGGAACTAGAATTGCACACATAGCATAATTTTCATAAGTATTACACTTCAATCAAAAATGGTAGCAAAAATGAAAAATGTCCTTACCACACTTATCAAGAACTCTTACAATACCTCTCAAGACTAGTTCTTGGTCTCAGCAAATAATTAGTTTTAACGACTGAAACTCGTATATTTTAATATTCTCTGACTATACCAACCATAAATTTTGCTTCCTTTATTCCCGTCATCAAACTTTGATTCGAAAAAATTCAAAAGCCAACTTTAAAGAAACTTGAAAAAATAATTTGAGAATCCATTTCTGGTCTTGTATACATATTTAGTTAGCAAAATATATGAATTATCCAAGACACATCAAGTATACAATAGTTGATCAGCATTGACCATCAAATTTGTTTTTCTCCTAAAAGAAAATTCTTCTATTATCGAGTCCATTGGGTCAACCTTGTCTAAAATAAGACAAGGTTTTTTGTCTTTTCTACGAGATATTTCAATCGACAAAGGGGATGAAGTTAGCATAAGTACATTTTTATTCTTCTTGGGAATATATGAGAACAGGGAAATTTTATTATCGTGTTCATACAAAGCAAAAGAAGTATGAATTCTACGATTTTTGTGCTATTTAGCATCATTGAATCCTTGACTTGTTCAAAATTCCAAAGAGCGTTAGATTAAATTCCAATAATTTTTGGCTAATATCTGTGACGTAAAATATCGGTCGGTAACTATATCCCTTTCAGTATTGTTTTCTGTTATGTTTTTACAGAGCAAAATGGTAAAGAAAACAATTTATTGAGGAAAGGAAGAAAGAAGTGATGCACCTATTTATACTGTCGATAAATTATCTTGTAAAATAGGTATGCAAATGAAGAGCATTTCGCATAAAACAGTGTTCCACTGAAAGAATAGGAACCTATGCAAATATTTAATTATTTGCATAGGCCATTGTAGAGAAAGTGACTTTTAACATTGTTGTTGAGGGAATGTGAAAGAATGCGTGTTTTGCATAAGACCACAACAATTTCCTTCCATAATCTTTAGGATTTCGTGAGTTACCTTTCTATTTATGAATCTTAGAATATTCAAAACATGTCCTCATTGCAGAACAACAAAATGACTAATTCATTATTGGGATTACATACCTTTCTAGCATTTTGCTTCAAAATATTCCTTGATAGTACGTGATTGAGAATTGAGTTTTTGAGTAGTTAATATCATGGCAGCACAAAATGTTATTTCGAATTAAAGTGAAAGTTAAAAGAAAGACTTTATTTACACAAGAAATCGCTGATTCAATAAAAACGCTTTGTCCACTCTTAATAATATGATCCGAATTCGTGACGCTAGTCCACTCTTGATAGTGTGCTCAGGAAAGTTAGAGCTGGTTAACTTTTGTCAGCGTTAGCAGTGGAATAACTATCTTTTACTAGAGATTAGAATCTTCGATTGTGTGAGTTCGTGTATCTACAAATGCGTGTGTTATTTATACACATGTACTTTTCAATGTTAATACGTACGCTCATTACTACAAACTTAGCTTATCTTTTCGCTAAACTACTCTCTGAAGTTCTCCTCTCACAACCGTCAGCACCTCTTCTATCTTAAGAGGCCAAAACTTCGTTTTTGCAGCTATAGGCCTGTAAAAAATTGTTTTATTTTTTAACCTGTACCTTATATATGCGAATGTTCCAAACGCTTGGTTTGAGCTATCAGTAAACACACAAAACCATATATCTTTTTCAAATATCAAAGCTCTTTGAAAATAGACGCACTAATTTTTTTGCAATTTAAAGAAAACTTCTTAAAATCACAATCTAGAAACTCGTCCCAGTCTCTTGGCTCATCATTGCCTTTCGTCAAGTGTGTCTTAATAAAATTTTTCCTGTCAAAATGTAAAGGGCAAGAAGACCGATGGGATCAATGATGCTTTTTAACCACCTTAAAATCATTCAACGTGATAAACCAACATTTACACTTAAGAAAGAAGGATAATTTAAACGAAAATTAAAAGCGTCATCTTGCACACCCCAACTTAACCCTAAGCCCTTGTTTAGTATGTTTAACCCAATTCTACGCACCGTATTATTGCCTGAGATAGCTCTTGTCTCAGATTCTCTTTCTAATTTCTTCGTAATTCCTTGAGTCTAAAATGTCATCTACATAAGATTTATTAAATAATTATATTTGAAATGAGTAGCCTTATTTAACGCAAAAATGGCGATGGCTACAAGCGGGCTATCACCAAAACAATTAACAGGCATCATTAGTTGCCTTGGTTCAACATCTTCAAAGTTTCTCGATAAAAACAGTGGCTAATTTTACTTGTCGCCAAAGAAAGCGTATTTGACTTCTCTAAATTTAAATATAATTTTGAGCAAATGATTTAGCAATTGAGATCTCCCTATGAGCAAAAAAATAAAGACTAATCGTCTGCTTTCTTTTTCAATGGAATTTTATAAACTTTTAGAAGAGGATTATCATTTTTGGGCATCGGTGTCACGCTGGTCTCAAAAAATTAACGAGTGAGCATTGAATTTTGCACAAGAATCAAATACTACCCTTAGCGGCGTTGTTTCACTTTCTGGTTTTAAAGCCTCCCTATGAGGAATATAAAATATGGGTCCATTCATTTTTTGCCTTCTACTGTAACCTCTCTCGCATACTTAGCATAGCATTCATTTCTTCATTATATGCATTGCAAAAAATCGGTCCCATTTATTAAATTTCTATTTCCGTAATCAAGTCTCTTCTTTAAGGTAAGATTATTTTCCATCAAATATAATTGCTATCATCTTTTAGTGTGAACTTTCCACATTGAGGTACACATTTGCCACATCTACAATTACCTCATTTTAGTACACAATCAACTCGCATGGCTTCGGTAGTGCAAAACTCTTCAAGAACCTTTACATTGAAGTGATAAGTTTGTACACTTACGTTTTCGGCAATAGTCTCATTCATTAGTCTTCCCTAAATTATTTTATCAAATAAGGATTATGTAAGCATTAACTCTTTGGAATTGTCCAAATGTAAAGGATGAGGGAAGCATAATCTGTCCCTATTAAAAGCTCTATATCACCCGTTGGACGATTTATTTCATCCGATGAAGGGCTAAAAACTTGTGTCAAGCATAAATCTTTCAACATTGGTTGAAATACTATTAACCCCATATGCCTTAACTAGTTTTAGAAAGTTATTTTTATCCAAAAGGGGGCTTTTATACTTTCTGCATGTCATTTCCTTTGTGTTATTTTCGAGTTGTAAAACATAAATTATGGGTACCAAAATATTGAAACTTGCTCTTTTTAGCAGTATGATTTTTGGTTAAATAAATAGTTGAACCACTATCAATTAACATGTTTATTTTGGCAAAGTTCTGTTTGCATATTCTTCTTTCAACTAATGGCAATATCCTCCGAGTATCCCCATTTACTTCTCTATCTATTGAGGCACTGTAAATGTAATTTCTATTAATGCAAATGCCGTGGTGCATCGAGGGATGATGTCACAGCTTACAGTCTCCTACACCACAAACTTTCTTGTTTAACAATTATTTATATGGTGGTTAGCTTTCAAATATGATGAACAAAACCGTAACTTCATGGCAAACTCCTTGCGTACACTCAAATTAGACTTTAAAAGCGATTTACAAAATTTAGTCACGTGAGTATCGCTATTGTGCCATAAGCAAAGTTATCGTTTAATCTCGCTACTATCTTCCAAGGAGGAGTGTCTTGGTAATAATGATTTTTAGATTGTGCATAATTTATTCTACTTACGTTATTTTGCTCTTTAACCACATCATTCACAGGCATAAATTCGTGTACATCCAATTCTTGTTTCAAATAAGTAAACATTCCTCCAAATTTATTAATTTTATTAGAGTTACAAAAATGCCTATACCATCTAATTTTAATTTCGAGAGGTATTATATATCTCCTAGCTCAAATTCACAGATTCCAAGTCAAAGAATGAAACTTTTATCATATTTTCAAACTCTAAATTTATTTTGAACTCTCCGCTCTTTATAGGGGAGTACATTTTATTTCATTTATCAGAATCAAGTAGGGGTTGTCATACCTTTCATCCAAACACTTAAACATTTTTTAAATGTTGTCTTCACAACTTTTAACCAATACTATAGGGCAGTGCTTCTCAAACGATATCCTTGAAGATAGCAGGTGCGCCATGAAAGATAGCCATGTGCTTTCAATAGCCGGGAAAGCTTTGACTATTTTATTGCTGTTTTCGACATCTTAACTCTGTGAACAAGGATTTTCTGCACTAACCAATATCAAATGTAAGAATAGATCAAGTCTTAAAAGCATAGATGAAGACATGAGAGTTTGTTCATCACAAATAATAGCAAACATCTACAAAATTGCAAAATCTCACAAGTGCATATTTCCCATTAAGATATTAAATGTACAATGTATTCTCTAAAAAAGAAATGGTTATTTCATGATACTTCTTTATATTTTTTATTTTAAAATTTCATGACCGATTTTTCCATATTAATCTCAATGGTGCGCCCCAAAGTTTCAGTTATTTCATAGCTGCGCGCTTGGATAAAAAAAGTTTGAGAAGCACCAATATAGGGGATTAGGACCTAATAATGTTTTCAAGACAAAGGGAGCTTCTAGAATAGATTCAATGAATTCACATTCAGTATACTCTTCTGGTGGCATAATATTGGAATATCTTTCTTCAAACTCAATATCAGAATCATTTTTGCATGAAATTAATGTTGAAAAGAAGATCTGTTATGTCTTTTCTTTTACAATGAATATGATTTAGTAGTTTGGAATTTCAAAGCAAATACAATAAAAGATCAAAAATTTACTAGAGAGAAGTATAAAACGATAATAGCGAATTATCTTGTTACACTATGATGAGAATTGGTTTTAGGTTTAACATGTGGTTATCAAAAGGAAATTCGTTGAAGCAGTTTTACTCTCTATTTGAGACCATCATAAAAACTAAATACATTTAGTTATATGTATTTAATTGTTTTTTGATTTGAGGAAACAACTATAATTTTCATCAACGTATAGTATTCAACTTCCATGTTGCATAATATTTGTACAGAAATTATATATAACTACAGTAGCTTGTATAGATGAGGGTTAGGAAGAAAAGTTGCCTTTGCCGAAAGCATAAAAAATATTTCAAGACAAAGGAACTTATACAATGGGGTTTGTAGAAAAGAGTATTGAGTTCAAATGAAAAATAAAAAGAGAAAATTACGCGTCAGATGATGCCAACTTTGCGGTATTCGTGAAAAAATAAGGGAGTAGTTCATCACAAAAGACTTGAAAGATGCCTTTTTGATTATGGCGAGTTACGATGAATTTTGCAACAACTTGACAAAACACAGGCAAAATGCCTCTAATGTCGAATCCCACAGAAGCATCTTTATGAAGTAAAGCACATATTTGTTGATATGAGAACAAGCACTTATGAAAATGAGAGAAAAGAGATTCGATTGGAAGTATCAATGGCGAAGACTTTATCAAACACAATTCCAAAAGACTTTTATGTAAAAGACAAATTTTGGGCAAACGATCAACATCCTTTTCGTATATATTGTACAAATACGATATACTCTAAATAATATTTAAATAAATGTAGAATAAGCTTATTATCAGGAAAATTAAAACTTTCTAGCTTTGTTGTGGGATTCATGTTATTTAGGAAGGGGTTTTAAGACTTTTCTTCAAAATCATATATTTACTTTTTAATTTATTTTATTTCGTAGTTTACTTTTTGAGTCACATTTAGAATTTTTCACAAATAATGATCAATTTCATTTCTACAGGATGAATTAGATATGTGTTTCCCAAAGTGGGCGGTAGCGCCTCCTAGGGGGCGTTATCAAGAAACAAGGGGTGCCAAATGTTTTGCTCGAGATAGGGGGCGTTAGAGTAGCGCAAAAGGGCGTTGCTCTAATTTTCCATATAATTATTTTTAAGCTCACGAGAACATTGAAACTCGTGATAACTCGGAATAATACATTCAACATGTCTAAATAGAAAAGCTTTCACAAAAGCTTATGTTTGAAAGCTAAAACAAAGTATTTTCTGTGTGATTGATGTTAAAAAGCATTCAAATCAATTAAAGAGCAACCGCGTTTGAGCTCTAATCACTCATCATTTTTTACTTTTTTTGTGTTAATCTATTTGCTTTATTCAAAGCGATAACTTTGTTTTTCTCATTTTAAAAATTGCAGAAAGTTCAAAGAAAAAGTGTTGACAGTATAACGTTGAGTATCTTAAGTTTGGGTTTATTCCATTTTTTTTAAATGAACAACAGCCGATGTGTCTCCTTTGCGAAAAGGTATTTTCAAATGAAGCAATGAAACCATCGAGGCTTTCCGAATATTTGAACAAAATGCATTCAAACAAAGCAAATGAAAAAATTTCATAATTCAAAAACTTACGTGATAAATTTAATAACCGGAATCGAATTTCATCGTTTATCACAAATCAATCACAAAAGCGTGATGATGGACTTGTTTGTTCATACAATATTTCAAAATTGATTGCTAAATCAGGGAAACCTCACACAATTGGAGAACAAATTATTTTGCCAGCTATAGAAGAAGTTCTCAGTATTCTAGTGCATCATCCTTTTCCCAAAACTATTTTGAATTCAATACCACTTAGTAATAATTCAGTACAAAGAATTGATGAGATGGCGTGCGATATTGAAGAAACTTTATATGAGACGCTTAAAAGTCAACAATTCAATTTTCAGTTGGACGAATCTACTCTTCAAGGTAATGAAGCATTGTTTTTGGCGTATGTCCGTTTCATTAAAGATGGAAAAGTTTCACAAGTTTTTTTTTGTTGTTGAACTTGAAACTGAGACTAAAGGCGAATCAATTTTCAATAAAGTTTATGCGTTTTTCAAAGAGAAGGAAATTTCTTAGAGTAATATTGTTGCTTGTTCAACTGATGTAGCTCCAGCCTTAATGAAAAGACATAAATGTTTCCTTGTTTTTTTAAAAAAACATGTTTTCAATTGTCACACGGTTCACTATGTTATTCATCGCCAGCACTTAGTTGCAAAAAGCTTGAATGAACGTCTTCATAAATAGCATTATATCAGCAGTGAGCAAAATAAAATGTAATTCTCGATTATTTCGTCAACTTTGCAAAGACGACAATGAAGAATTTGATCGCCTGCTTTTACACACCGAAGTACGGTGGTTATCAAAAGGAAATTCGTTGAAGCGGTTTTACTCTCTATTTGAGACCATCATAACTTTTCTCAGGGAAAATAAATGAGCTTCGCTAAGTGATGAGCTCATAGCTTGCAAAAGTGATATGGCCAACTTGACAGACCTGTTCACCATATTTAACGAGCTAAATCTGCAACTGCAAGGATCTGAGGTAATAAGTGTGCTTTTGATTAAAAAGTATTGCAAAAATATCTTATTCCATTGAAAAAGTAAGTTATATTAAATTTATAGCAAAATCTTTCAACACATATAGCGTTATAATAAAAATGTAAATTTCCCATTTGTGATAAAACTGTATTACACAAATGATTGATCTCCTTTCGTTGTTTAGAAATTATATAATAGTTGTGTTTCTTATAGGATTTATTTAGTATATTATTACATATTTTGGATTTCAGAAATATTTAATCAAGTGTCAAATAAAGTTGTTTTAAATCTCGTCGAAAATCTAATAAGTGCCTAAAAGTACTTTAGCAAAGTCTAATCAACAAGGCCTATATGTTGAGTATACTTTTTATTCTGACCTGTCAGGGAGTCATATGACCCCATCCTTTCAACCAGGATACACAAATGTCCTTCTGTATGTTTATAATGATCTTAGTATTAAGCTATCTATAAATAAGGACGTACTTTTAGCATAATTGTGTCATTGATAATTAAAAAAATAATAAAGTAAGGAAGAAAAGACAAACCTCAAAAATGAGCGTAGTAATCTTGAGAAAGTGTTCACAAGTTATGCCCAGCCCAATTAAAGACGGAGAAGAATCTATTACTTCATCCAAAAAAAATTGAAACCTGAAAAATAAAACGTGTAAACTCTAGGATATATTTTGCAAAAGAAAGAGGTCTGATCAAGTCTTGACAGTCATCACGCTCTTCCACTTTTTATCTTTCACTACTTTTTAGAGTTTTTTGTTTGTTTAGGAGTAGGAAATTTCAAAGGTATTAAAAAATATTTTATTAAGGTATTTTAAATAATGAGAAAAGGTAAGGCTGGTTAGACAATTGGCCTGGATGCGACAAGGTCTTGGTTTCGATCCAGCATCAAGGCTTCCCTGAGCATAGTTCGACCCAAGCAAGAAAGCAGTGCAAGGTACCTTTACCTTTCTAAACATAACATGAATACAAATTCTTAATAGTTTTTTCTGTGCGTTGAGTAACATATATCAGCTAATTTCATCACTAAATATTAGAAATATTTACAAAATTTGATGACGTAAAATCCTGTAAGAGTTTAAAAAGTATATCTAAATTATAAGGGAGGTTTATTGGTTATGATACCAAAAGTTTGTACAATTCTGATTACGATGCCGTTTCCAAAAAAGACTATTTCCGATTACAATTCAGATAATGCTGGACTTAAATTTTTTTGACTTAGTGCATTCAGTATTTACTAAAGTGAACATTTTATTCAATTTGATCAATTTGGGATATCATGCGAAAAGGAATTTTGAAAGGATATACAAAATATAAATTACTTTTGATGAACATCTTTCCTTGTAGCAAAACTTCGCAAACACAAAGCAAATAGAAGAGGCCTTTTACATGTAGCTTTCGCAAATGATGAAGTCTCTTTGCAAGGAATAGCACCATCAGCACAATATTTATTAAACAATATCAAGAATAAGTTTTGATGCATTTATCTCCTAAAAATTATTTTTAAAAATAGATACCGCCTAAGAGAGTATTTTGATTAAATTGAAAATTTTAACAAAATGTTAGCTATTAATTAAATCAAAATATATACACGGTTTTTAAAAAAACCAAAAACTTCTGACACACCATGCTTATTGATAATAATGAGGAATGAGTTTGACTTGAATTAGTGTTAATAGTTAAGAATTCACAATTTCTTGCATTTAAGTACATCTACATTTTAACATTTTATTATTTATTTTATTTCATTAAAGAAATGTGAAAATGTTCTTTTAATTAAATCATTTAATTATTCAAACTAATTAAATAAATTTAATTTAAGTTGTAGTGGTTCCTTTGGCCTTGACAAAAAAAGAAAATTGATAAAGGTTATTTCTTAATTAGAATTTTATTGATGTTATTATTTGTTTATTTTGTTGCATCTTTAAGTTTGAGTGACACAATTAAATTTTAAAAAAGTTTTTTTTAGAACTTATCAACTAAAATATAAGTAATATTAGCACTTGTCTTTACCTGTTAGGAGTGTTTGAAACGTGCAATAACCGTGAATAAATCGCAAAAAAAGAAAAGTGTCGAAAGAAATAAGAGAGTTCAATTCAGTAAGGAAAAATCCATTTTCCTGGACTGCGAACGACACTGGCTTACATGCGTGCTTGATATGTGACGATAAATGATCGACAAAAAATGTAACGTTGAAAGACATTTTCAAAACAAGCACTTAGGATTCTCTGAAAAACCCGACAGAAAATGAGCAAGAGAACAATTTCAGAAGTGGAACGAAATGTAAAAGAGAGCAAACTATCTTTCAAGAAGTAGATCATCTCTCCACAGTTAACAACAGCTGCTAGTTTTGTGCATGCTCAGATCATAATTCACTTACCTTCAGTGATAAGAATTGCTAGACATGATCTGAAATTAAAGGCATTTAAAAAAGTTAAGGGCAAGAAATTGACTGCCTTGAATATTTTTACCATTGATCCACCCATGAATACTCAGAATAGTAAATGAAAAGGAAAAAAAGAAAGACAATTTTGATGAACGGCTTTATCTGAATGGTGTGATAAAAGCAATACGAAATAAACTATTTATTTAACATCTTAAATAACAATAATAAGGAAGCTATAAAGAAAGAATAGAAAAATCTTACTAAGATAAAGTCCTGAAAGAGTGCGGGATTAATGTGAATAAGAAAAGAAGCTTAGCCAGGACCTAATTATATCCCAGCGACCAAAGATCTCTTTCCAAGATCAATAATGGTTTCCTTGGGTGTTTCCACGCTAAGGAAAACATCGTTAGTTTTTGTTCAACCTAAAGCGAAGATTAACGCATATTATTATGTGAATAACATAATGGGTCGACTCCTTTCAGATATGAGAATTCTTGCAAACAAAGGCCACTTTATTTTTCAACAAAATGGCGCTCGTTTACATACAGCTAGGACTACTATTCAATTTTTAAATAAAAATGTACCAAAACTGATTACCCCAGAATTTTGGCCACCAAACTCACCATATTTAAATCAAGTGGATTACTTCGTTTAGGAAAGGTTGAGTCATATGATGTATGGTAAGTAAAGCCTTCAGAGTATTGATGAATTTTATAAATAATAGTTTTTGGATATAAGTACATGATCAATATAAGCACCAGTTTGGATAGTCTCAGGCAAGTGCTTATATCAAATGTTGACTGTATATCCCTTTAGTTTCCTTAATCTTATTTATTTGTGACAGTTTTATGAATGCATGTGATGAGGAAGATTTTATGAGTTAATAAGCACACAATGCGTGAAAACTTTCCACCATGTATTAAACAAAATTCGGCTTTCTGAAAATTGCCTAATAGAAAATTCGTTTGTATAAAAAATAGTTGTGTTTAGCAAAACAATCAAGCAAAAAATCTAAATCGAGCGTAAATTTGCATTGTAATAAAAAAAATTTTTAAAACAAAAATAAATTTTTTTTATTATCTTTTAATTCATATAAGGAGTATGGGGAACAGTTGTTCTATATGCATATACGGGATCATTGCGCTATAGTCTTGCATTTATAACTTTTTATATATGTTTCTCAAACTTTAATAAGGTTAAAAATTGGGAGACAAATAATATTTTTTATCTCACCTTTTTAATGGAAAACAGGAAGCTGTTCATAACATAAGAAAAAAACTATTGATTTCATTAAAGCTAAATCTTAAGGAAAATTGTTCAAGTTTTAACATAAAATTCCAGTTTGAAATTTATTAACTGTCATTAATAACTTGATTTAAATAAGTATACTTAAGTGAAATAGTTGAAAAGAAAAGTATGTTCAAATAATCCTCAATTTTAAATTTAATTTAATTACCCAAAGATTAGTCTAATTATTTGTCTTCGCAGAGATGGCTCGTTATGCTAATTCATTGAACATCAATTTTTAGGAGATAACAGACATCAATCAAAGTGAGAAATACAAAAAACGCGTAAAGGAGTGACAGAAAAAGGATAATAAGGAGAAGGTATTGAAATGAAATAATTCTGGCTAGGAGTAGTCGTATTAATAATGCAAAAGTATTGAACCATATTAAACAAAAAAATATGGTAGTGAAACGGCGTATCGGTTAACTATTTGCAACCAAGAGAGTGTTTAATATATGATGCCGTCGATGATTTGGAAGCGGATGATGATAAAGATAGTCGAAAGAGATTGAAATTATTCAGGTCGATGTGTTCACTGGGAACATTTTTTAATAGAATAGACAGGTGTTTCAATGCCATAGATATGATAAAATAAATGAAAGATTTCAGATGTCTTCTTACTAGTTTCATCTATCTTTATGTAAATGTTTTTTTTTGGTTTTTTGTATTAACCTTAACCCTTTGAGGACCAGTAGTAGTAGATAAAGTAGTTTACTTTTAATATATAAAAATCCATTTAAAAGAAAGCGTACTATTAGTATTGAAATTCTTATCCCTAAAGGGTAAAATAATAAATAAACGTTATATTTTTTAGTGGCATTTGTTCAAATCAGGGCGGATCTAGAAATTGGCATTAGGGAGCGGATTTTACTAAACTAGAACCCAAATTTGAAGCATATAAATTTAAGTTTATCAAAATTTTTATCTTATTTTAGGTAATCGTTTAATAAAAAGCAAAAATTGACTATTTATCATAAAACTTACAGTATTATAATAATATATCAAAAAATTATAAGTTTATTATAAAAAAGTAACTAGATTAAGAACTGAGAGGATTAAGGAGCCTCATCCATCTAGGACACTTTTAGCATACATATAAATGGTGTCAATATCCAATCAAATATATGTGAACAAAAATAAGAATAAGAGTATTAAAACGATCCTCATTCATTGAACTGCGAACTGAATTGATGTGATAAAACTTTATGTGTTTAAATAATAAATTTACAAAAAAAATTGAATATAAAATAATAAGTGTCACACTTAACTACGATTGAAACATAAAATACTTTTTAGGGCTTCTCACTTTAGAGAAAGATTGAATATAAAAAACGAGTTGCAGAAATCATCATAATATTTGAGTTCTACGAAAGGAATTAAATCAAAAAAAATTTCAAGCAATTGGCAATTGATTTTTAGGGGGAAGGGGGCGTACGCCGGTTCCGCCTCCCTTAAATCAGCCAGTGCAAATGTCCCTTTTTTCTCACACAAAAAGTATGGTCAGCCTACTTATGGGAAAAAAATAAAGAAAAATCAGTATGTTTGAAAAAAATTTTAGATTAAAAATATATTATTAATTACAAATTTAATATCTTCTTCCTACTTATAATTAATTTAAAGAGTAAGGTTAAAATTTGATAAATTCAAAAATCTAATGATCATAAGTCACCATTTTTATTTTAAACAAAAAAAATTTGATTATAAAATTTATCGTTATATTTTTTGGGTAATTTTTGAATTTTTGCTCTTTAACAACTTTATATAAGAACTCACTAATTATCTAAGAGGAAAAGAAAAAAAGGGAACACCAGTAAAATCAAATGGTCATTCTTTTTAGGGATCAAATTAGCCTGCAATCATCATCCAATAACAATAACGAGGACAAGAAGAAAGAATATTTACAAGCTAAGACTACGGACAATATAGAACCAATGAAAATGGATAGAGACACACAATGCAAAAAACTTTATTGTTAAATTTGCAAAGTAATATGATGACTGTGCATTTGTTAGCCAAAAATATGCTATTCCAATGCAGTTACAAATTGAAATGAGTACCAAATGTATACAATGAACATGATCTTTCTGAACCAGAAATACTTTTGAGAAGAATTGCACTTTTGAAGCGCGTAAAAAGCAGAAATAGCGATATACAGGGTTTGAGAACTGTAGAAGGTTTTCGCCCTGTATGGAAAAAAGCACCAAGAATACCTCCGCGGATAGTCGTTGTTGTAACAACATAACAACCTTACTAAAGTTAGTCTACACAAATGCTAACCCAATATTAGACAAAACGTAGGAGTTAGAACAACTCGTTAGAAGTATGTACGCAGATATGATAACCATCACTGAATCATGGTTACATCTGGATGTGAATCACAGCGAGATGACAGCTTATATTAGACGGATTTAAAGTTTTCTGTTGCGTTCGGGAGAATCATAGAAAGGAAGGAGGAGTGTTGATGATGAAAAGCAAGCACTAATGCCTCCATTGTATCGAAATAAAAGTTAAAAATGGCATTTGGAAAATGCTTATTTGTAAATGCCACACAAAAATTATTATTTGTAAATTATATGCGTGTATAGAACGCCTGAAAACAAAGCGGATGAAGATCTTTTGCAAAGAATTATGCATTATTCCAAGGCAGAAAATATCTTGCTAATATGAGTCTTAATACAAAAATCATTGACTAGAAGGAGGGCTTGAAGAGAAATGTATTTGAGCCTTTCGATATCCGGCTTTGAAACCAACGAAAACTTTTTACAGTGGAAAACAATCGTCGCTTGATTTAATGTTTACAAAAATCTAGATGACATATTAGATCCTCAGCAATTAGACCTTTGGGCTCCTGAGATCATTGCGTATTGCTGTTCAACTACAGAAATAGCTATGATGCGGGGTATGAAGTAATGCATCGAGGCGGGTGTTGAGAAAAAATGCCCTCACACGCTCTCACAAGTTTTTACACGCCTTCACTAAATATATTAGTTTAGTATAAGTTTTTTTTATTTTTATATAATTTTTAATTATATTATAACTATTATAATTATAACTGAGGGCACCGTTGGAATCAGCATCAAAATCGACATCAGATTCACCTATTATATTGGTCACGGTCTCTCAGATTAAAATTTTGGCTAATTCGGGTGCAAAGTGTGCTAGGTTCGGGAACGGTAGGGGATATGGAAAAAATTAAGGCAGCACTGGAATCAAAATAAAAAACTACTTTATAGTCCTGATTATTATAGCTCTAGATAAAGGGGATCATAAAAATCATTTTTTAAAAAATTATAAAAAAATATATAAAAAAAATAAGAAAAAATTTGGAGAAATATTCCCTAGATACTCACTCCCCTTGGGAAATATCTAAAAGAAATTAGAAAAAAAATTCATCCTGTCACAAAGTGATAGATGGTAGTACATTGTACTCATGTTAAAGAATGATTGATGGTAGTTCATTGACCCCCTTCAAAAAGTGATGGATGCTCCAAATGGCGGTTAATGCCACCAATTTTTGGTGACTTTTTAACTAGAATAAAGCCCGTTTTTTGACAAATTGACTTTTCTAAGACCAAATTTTCACCTCTCTAATGTTTTCGGGGGTGGAGAAAACGTTCTTTTTTTTTATCTATTTTATGGTCCAAAAAGTTTTTTTGTCTTTTATAAGAATTTTTCTAAGTTCATTTTTTCAAAATATTTTCCTGTCTATTAATTCCAAATTATTTACCCTATGTTTTTCCTCAATTTTTCAAGGTTTTTTACCCTATGCCGAATTTTTTCATTCTATTTTTCTGACGTATTTCGATTTCTAATAGAGTTTTTTTTTTAGTTTACTTTCAATTCAAGAAATACCATCCTCTTCTATTTACTCTTTGTTTCATTATTCCTTTTTACTACTTTTATTGATATCCTTTTACTGTTTTTTATTATCCTTCCTATATTCTTGAGTCTACTGTTCATCATGTCTCAGAAAGTAAGTTTGTTTTTTTCCCTTTAAGGAATAGGTCAAAGGTGTAATATTTTGTTAGAAATACACATGCAAAATTTGCGGCAAACAAATTTGCATATTAAAGCGTCACCTAGAACAAGTACATAAGATTAATAATTTGAGTAAGAAACAAAAGGTTTATTCCTCCGCTGAGGAAAAGTCTTTGTGACCTGTTTGCAAGATGAAATTCAGCAAAATCAAGCATCATTTAAAAAATGCCCCCAAATTAGGAAGTATTTTTTTTATTTATTGGGTATATTATAATTCGTCCTTAACTTTTAGCAAACGAAATTTCCAATTTATTGGATGATCAAGAAAATTATCAGTGGGTGTTAACATCCAAAGATGTTGACCCAAAACCTGTTTTAAACTCGCAATATTATAAAATTTTTAAAAATCAACAAAACAAATGGGGTAAATTCTTTTATATTAATTATAATTGCATTTAATTATAAGTCTTCTTTTTATTTAGGAAGTTTGCATATAATAATATTTAACTTTATCATTTGTTTGGGCTCCGGTCTGTTAGACCGGCAAAACGTAAAGGCTAGTTATAAAAACTTTAGAGTTATTTCTAGAGTTTTTATTGATTTTATTGATGCTTACACAGGAAAGAGTTGGATGGAGGTTTTTGCTGATATATCGAATTTCCAAAATGCAATAATTTTTAAATGGGAAGCCAGCAAACAGCCAGACTAAATAAAAAGATTTGTATATTACTTATTTATTTTAATTTTTATTAAATAGGAACAATTATAAGCTATATAATATATCAAGGCCGGTTTCTAGATTTTTATAAACTATATAAAAATAAATTTCCTAGGGAATTTAATTTATAATTTTTTTATAAATTATTTGAAAAATTTACGTTAAATGTTTTAAGGATCAAAAAAGGCTACAACATGTAGGGCGCATCAAGTGTTAAGCGAAACTACCGTCCTTGATTCCAATGATATTAAAAATTTTTTATCGTCAATGGAAGAACATTTCGATGTTACTTATTTGATTTCAATCTACAAAAAGGGACCCTTTAACAAGGACATTCTCTTGTTTAGAGATTATTTAATTATCAAGTTCCTGTCCTTGAATGCGCCCGATAAATCTCACCATCTCCGAATTCAAGTCTGCTAAAAAACACGAATGGACTTGGTAATCCGTATCAAAAGCGACAAGAATGAGAGAAGAGAGGCGGCACTTATGTCGATCAGTGCCTGCTTCTATGAAAGAATGAATCTCTATTTAAAATAAGCATATAAATGATTGCATTATATTCATTCACTTTTAATTCTGTTTATAGTCTATGGAGAAAAAATCTGACCGGAGAAATAGAATATTTTTTCGTTACCATGACAAGTAAAAAATTGACGACAAGTTTTGTCGGACGAATATTTAATTCGTATTACATTTTTTTTAAAATGTTTATAAACTATAATTTTAAACAGATATGTCATGGCAGTCCTCAATAACAATGTTTCAAACCATTTGTTGCGCAAATCGCTCGTTACATTCTTTAAATACAATTACGAACAGAGTTTGGCTGATTTAGCGAATGTTATGAACCATTCTCAGAAAACGCAACAAATGTATATAATTTATTTTGTTTTTTTTTGTTAATTATATTTTTTTAGATACTACGATCATATGGACCAAATGATTCAAAATCAGAGATCACAGTCTAGAATTAATGTAATTTTAGAGGGGTTGTCTGGGCCATCCAAGCAACTTTCTGAAAAAAAGCATAAGTAATTAGTTCTTGTTCTTTTCAAATTAACATTTGTATTTTTTTTAGAAATTGCTAGGAAGACGGTTAAATTCATCGAAAGTTCATCAGAAAATGATAGAAGTATGACCTAAAATGTAAGTTAGTACGACTAACTAATTTATATAGTAAATTTCTTTGTCCAAAAATCTACTATTATTATAGTTAGTAACTTTAAATAAGTAATCTTTAATACTATACCTTTATAGTAATTTTTAATAACTCTAATGGTAAATCCAGCTTTTGTTCATAGTATATTATACTACCTGATTGAGAAGTATATACTAGACTGTATAGTATATATTAGTTACTCATTGTAATTTTTACTATCTTTTATAGTAAGTAATGAAGCTCTTGTGAAAACAAATAGTAACATAAATTAAGTAGAATGGTATGTTGTCAGATTTCACATAGTAAGATTAAAGGTTTAGGAAGTAAAAACTATTACAATCACAATATTCTATTTAAGCTAGGTTATTTATTAAGAACAAAACTACTCCGTAAAAATAAGACGAAAATAAGAAGTAAAAAAATCTGAAATAATTCAAAATTGTCTTTTAAAAACTTTAATTGGCCTTTAAAAACAAAAAAATTAAAGACGATAATTTTTAAATTGTTGTTTTTACCTGGAATTGCGGAACAAAATCCCTACGTCAACAACATACTATAATATATGCAATAAGTATCGTTCAAAAACAAAAGAAAATTCTGTGTTCTTAATACAAAAATACTCACAAAAAGAAATTGAAGAAAAATTTATTCAGGCAAAATAAGCTGATAACAAAACATCATTATTTTTCAATGAAAAACAAATTTTTTTCAACTTTATAAATTGTATTAATAATTTTTTATAATAATCATTATCTTCTGTATAAATATCGAAAAATACATGTTGTATGAAAAGCATTGTTTTTTTTAAAGAATCAGGATATTTAAGTTCAAACAGTAAAATGTCATAAAAACCAATGAAGGAATCTAAAAATATGCAGCAATTTAATATTGAGATATTTTCTAGTTTTATGCAAAAGCCATCATTTTCTTCTATTCGATCTTTTACCACGAGAAAAATTGGTTTGTCCATTATAAGGCCATCACTCTTTCAACTTCAATGAAATCATTCAGTTTTTCTTGAGCTTATACTAAAAGAGATGCAATAAAACAGCTTTCTATTAAAATATAATTTGTTTTTAAAATAAATACACATTTTTGATTAAAATTATTTTACCTTTTTGTGATAAGATAGGAGCCAGGTATTTATCATAAGTCAAAGCAAGTTTTTTACCACAACACATTTTGTTTATTGTAGAAGCATATTTATTAAGTTGTTCAAAAAATGTGCTTCTTATGTCAGTGTTTCTGATTTTTACTTCGAGATGCTTAAATTCCTTTAACATCTGAATAATATTTTAATTGTTTACTTGATAAAAATCAGCTAGAAAAGGATAATCATGAATTTTCGCTTCGTCTATAGACGTCTATTTTGAGTCCATCCTAATATCGACGACTGCAAGATTAATTTCACTTTTGTGAAATTCTTTTTTAACCATTCTTTATGATTTTTGAATGCTTGAGCATCTTCGGATTCCAAGTTAAATTATTAAAAAAAAACCATGACCTTAATACGGAGCAAAACGACATCGATAGACAGGTACTGTGATAAGTTTGAAGGACTTGGTATAAAATATCAGCTAAGAATAATCTTCAACGTTTTGATAGTACAATACTAAAAAAACTTAGTAGAGATATGAAAAGAAAATTAAAAAAATGAAACATACCCCAGTAAAATAATTTGAGAAATATGTTGCAAATGGTGAGAAAACAATTACGTTGCAATTGTGGTATCTGGTTGTGTGAGAAAACGCATCGTGTATACTCTTTGCTTTGGTAAACTCCTAATAAATCTTTGGAAGCCTTATACTACTAGTCTTAGCAGAAACATCAGCCTTCAATAGAAATTAATTTCTAGCATACTGTAAACAATACAAATAAAGATAGTAAAATCTTATTTTACTAGTTTGAGTAATCCCTTTACTAACCAAATTAGTAAACTGTACTAAGCTACGTTTTCAGTGTATCACTTAACGAGGAAGATAAAAGTAAGTTAAGTTTATTTATAAAATCTTGTTATTTTATTTATACATGAATTTTATTTGTATCTTTGACCACCAATTCTAAATATCTTCATTCTTCAAAGCATCTTCCATTTTCTCAAAAAGAATCATTTCATTCGATACTTCGCTAACTTCTTGATCAATGACTTTATCACTATAGGATACTTTCAATTTGCTTGTGGGTGATAACTCTTTTTCTTCCACTAGAAGATTTTTTGCTTGTGGATTCACATCAATTTTTGGTGACGCACTATTGAAATTTTTTTATTTCATTTTGAGACTGTCCAAAACACCAAAATGTTTCAGATGAACACCCTTTAGACTTTATTTTCAAAAATACAGCATCCATTTTTGGGGAATCTTTTATTCAGTGAATCATTGAGATAATGCGCCAACTTTGAAGATACTTTATTTTTATCATTTAGGAAATATAACAGGTGTTGATTAATACAAAACAGTTTTCCTACCACTAAATTGATAGTTGGAATAGTTTCAGCTTCTTATACATCTGTCGTCAACTATAAAGGTTCAAGTATCTAAAAAAGCTATTTTTGCCTAAGACTTCATATATACAAATATAAAAAATATGATTTAATTTTATGACTTTCCATTCAGATTTGTCGGGGAAACTTTTCCCAAAATCGGCGAATTCATCAGCTAGAGCTTCGATAACGTCTTTCAAACGAAAAATGGAATTTAAATTTGTGAGTCTTGAATTCCATGTGGTATCATTTGGGTTCTTGGTTGTTAAAAAACAATTTTTTTCAAATTGCACATGTTTTCAAGCAATCTTCCCGACTTTTCAAATTTGTTTTTTAGCTTTGCTAGATTTTTTATTTTATTAACGATTTCTTTAATTTTCAGAATGTTTTTGAACGAATCTCCTATAACAAGTTGCAGTGTATGGATGTTACAACAGTATTGGGTTAACTTCTCAGAGCGATTGATCGCAAGCTTCAAATTGCTTGCATTGCCTATCACGCAAAACCAGAGCATATACTTTGAAAACTCGAAATTTGTTAATAAATTGTTCAGTTCAAACTATGTTTTCACCAGTGTGTTTTTCATTGAGGGGTTTAACAGCCAATGTGAATCTTTTCAAAAAAAAATGGAAACGATCAGATGGAAGGTTAGTGAAATGTAGCTGTCAAGTGTCCGTGATATCCAGATATCAGTCATGAGTCTAAGCGTTGACATGATTCTTTTTCGTTTACAAAAAAATTGTTCATTTTTCTTTGATCAGGATTGCTTTCTCGGACATTTTTCTTGAGTCATGAAAATTATCATTCGTAAGACGCATAACTTTCAGAATTTAAATACATTTTAATGCATCTTTCATAAATCAGGATCCTATGAGTTGAAGAGATCAAGCCAACAAAATCCAATATAATAACAATACTAAAATATAACATATAATTTTATCAGCTGATCAGATGGATTGACCATTCTATTTATTTTTAATTTGATACAGGAGTTTTACTGAAAATTTCATTCATCAGTACAAACACATTCGCTTCCAGATTATAAGTATAGAGGGAGACAAACATTTATATATTTCAAGGGAGTTCCAGGGGGAAAATAAATGCCAGAGGGGGCTCAGCCCCCTCACTCTCTCTTAAAAACGAGTTTGCCTATACAAATGAGAAAAAGACTCGTCATTTCTTGAGGAATTCTAAGTCTTTTTGCTCAATTATCTAAACAAGAGGCAGCTTGAATCGTTTCTATTGTATTTATATTGTTAGTTCTTCGTCATCTAGTAGTTAAAAGTTTTGATTATAAAAGTAGCAGCAATTTTGGAAATATAATTGCCATATGGCATTAAATAAAGTGAAAGGAAACATAGAGTTTAAATTTGAAAAACCAAATCATAGTTAATTTTACCAAGGTCAACGTAGTTAAAAAATTTACTCAATAACACAAATGAAATAATCTCTATGAGGATTTTATACTCTAATAAAACAAAGTTCAATTGGAAAAAATCAATGCACGTTATGTTGCAACTTTATGAAGGTCGAAGAGAGAAAAGCAAGTTTTTGTCATTGAAGTAATCTTTATGATAATTTTATGTACACTAATATATTTCTGCGTTCAGTGAAGAGTATATTTCTTTGACCAAAATGATAATATTTACAGCATGGTGTGCACTTTTGTCAAGGATAAATTCAACACGATTTTTTTGATAAATTTTTTAGAAAAGAAATCCTTCAGATTAGTTTTTTTTTCAAAAAATAATTTTTCTTAGATAAACTGCATATTAATTCTAAAATTTTCATGTATTTTAATAAAAGTTATATGTGGCATGGATGGCGACGCTTTTCAAGCCATATTCATAATACGATGCATAACGAACATGACGATTTATTCCTTTCGTATGAGTTGAAAATTGAAGATATTATTTGATCACTCATAGAGCCCACACATAACTAAAAAATTCCAAATTTTCATTGAACTAACTTTTAAAATTGAAACACTAACAAGATGGATTTATTATGTTCGACTTGATTTTTCTGAGTAAAATTAATGAACATATCGATTTTTGCATTGTAAATATTTATTTCAAATGAAAAAAAAGTATTGAAAAATTAATTATAAGCAATCTTTTTTAAAAATTCATGCATATCACTATTTTCAAAGTCTTGTACAATGTTTTCTATTCTGCTATTTCGTTTACGCCTAGTTGGTACTGGCATTCCAGCAAGCTAAGGCTTGTTCTTTTTTTAAAACTTCAATTAATTTCCACATATTGAGACGAAACGATGTTATGCTAGAGTGCAAATGATTATGCCATCCTTCTAATGAATTGTTTGTACGAGGTAAATCTTCAAGTACACGATCATACATATTCCATATACTAACATCAAAACGTGGAACTTGCCTGATATTTCGACATTTTCTTTCAAGATAGGTAGGTATCTTTAAAATAATCTACGATATGATCAGCATCAGGTGGCAAAATTTTTTGTAACTTTTCAAATGCTTCAAAACTTTACTGGAAAGAACAAAAGCCAACGCTAGAACCAGTCCAGCGAAATCAGCAACAGTTTGATATTTACTTCCCAGACTTTCACACTTTTGAGATAAATGGAAAAAGACTGGTTCATAGTAATAAAGACTTCTTCAATTGCACTAATAGCAGCTTGTTCATAGTCTATAAAAAATGTGTTTGGGTTGAGTTCATGGTTAATAGCAAGGAGTTGTTGAAAAACCTTTTGATAAGTGACTTGCTGCTTGTTTGGTAAAAGAGCATGCACACATGGAACAACTCTATCTCTAGTTAAACAATGAATAATGTACAACTGATAAAATAGGTCAGGTATTCATTTGTTATTTTGTACTCAGAAGGAACCAGCATATAAGTTAGGTTTGATGGAAGAGGATAAAAAACACCAACTGATTGTCTAAAGCAGAGATCGGCAAACTTTTGTACCCATCGACTCCTTCATGGAACATTTATCAATATCAATATCAAACTTTTGTACCCATCGACTCCTTCATAGAACTTTTATCAATATCCAATAATTAAGAGAAAAAATTCAAACCAAAAATGTTTCATATATCCTATACTATACAATGTCCTAAGCTATATTTAAAAAGAAATGGGAGAATTATTACTACTATAAAGTAAAAAAGCATGGCACAATTTGGAAAGTTTATCTGTCTTATCGCCCCCTAAAGATCTGTTATCAACCCTCAGGGGTCAATATCGACTACTTTGCCGAGCCCTGGTCTAAAGCGTCTTATTGCCCGTCGAATAAGCCTTACTGATGGTAGATGAGTTGAAGCATTACTTGTTATTGACTGACTGACTTGCCTATGTTAATATTTGCTGTATCTCTTGTGTGTTGATATATATCTTTATTTTTTGTTTTAAAGACAACACTTCTTTACGAACAATGTCTGCAGCATGGGCATGTTCATTTACACAGCCAACTAATTCATCCTCACAAACTCTAATTTTAACTTTACAGTTGTTATGATGACCTTTTTCGCATTCATAAGATATCACATTATTTGCTAGATCTTTTTGCTTTATATATATGTAGTATATGTACCCATTATGAATAATCTTTATTTTTCCACGTTCACTTTGAATAAACTCCATTAATCTTAGCAGGACGATATTTTTGGCAACACTAATGGGAGTTTTACTCCCATCATCAAAACTTCAATTTTGTATGCTTTCTGCAAGTTTTCAGAAAAAATCTATAATCTAAATCATATTTAATCTGGAATAAAGTTTCATCCTGTATAAAAATCAGCATTATGGGTGGCGTTAAACACTATCACAAATACTTTGAATAAAAACATGTCAAATAGTTAAAAAATTTTATTTTTGAAATTAAAATTGAGTAAAGTTAATTCATTAGAGACAATTAGCAATTAATTTTAGTACACACAATATGAACAGATATATATTATGTATATAATATATACATATGATATAATGCACGTTTTATATGTAAATTATTTGATTTAAGTATAAAGCTAAACTTTTAAAAGACTAATCTGTTTTAAAATGCCTAAACGTAAGTGTAAATTTCGTGATGAATATTCCAGCGAATGGTCTTTTGTCAAGCGCGCAACAAGCTGTTTTGAAGCCAAATGTGATTTATGTAACTGTACATTTAGTATTGAACATGGTGGACAAAATGACATCAAGAAGCACATCGGATCCGAAAAACACAAACGTTATATATCTTCAACATCAAAAGAATGCAGTACAATAACAAACCTTTTAATTAAAGAAACACAGATGACCACATGTCTTTAAGTTCAAACGACTGTACCAATGTAATCCTACCAATGTTGTTTGCAGACTCCAAAATTGTAACCAAATTTTCAAATGGTAGAACAAAATGCACTGCAATTATCAAAAACGTTTTGGCACCACATTCTATTACTGAAATTGTGAAAAATATAAATAATTCTTCTTTTTTCGGCATATCTACCGATAATGCTGAAAAAGTATTTCCTTTGATTGTACAATATTTTTCTCGTGATGTTGGTTTCATGATAAAGTCGCTAAGAGTAAAATGTTTACCAAATGAGACATCGGACACAATAGTTACATTTTGCAAAGAAAGTCTTGTCGAGTCAGGACTAGATATGAAAAAATGCATAGCTTTTTGCGGAGACAATACTAATACAAATTTTCGTGGATGTTTACGCAAAGGCACTAATAATGTGTTTGCAAAACTGAAAGAAAGCATGAATCAATCAATAGAAGATATTGGATGCCCAGCACATATTCTACACAAGGCTGCTCATACTGCGACTGGTGTTTTATCGGTTGACATTGAAGTAATTGTTGTTAAAAAATTTTCATACTTCAGTATCTATACTGTTAGAACTGAAAAACTTAAAGATTTTTGTGAGTTTGTTGATGTTGAGTATTCCTCAGTTCTTTCACATTCTAAAACTCATTGGCTTTCTCTGAATAAAGCAGTTGAAAGAATCATAAAATTATTTGAAGCCCTTAAATCTTATTTCTTTTCTGAACAAATGGCACCTAAAATTATTCTAGAATTTTTCAATAATCCTCTTAGTGAAGCTTACTTATATTTTGTTCATGGTCTTGATTTTGTTTTTAGCAGTAAAATTAGAAAATTGAAAAAAGAAAAAAACTGTTATTGAAGTTCTCGGTTGCCTGAATGAAATCATTGATGTTATGAGAGAAAGAATGAATGAAAAATGTGTTCCTCTTTCCGTAAAGAGTTGTATCAAAAATGAAAATGTCTCATCACATGATAAAATAAAATTTCTGTATGAAGTCAATAATTATTATGCCATTTGTTACAACTATCTTATTAAATGGGTTTCATCATACATTTTGAAAGTTTTTCATGGATGTTATTAAATACTATTCCAACATGGGAACAAGTGCAATCATCCTGTCTAGTGTTGAAAAACAAAGGTATAATAATTGATGACAACAAACTTTTTTATCAGTGGTCCGTCGACAAAAAATTTCTTGCTGAAGAGATTGAAGTCAAAACTGATGAGTGGAAAATGAAGATATGCCATGAAAGGTGAGCTTGTATTCTCATGAAGATTGAATTTCAAGAACAATACTCAGAATTGTTGGTTTTGTGCGAATATTTATTCAGCATTCCTGCTCATAATGCTCATAATGTTGAACGTTTATTTTCACTCATGAAATTTCAGTTGACTGATGAGAGAAACAAATTGGATGTAGATTCTATAGAAGCTATCCTGCAATGTAAATGGAACCTTAATTTCAGTTGTAAAGAATTTTATTGGTATGTGTTAGGAAACAAAGCCTTATTAAAAAGTGCAAAATCTTCAAAAAAATATAATTGAAGCATAAATAATAAGTGATATTCAAGTAAATAATTAATTGTAATTTTTTTGTTATTTTAAGTAACTTTCAAATAAAATATGCATTTTTTTATTTATGTTGAACAAATTTTTTTCAAAATGAAATTACGCCTATACAATAAGAATTTATAAATATTTAACCTTACAATTAGTCAAGTTTAAACCAATTTTATCAAAACAGCTTTGTGTGTCACCAAAAAAATTGATTTGTTTAAAATTATTTATATTAATAATTTAATAATAATTAGTTTTTATTAGTAATAAACTTAACATTATTCTGTCATACAAGTGTCCCGATTTTTTATTTTTGAAACCTGGCAACCCTAATTACTAAGAGATGACGCCCAAAAAACGAATCCTCGTTCGAAAAAAAACGAACCCTCGTTCGAAAAAAAACGAATCCTTGTTCGAAAAAAAAACGAATCCTCGTTCGAAAAAAAAACGAATCCTCGTTCGAAAAAAAAACGAACCCTCGTTCGAAAAAAAACGAACCCTCGTTCGAAAAAAAACGAACCCTCGTTCGAAAAAAAACGAACCCTCGTTCGAAAAAAAACGAACCCTCGTAGGTTGACTAAGAGCTGATCCCGAAAAAAACGAACATTCGTAGATTGACTAAGAATTTATCCCCAAAAATAGCTAAGCTCTTTCAAATAGTTATAGGTTAGTACAATGTACAGTAAGTAGTGTTTTCATCGATAAGGGAGAATTTCGGTGATCTTATAGTATTTGTGTGACGCAGATTCCATACAAAGCAGAGCTGTGCATCTCTTCTCTCTTCTATCCGATATAATGATCAATCATAGCAAAAGTTCGACTGTACACGTATGTATCGAGATAGGGGACAGTCTAATATTTGTGAAGCTAAAATTGATTCAAGGTAAGGAATATTGCTAAGTATTGATTAGTTTCATTCATGCAGTGACGGAACACACTGCTTGCATGATTACAATATAATATGGTGGATCTTAGATGATGTACAAAGAACAATCAATTTGAATACATCATTTCTCTCTGTAATTATAACAACTCATCACTTGCCATCTGTTGTCGAGTGGTATGGCGACGACAATGATCGTAAATTAATGCCATATCTTTCTTCGATAGCATAATCCCTTTGCCTTTCTTGGCTTTCGTGCTATAACTTCTGCCTATCCATTTACGTCGAACATCGTGTGTATCCCTCTTTCTCTCTCCTCTCACTCGTCTTTCAATTCATTCGTCTCTTCCTCTCTCTGACTAAAATGGTACATTTCTCCGTTATTTTTTTTTTCTCGCCCTTTTTTACCACCACATTATATTTTTACCCCTCTTTTTCATCTTATATTTTTTGACACTCTTCATCTAATTTTGTACTACCAAAAGCCCCTTTTTTACTTATTCTGAACAAAATTTTATAAAGAAAAATGATGTCAAGTGGGAAGCAAATTCTCACTTTTTTATGTTAAAATGTAAACCCTACTTTTCACTTGTTTGTGTGAATTAGTTGTATAAGTCTTGGGATTTAATTGATGGTAATTTTTGACTGATTATCGCAAAAAATGCTTTAGAACGAACGAAGGAATAAACTTTTTAAATATCTTTTTCTATTTATTTGAGACTAGTACTTTTCTTTATGCTTTTTAAAAGGTTATCTCTTACGCCCTTCAACACGTTTTCCTGGAAATAAAATATCCTATTTTATCCCACTATCATCTTCAAATGACGCTGACGATATCTTATTTTTAGGGTGGTTATATCAAATTACTCTAAATATGATCCCATTTTTGTGACATAATATTGGGTAAACCTTTCAGGTTCACTTGATCACAAGTCATCAGCTTTAAGTTGCAACGGGAAAATATTTTCCTTTATTTTGTAAAAATTAAATATTTGGTTAAGGTTTTCATTATCATCGTATTTTAATTTACCCCAACGAAGAAGTTGTACGATTAAACCAGTAAAAATTTTGGAGTTTTGTAAACAAGTTAATTATTCTATTTGTAAGATGTAAAACGATAAGAATTTTCAACTTTTTTTTAACATCACCTTTTTTTATTAAATCATATTCATAACAGTATCATGGACTCATCAACATTGAAAACAGACTCCTCACTTTAGAAAAGAGGAGGCACTACACCCATTTAAGAAAAAAATAACCTAAGTGAAAATATGTTATTCAAGTTCTTTGTAGATTATATAGCATATTTTCACACATTGTAATCAAGTGTCTGTGTTTGTGTAACTCTTCTTTCTGTTCAACCTTAAATGATCCCTATCTTTCGGGCGAAACGAGGAACCAATGGGGGCGGGGGTCACCTAGTATGTATTATATGTTGTATTCTGACTCAACAGTTAATTTTGTCTATTGGAGATTTTTAATACAGATCATCTGTTCGTTATAGAGGAGTTAAATGGATTTAAAAAAGTCACATATTGTTACAAAGCTTACCCGTTCGTATTACACAGGTATCCGCTATTTACATGAGTTTCCTTATATTTTGTTTGGAAGTGATTTGGGAATTCAGATGCCCTTAATCACTAGGTGTACGCTTTATCCGTTCGCAAACGTTTTACTGTATTTGAAAATACGCTTGATATTGTGTGCAGGGGCGCACATCCGGTGGGGGGGGGGGGGGCGAAAATGATCTTCGCCCCCCCCCCTCCCCTAATAATTTTCTATAAGTAAGAGTTGCTGCTTATTTATAAAACATGTATGATGATCGCATTATAGGATGTAATGATCATTCGAATATATGATAATGTAAGATAAGAGAATTAAAGAGGGAATGTAGACTTTCCAAAACATGCATATTATAAGCTGTAAAAGCCAAAGTTTAAGTAGCTAACCACCCTTATAGGGTGATTTCGTATCGCTTGTATTTTTTACATTTTGTAAGGAATTATAGTATACAAAAAACGGTAGTTTAATCACTTCAAAAAATTATTTAAGTCTAAAAACACAAAATCATTAAAAAAACCTACTAACATAAATCATAAAAATCATAGTATACGAGAACAAGAAAATCATTGCGTTATTTTGCCTATTTCTTTGTTTACAAATAAAATTCTGGCAGCTGTCATAAATAGATCAAATACATTTTTAACAATTGAAAAATTTTGTTTTAATGTATTTTTATTATAATAATCAACAAATTTTCTTAAAAAATGATTTAATTAATTATGTACAGTATTACTTACAAAATTTAGCAATCGAACATTATAAAAAATATCTCTGCTCAAATATTAAACAAATAGAGTATTTTTGCTTTTAAACTGAATAGCTAGTCAAAATATTCATTCCCTAATAGCTATTGAAAAAAAATTTCTTGACTTGAAAAAAAAGTTTTCAAATGTTACAAAATGTAACAAACGTACTGATAAAGATTAAAAGTGACCTTTGTTGAAAAAAAATTTTAATTCGAGTCTAACAATATTCATTGATATAAAATTTTCATTTTTGCAAAATATTTGGTTTATTGTTGGAGCTAAATTTTTACCAAAAATCTCTGATTAGTTTTAATAGAGAACTTTGGTAACATGAAAAAAGGTTCTGAAAATATTGAACTTATATTCCGCATAAACTATATTCTAACGTATTTTTGAGTATCAAACTGCTCTAACAATAGGAATAAGCACTTCATCCTCTGAGAGAGAAAAGAAAATTTTATAGTGTGTATTTTTATAATGTATAGTTTACGCCCCTTTGAGCCCCCTCCCTCCCTCAAAAAAATTTTGGTTAGCGCGAGCTCTGAGCTGAACGTTATAGGAGAGCTTGATCAAGAGAAGAGAGCTTGAGTGCGAAAAGAGAGATTGAATGGGAGAAGAGAACTTGAGTGATTGAGTTTTAGCAGAGAAAGCGGAAAGAAAATAGAGAAGGAGACGGAAAGAGAAATAGAATCACTGTGGCAGAAGAGAAAAATCTGGTGGATCATCAACATGTGTTTGCTCAAAAATACTACATGGCCCTTTGAGACACTGATAAACATTGCTTACTTGTGTGCATATTGAAACAATGGATTATTATTATATAGCTTACACATCGTTTGTAAAATATTTTTGAGAGGAGTTTCGGAGCAGCTTGGCATGATGTTTGATTCGAAAGTGCATTCCCTTTTTTATTCTCTTATCTTAGCATGTATTCGAATGATCACCCCCTGTCAACTTTTAGATAAATCATCACTTAACAAAATCGACTTATGTCAACTTTGGGTACCCCTCCCTTCCAGTTTTACTTGACGTCAATGGTAAACGACCGCTTATTTATAGAAAATTATTGGGGGGAGGGGGGGCAAGGTCATTTTCGCCCCCCCCCTCCGGATGTGTGCCCCTGATCTCACTACTGTCGAATAATCATCACCCTTTCTTATTATTAAGTATGACATCCGAATTTCTCAAAGGCTTGATTGTAAATATGCATGAAATAAAACCTGATCATTAACTTTAAGGCTTGATTGTAAATATGCATGAAATAAAACTTGATCATTAACTTTACCATGTTTTTTTACAAGTTATAACTTAAGTTTGATGAATGCCAATAATATGCAAGCAACTTTTTTATATGCACGAATGTGTATGCATTTTTACTTTTCTAATATTGTAGGCAGAATATAATAATTTTGTTTTAATAATGAAATTTTTCTTCTACCATATAATTATTGATAAAGATCTATCAATATTTTATTTTAAACGATTTCTTTTTAAAGTTTGAAAGTTTTTTTAATATGTCCACTTTATAGTTGTTCGTAACTGTAGTCACTACGCTGATGTCCATCTTTTTTCGGTTTGCAATCTTGTAATATATTCCCATTTCCCATAAAGTATGAATTGACTGTTGCTATAATTAATACGAAAATACATAAAACTATCATCTGTGCATTGTAAAATTTCAGCTAAGGTGGTTCTTTGAAGAAATCGAAAAGGTCCAATTAGTTTTCAAAGTTAAACGGTTTACTTAATTTTTTTTATTTTCAATTATTTGTTCAAATACATTGATAAAATTTTTGAGGTTGAGCTACCTCCTATTATACCAATTTCGTGTGTAGTCATCATCAGTTGGATAAAATAAATTCAAGTAATTCGTAGATACCAGTGGTGGATTTGCGCAGCATTCGGAATGAGAGTCAGTCCCACAGGGATTGGGAGCCCTAAATATTGAAAAGATGGCTCATATGCCCTGCTCATGGCAACTTAAATGTTTAGTAGTTCAGGAGCATATTTAGTCTAAACTCAAATGATACATCGAGTAGAAAGCGTTTTTACTTAAAATTAAAAAAAAATAGTTGCGAGTCTAACGTTTTAAAAACGCAACATAAAAAATCGATCATTTTTGTCTAACGTTGCATTTTTGCAACAAGCAAAAAAATTCAAAAATTGCCATTTTTTTCAATACGAAAATGTAAAAACATTTGGCTTCCATCATGAATGATCACTTTCTTAAATAAAGTTGGGAATATAAGTTTTTTTACAATGGTCAGTTTTTTTATTTAAACATTTGAATTTTTGGACATTTTCTTATTTTTTTCATTTCTCAATATCAATTTTATACATATAGTATAATAGTTGGATAATTATTATTTATTCTATAGTTATATATTCTTTATCAAAAGTATGCATATAGTAAAAGAGCTAGATAGTTATAGATCATCTATTTTTTCTAGATTTATTTGTTGTATAGCGGGTACAATTATTTTTTTGTTGAATTTAAAGTTAAAGGTGCTAAACCCTGCGTGTTCCCCAATCCTTTCCCTCAATTTTCAGTTTTTAATCCTTTCTTACGTCTTTTTTTCCTACAAATGATCCAAAGTTAAGTCAGTCCATATTTACCGTCACAAGAAGTCAACTATTTTGAAGATGCCCGTACTTTTCGAACTTATGAATATACTCATGTATTCTATTTCATGATCCTTTTAATTTCGAGTTAATGTTTCTTTTTACCTATTTTTTCTCCAAAGCGTGTGGGGTACAGCCTATCGCCTCCCTTTGGGTTTAAATGCTCATTTTCTGCACGTGGATGTTTGTCAAATTTTTATCGCCTTTGATTTATTGCAATTAGATTTGAGCTGTTGGATTTGACAAACCCTTGCTGATATTTACTTTGCTTCATATTTGATACATTAAAAACATTGTATACTATCTTTTTTATATTTAGCCCAGAACTGATGCAACCAAGGAAGGTAACCTAAAATTTATTTCTTATCAAAATTTTCTTTAAATTTTTTCTGAAAAGGATTTTCATGAATAATAATCCAAAAAATAGATGTACAATGTAAATAGTTTTTAATTGTGTAGTGTAGCTTAAATTTTTTCTTTGCAACTAAGATATTATTTCAATAGAACCATTTATATAATACAAACTGGACTAAAACTTTTTGTATTATACCCAAAATAAACCTTGTCTTCTGTTTATAATAGAAAAGAAGGAAGCTTTCCTTATCTTTGATAGAGTTGGAGATGACAAGATTGGCACAAGTGACATCGGAAATGTTTTAAGATCCCTCGGCTTAATAGTCACACAAAGTTTGGTGGAGAAAGTTGGTGGAACCGATCTTGCTTGTAATATTTCCTTTTTTGAATTTCTGTAAACAGAATTTTCATTTCTGCTCAATTTTTTTTGCGTCTTTTGAGATCGCAGGTATTTGGCTTTAAATGTTTTCTCATTTACTTTCTGATTTTATTTTCGACCACGTTTATAAAAAATTTCGACTACTTGTAGAAAATATTTTGCTTTTCTTTTATCCTATAAAAGTAAGCAAATTTTTTGGATAAATTTTCTTAACTTTCTAGTATAAACATGTAAAGTTATTGTTATTGTACGCACCTAATTTTTAACTTAAAATTTTTCAACTTTCTACCAAATATTAATATGCTTAGTGAATAATTAAATGAACGATCAATTTTCCATTCTAATGAGCACAAATTTTTGGAAAATGTTTTGTATTAGAGAAATTTTAATCTAAATATTTTATAATACTTTGCAACCAAATAGAACTTTGTAAGTTAAATTAAAAATGTTTAATTCATGATATAAGTTATTAGTTACTACCTTCGGTTTATTTTTACAGAATAAAAGCCTAATTGTTCAAAACAGGTAATCCGGCACCACCCTCTTACCTAATGATGCCGAATTAGTGGTTGTCAAAAATTACTTCCTCTAATCCATGTCCAAACACAATAATGTTTTCCTCATAAACAAGGCATTTTCAACGTTATTCTAATGCTCAAGTTGTTGAGTAGTTCAAAAGAAATTCATTTTGTATTGGACATGACCCATCTATTGATATACATACAATAAATGAACCCAATTGCAGTAAGAATAAATGATATCAAGAATCAAAATTTTTAAAGAAATATTCCAGCATATTTATTGGTGGTTGCCCATTTCACCCGACTCATGTTGCTGCAAGCTACACAAATTTAGCAAATTTATTGGCCTTAACATGGAAGATGTATGTGTAGATTGCTATTAGTGGTTTGATAAAAGCAACAAGCATCATAAACTTTTGTAATATCATTCTGTTTTGAATCACCTTCCTGTACGATGGCCTTCTTTGGATAAATTAACAGAATGAATCTTGAAAAAAAATTACAAGCTTGAGGTCTTCATTTTAGTAACGAGCGTTTCAGGAGGTTGTCTTCGTCGTTTAATTATCCATTAGTGGAGTCAGCTCTATTTGTTTACGCAGGCAGCAATTTCTATATTTACAAATTTCAATTTGCTTCTTCAAATTGAAGAACCTTCAATGCACATTAAATCTTTAGTGGAACACCTTGAAAGAAAAATTGCCACTAGAATTGTAAGACCAAAAATTTTAAGAAATAAGCTCGTTGGCAAATATTGATTTATCAGATGAGTCTATCCTCATGGATCCTAAAACAATATTCTTTACTTTATTTATACGATATGATTAGCTGACTGTAAAAGTAAGGGACGACAAATGTGATGAATATATCTGTATGAGAGGTACTTTTTGTGAAAAACAAAATGAACATCATTAAATTTTATATTACAGCATTATGAATTTTAAAAATTGACATTAATTATAACCACTTCTGGAATAATATTCTGTCACATTACGACCTAACTAAAGGTATATATTTTTTATGTGAAATGGTAAATTAATTTGGCCCTGGTATTCAATCATGTTGCTAAGTTTCTATTCATGGTTCAGCCTTGAAAAATGCTACCCTCAAATCATGGTTTGTTTGCAGCCAGAGCTTCAACTTTAGCTTTTAGTTTTGATGGCAGTCAGCTGCAATCCTGATTCATACAAATAGGTTGTAGCAAAAGGGGTTATCAATTCTACAGCTTCGAATCCAAGGACTGGTTTCTTTTTTTCACATGAGTCCAGAGCAGTTTCTGATAGTTCAATCTTTACTTTCCAAAGTCTTAGCTTTGATTTGAAAGCCTTGAACTTTTCTGACAGATTATATCTTTTCCTTGCATCGACATATTCAACAAATTCAACTCTGAAAATATGTCTTCTATATGTCAGTTTAAGCAACCACTTTTGTTCTCGTTTAGGAGATTTCAATCTCAGCACGTATGTAAAGCAGCACCCTTTGAATCATTTTTCCTCGTGATAGCCTTCTGACAGAAGACTAGTAAAGCAGATGTTCATATTAGGATCCCATATCAGTGCACTTTTGACTAAAGAGCTTTGAATTCAATATATATAAGTTTTAAGCTTAAGTGTCATTTATCGAGAAGAGAGGAGTCGCTATCACTGTGGGGTTGACTTGTTTTACTCTGGCAGTGAAAAACTGACGTGCACTTAATATTGTGGGTGCTCCATCCGAGTAGACACTACTGTTGCACTGATCCCATTTTTCTTTGAAACTATCAACCAACTTGAAGAGATCTTCATCTGTTGTCTCCGGTAATTTACAGAACAGAAAGTTTTCTTCAATGTTACTCTTCCTTTGGTACCACGCATATACCAAGACCTGAGCATCGTCACCGACGTCAGTTGACTCATCCAACTCAAGCTAAATTTTCCACTCTCCTTGATGGCAGCCACTACCTGTTCTTTAATGTCTTGGGACTCTTGAATTCTGCTGCATACACTTGGAAATTTTTTTGCAACAAGATAGGATGAAAGTGTTGGTTGTTAAATTATATAAAAGATATTAAAAAAACTTACGAAAAATTACAATGAAGAAAATATGGAATTCATTTAAAAATGAAAATAGCGTATATACATGCTATTTGTTAAGATTGTTTGAAAAAAGCACGAAGATAATAAATCAATGGTTATTTGACGGCTTTTTTCTTCTCTCTATATGTCCTTATTTAAAAGATATGAAAATTAAAATTGATTTATCATTTTTGTCGGTTTCTCTTCTTCGTATTCATTTATCTTTGTTAAAAATAAGAAATTATCCACTATCCCTCAACCAATATGTGACTGTATATCCTTAAAAATTTTTAGAATTAAGAGTTGACTGTTTTTATTTTGAGGTCCAGGATTTGGAATCCCTGATATAAATGTCTTATAACTAATTTCCAACGGTCGATCATGGTATAAATAAATTGTTATGAAAAAAAAAGTTTTGATGGACTCTACTTTGAGTTGTTATTTATAGGGAAAAGTACCTGCACGTACAGTGAATTATTTCTAAATCCTTTTATATACTTTATTAAAATTCAAAAATTTGTTGTACATAAAATGTCGATATCATACCAAGATAGAAGAGATTCATGATGCGTATATAACAAGCCGAAGTAAAAAAAAATAGACTGATCAGACTTATATTTACCATGTACTAACAAAACCTTATTTTTTACTCTAGAACTTACAGAAAATTCATTTTTCAGTTCTGATATTTCATTATCAAATGCCAATTAATTTGATACCATAAAAATAAGTTTATTTACGTCAAAACTAAAGGAAGATGGACTAATGCTAGAAACGTAGTATATTGATAACGTGGTCCTTATTTCGATTGCAAATATATATATAAGAAAACTTATCTTATAACACTACATTATCTAACAACTAAAAGAATATAATCTCTTGCATGTAAATATACACTTAAAAAATGATTTGCTACTAATAAATTAGACAAATTAAATTAAATGAGCTAAAAACCCATTATCCATAAACAAATTAAAATTAATAATCTAAGTCACATTTAGTCTTCATCCAGATCTAGGGAGTGAACTGGGAAATAAGATCTGGGTGTTTTTTAGATGTGATATTTAATAAAATTTAAGAATCTAAGTCAGTCATTATTGTATAAAAAAATTTTCTTAAGTATATAAAGAAAAAAATAGTTTAATTTTTGTAAGCATTATTTATTAAGTTTTTTGGAAATTTAGAGTTTCTTCTATTGCAGACAACTAAGGGAATGCAAACAATGTCTGTAATTGTTAGGTGTCCGTTATTGTGCCAAACTCAATAATATCTGTGAACTCATAAATATTGAAAACACAAGCTAAGGAGGAGCGACTGCTTTTATCTTTGAAAATTATACAGTATATTTTCAGACAGGTTGTTATTCAATCTTCATTATCTTTTGAGCCTAGCGAGAAACCAATTGCGAATCGGCTAGTAAATATGTATATTGTATACTGGCTCAGTAGTTCCGCTTTATGGAGGTATCCGTTAGGACAGGTTTTACCAGTGCTGCCAACTTTTTTCTTTAGAAAAAATCTAAAATGCGGAAGAAAAAAATCTAAAATAATCCAGAAAAATATTTATTAAAAAAGACGTTCATTTATAAAAAAAATATCAAACAATCGAAATTTCAAAAATTTCTTCCATTTCTTTTTCACTCATTTCATTACTTTTGAAACGTTCTGGAAGAATATTAGTTGCTTTATATGTAGCTAGTGTACCAATGTTTTTCGTTACCTTCGTTGGTAGGAAATAATTAAAACAACACTTATTTTTTCTTTGCAGACCAAACTTCACTGTTAAAATTGCATTCAGCAAATTGAGTGTCATCGCATTTCTTTTTTTTGATTTGACATGATTCATCGCGCTAAAAACACGCTCTATTTCAGCATTTGAGTGAGGTAAAATCAATACTGAAATGGCAAGTTTATGTAATTCAAAAAAAGGATTAGATCCTGAGGCGTCTTTAAAATCCCCAACTTCTTTCCAAAAAAGGTCGGTATCAGATTTGTTTATCCAATCTACTAAATTAATTTTATTTAGTTGATACTCAATTTTCGCCATAACTTCACTACTGCCACCAAAAGAACTGATAATATTATAGAATGGCGTGAGAGTTTTGACCGGCTGTAAAACTTGTTTCACAGAAAAAAAGAAATATTTTTCAAAATACTCATATTCTCAGGTAGTCTTTGTTTTAATTGTTTGTACAATTCAATTAAAAAATCCCGAGATCTTCCTCTGATTACCATTTCAGTGGCGCCATTTATTATGTTTTTCAGCTTCATTTCATTCATTTTAGTCTCAAACTTGAAACCCAAATAAGGAACAGGGTTCAAATGATCTAAAATGTTATGCTCAATCGGACATAATTTACACGATGGAGACATGATTCTTTTAGCAATTGATCGAATAAGTAAAGTTAATTCATCAAGAAGAAGAACTTTATCAATGTTCTTCGACTCGAACATTTTATTTATCTTTCTAACTTCAAGTAAAATCGGTGACAAAAAAGAAAGTATAACAAATTTGTGTCATCCGAAAACATTTGGTAAAGAATCTCGGCTGAGTAGCATTTTTCAGACTTTCTTGTGAAATCAAAATGAGTTTTGAGCTCATTCCATTGATCTAGTATTCTCTCAACACTTGTTTGTAAACTCAACCATCTGGTTTGACAAATTTTCTGGATTTTCAATGGCTGAGCATTATCATTTAAGGATTGATATAGCTCTCTATATTTTCTTTGCCTGATGGCAGAGTAAGCAAACCACTTGCTTGTTTCTGCAATCATATATGTCAAATTCCTAGGCAAACTTTCAGCCCTTGCATATGATGTAGCGAGTTGAATTGAGTGACATGTGCACCTTATCAGTATGAGGTGAGGGTTTTCTTTCTTCAATTTAGTGTAAACTCCGTTGTTAACACCTATCATCACACTTGCATTGTCAGTTCCTATAGCAACTAACTTGGACAAATCAAGATTTTTTGAGTTCAATGTGAATTTTATGGCATCCACGATGTCATCGGCAGAGCACTCTTTATTTCAACCAAACTGAGATACGTTGTAACAACTTTTTTTTCTTTGAAACTGTAATAAATTATCGAAAGACCAAGCATTTTTGTGACACTGATATCATTCGACTCATCTATCAGCAAACTATATTTACTTTCACCTATGTCCTCGCGCAAGTCCAATTCAAAATGAGGAAAAAGAACATTAGTTATGATTTTGGAACATTTAGTTCTGTATAACTTGAGATCTTTCACTACTTTACTATCATGAACCTTATTCTTCAACATGTCAACTAGGTGTTCACAAGTACTTATAGATGAGTGACAGCACATGTATAATGAAATACTACCTTCAAGATTAGACAAATCAGTTGATTTATCAACAAATGAATATATTTTACTGATTTTGGAAGGATCAGTGGAAATATGTTTCTTAGTAGTCTTATGTTGTTTTAAATCTTGATACTTGGCTTTAATTTCACATTTACACCTCTTGCAAAAAGCTTTGGAGTCATCCCCAATAACTTTGGCAAGCCAATCTTTGAAAGCATCATCTTGCAACCACTCATTACGGAATTTTTGTGAGTAAGTAATTTTTTTCGGCATCAAAAAATTAGGTCTGTAAAAAAAGTTTCACATGAATTAAACTAAATTAAATAGTAAAGTACAATTCTACTATGAGAATAACTAAGCAATAAAAAATTAAATTTTTTGATAAGATGAAAATGAATTATTTTATATTAAGCTTTAACACTAGAATGGCCGATATTTTTTTTATGGTTAGTCATAGTGTCGAAATCGACACTATTGATTTTTTATACCCTAAATGAAATAATGTTTACAGAGGTTATTAAATTAATTTAAAATCCTTTTATTACACATCTTACAAAGAGCATATATAACTCTAGAATTGCAATCTTGTAGCTTAATTTAATCATATTTATATATCTAGGTTTAGAATCAGCAATTCATTTACCCATTCTTGAGAGGTTTGTAGGATGAAAAGTCTGCGTTGAACCTAGACTCACCATCATGACGGCGCAGGTCCTTGGGTGGATCCGCAAACAAACAAATATTCTCCATTAAATTAAATTAAAATTATGTTCCTAATCACTGACTTCCTATTAGTTGCATATACATATAGCATACATGTGAAGTCTCCCAGTATAACTGGGAGAGTCCAGATTTTGCTTAATATCTCCCGTATTAAAATTTTAGGTTGTCAAGTATGATATAAAATACATGGTAAAAGAATTATACAGGTTTATAAATAAAAATTTACTATCTATAAATAATGTGAAAGTGTTTGATTTAACTTTATCGAAAACGACACTTTGGCCAAGAGAGAGAAGTAAAATTTTTACACTTCAATCTTTTTTAGTTTTTAATAATTATTTTTAAAAAAGAAGGAAAATAAATTCTAGACTTAAAAGAAAACTGATTTGATAAAGAAAAGTTTCCATTTTACCTGATTTTATTTGGATCAAAATAATAATCTAAAAAAAAATTTTTTTCTCTTAGAATAATCCATAAAATAATCTATAATCTAGATGAGGTTTTCTTAAATCTAAAAGAGTTCAAAAAAATCTAGATCTGGATTTAAATAATCTAAATTGGCAGCACTGGGTTTTACCATACTTGACGTCGGAGTAGGGTTTTTAAAGTACCGGGTCCGATATTTTTCCCTCTGACGCTGATATTCCAACATGTAGATCATGTTGGGCGTTATCTGTATGTTACCACTGTATTTTCCACTAAATATTTTCAATAATTTTATAGAAAATTCTTAAGCTAATTATTTTGATTTGTACATGCATTCAAAGAAGGTATGATTCACTTGTAGATTTGTACACTTATATAAGTCTCAGTTATGCGTCTGCTTAAATTTTATATTATTTTAAGCTGAAAAGAGGATAACTTTTGAGGATTTTCTTCCCATATATGATGAAGCAGCAAAAGAAATGGAAGCAGGATCTATAGAAGACTTTATAGAGGTCATGAAGGTCTTTGACAAAACTGGAGATGGAACACTCCTCGCAGCTGAACTCAGACACACTCTTTTATCTCTTGGTAAGTTTTGTTTTGACTGTGCATGCTACGTATTATGGAACAAGTCTTCGATTTTTATTCATATTCCATTCACTCGATTTATTGTATTAGGTGAAAAATTGACTGACAAGGAAGTGTCCGAAATTTTAGCAGGAAAAGACGTTGATGGTGTCATTGAATATGAACGTAATGAAAATAATTTTGATTTTTCCTTTAACTATTTTGACATTTTTAATTTAGCTTTGTGCAGATATGTTATGAATCCACCCACTTCATAAAGCAAACGTTATATGCTATTTTCTAATGATATGCATTTATTTATTCAAATTTGTAATCCTTGTTTGTTTGCTTATCATCATTTAAATAAATATTGAGTCTTTTGTTTTTTTTAATACCTTTAACACGTTATATCACATCTTATTCTATGCACACGTTACAAGCCCTCATATCTTATTTTTCATTTGTGCTGATGTGCATGGCCCATCGGGAGAATTGATCTTATAAGTAGGAAGAAGGTGAGGGGGTATGTTTTATTTTATTCATCCCTCCATAAACGGGAAAATATTTTCCGGTAGTTTTTCAATTTAATGAAATCTGGATAATGAAGTTCCAATTGAATAGTTAATTGTTAATTAAATTTTTATGCCTCATACATAATAAACCAATACCTTATCTTCATTTTTAAAGGTATATTTTCAACAAATTTCCAAACACTTAGAATTTGCTTTTAACATTTTCTATCATTATCTAGGCGATGGACGAGGAGAAGATGAGTGAGTGGCTGAGAGAAGCAAACTATACCAAATGGCTTCTTCCAAAGTGAAGAAAAATAGTTGGAACTTGCCATTATTCTGGATGGATTAACTATAAAACTTCAATCGCTAGATATTAGTGTTAACTGTTCGTTCAAAGTTAAATTGCGACGTGTGTGTCTGCTTTAGATGACAAAGAGAACACATGCTAATGAATCGTGGATGCCTGTGTGATGAGTTACTAGTCACAAGTGTCTCCCGAGCTTTCACAAAGGCCTGTTGAAATCGCACAACTTTGGAGGCTTTAATGTAAACTAACTCTTAACTTTCTGAAAGATTCTACTTTTTTAGTTGAGAAAATTTTTCTGGATTTGTTTGCATAATTTAACAGACAATTCACTAGAAACTGATTTTTATGGGAAAAGAAAGTTTATTTCATATATAAATGTTGCTTTCTCTACCTCCCTAAAATTTTTTAAATCGCCCTCACATGGGGTAAGACACAAGAGGGTAATGCCCGAGGAGTTACGCCTTCATTGTAAAAATGAGAGAATTCTTAAAAATTGATCGAGATCAGTGTTTCTCGACCTGATGTCCATGACAGTGTTGGATCAAATACACTAACTTCGATATTCACAATAGTTACAACTTGGCTTCCCAGGAATTCGCTGGAGCGAGTTTTGAGTTATTTTATTGTTATCCTAAAAAATTGCATCTAATTACAAATTCAAAAAAATTCTATTTGATCAAACTCTGCTCCATGATTGGATCTCATGGGCTCCTTCAAGAGTTTTTCATTTTTGTAAAAAAAACTAAATGAGTAAAAATTTTCGACCATTTTGCGCGTCTAAAAATAACAAACAAAAAGCTAACTTTTAAAGTTGGAATAGATAGCAAGCGATTGTTTTGTTTCTTTTCATCCTTGAATTTGCGCAAAATTTGCTTTACTCCCTGCCATAATTTGATATAAAATAATTTATGAACATTGTTTAACTTTATTAAACTTTTTCCACCATTGATAACATTTGCGTTTGTAACTCGTTTTTCTGTTTGCATGGTGCCATCTTTAGAGAAATAGAAAATTTTTTAATCGGAATTTCTTTACCACAAAAGTTTTTTAGCTTTTGACCCTATTTATGACGGACTATTTTTATTTCTTCAGTAGCCCCTCCCTCCTTTTTTCTTAAAATATTAAATATTTTTACAAAATTTTCGCTTGAACCCAAAAATAATTTAATATTAATTAAAATCAATCAATGCAAAATATAAAAACTTGAAAAATATGAATTCCACATTTTTTTGGATTAAATTTTTTTCATTATTTTTAAATAAACTTATCCTTACACAGTGAATCTAGCGTGCTCAATTTGATTCTCAAAATATTTTTCCCACTAGATTTAATTTGCGGTTACAATTTATAGTAGTTTTTTTTTATTATCATTTTTGAATAATTGTCCTATTTAAAAAATCGACTTTTCCCTATTTCATCACGACGGTATTTTTGTCATTATATGTACAGGTAATGAATACTAAATTTCAATGTGGTTATATATTTAGTTAGACTTATATATTTAAGCCCAATCGATAAAATAATTTTTTCTTGATATAATAATGTTTGTTAGTAGCTCATAAAATCAGAGGTCTGGCAAGACCTCCGGGGAGATAACTTGCCAGCCTTATTATATATTTAAATGTTTAAATCGTAAAATGCTTAAAAAATATACTTAAAATAAAAATTTTCAAAAAATATTTTACATACATATTGAAAGCCACATTTCCAAAATTCTACCTAAAAGTTCAAAAAATTTAACTTTGAAATTGCCCTAGAATCACGCGGTACCAACAATGATCTTTCACAGGACCTAGGATCACGCGGTATCAATGATCTTTAACTGGACCTAGAATCACGCGGTACCAATGACCTTTAACTGGACCTATGAATCACAGTACCAATGATCTTTCACAGGACCTTCTAGGATCACGCGGTACCAATGATCTTTCACAGGACCTAGGATCACGCGGTACCAATTATCTGTCACACGTCCTAGAATCACGCGGTACCAATGATCTGTCACACGTCCTAGAATGTCGCGGTACCAATGATCTTTAACTGGACTTATGAATCACAGTACCAATGATCTTTCAGAGGACCTAAGATCACGCGGTACCAATGATCTTTCACAGGACCTAGGATCACGCGGTACCAATGATCTGTCACACGTCCTAGAATCACGCGGTACCAATGATCTTTAACTGGACTTATGAATCACAGTACCAATGATCTTTCAGAGGACCTAAAATCACGCGGTACCAATGATCTTTCACAGGACCTAGGATCACGCGGTACCAATGATCTGTCACACGTCCTAGAATCACGCGGTACCAATGATCTGTCACACGTCCTAGAATCACGCGGTAGCAATGATCTGTCACACGTCCTAGAATCACGCGGTAGCAATGATCTGTCACACGTCCTAGAATCACGCGGTAGCAATGATCTGTCAGACGTGGTAGAATGTGGCGTGCTATCTTTTTGAGATGCTAGAATCCAAACAGGTCTCGAGCGAAGCGAGAGACCAAACACAGGGACCGTCTAGTGTAATATATAATAATAATAATATTAATACTACTACTACTAATACTACTTTTTGAAAATTTTTACTTGTTTGATTTGCAGAAAGAATTAAACTGTTTTTCAATATTTCTTTTTCATGATATATATATATATATCATTAGAAAGCTTATCGTTTGCTACATACTCTAGAATAATTTATTTTTGCAAAAGTTTTAAAAAATTTTAATAAATGGACTTTACTTCGAAAAATTTGGTCTAAATTTTTGAAAAAATTACGGACCACCTTTTTATCGAAGCATAATGTGAAGATTTTAAAAAAATTGAATGAAAATGGTATCATTGGAAAGGTATACTCTTTGTGGTTAACATAGGCTAGGTTATACAAATAAATATATTTTCATTTTTCCAAAATCTGCTTTTATGTGAAGTCAGTCAAGTTTTATCTAGTTTCAAAAAATACCAATAATTAACGTGATGAGTTTATATATTATTTCTTCAAAATTTTATATTCACAAAGGTAGAATATGGTTTTTAACATTTTTAAATGTCATAGTTAAATAAAACTGTCGAAAATTAATATTTATTTTTTACTTTTTATGGGTCAGTAGAATAGGTCAGTATAAAATTTTTCTAATAATTTTTAAATTATTTTTCAAGTGAAAAATGTCGATTAAATGTACGAGTTTTGTTGGATAATCGTAGTCTACTTTTATTTAGTTTAGATACAACCTTTCTAATTTTTAACGAAAGGCATTCGTTATATTTATACCGACAGTGTGCGAAGAATAAATCACATTATTGATTGATTTTAGAGCATAATTATGCAAAGAAAGATTAACACATGTTGCATTACGCGTTTGTGAGCGCAGTGAATTCTTATCTCGCATACGCTTCACCACATCTTTAGCACGCGTGTGTGGTTTATTTTATCGGGCTAGTGTACGCTTAGTTTATTTGTAGTGTTCCTAGCTTAAATTTTAATCAAATATTAAAACGCTTATAACTTTCATATTTCTCAACAAAATGCATCATACGATATACCAAATTAAAGCATTTTTTATGGGCTTTCAGAATACATTACTTATATCATAAGTCCTTAAGAAATACCATTTTACTGTTTATATTTTCCATGTGCTTCATACCATTAATTAGCAGATAAGGGATGCATTTTAAACTAAAACAGTAATATATTTGAAGAAATATTTTTTCAGTATAAAGAGTTTAGAAAACTCTTCTCTAATATGTAATGATATATTCTCATAACCTGTACGGTTGAACGCGGGTAGACAACTTGCGTGTTTTCTCCAACCCGTATATTACGATGATTTTTCTCCAACCTGTATTCTACGATGATTCATCTCCAAACTATATACTACAATGATTCATCTCCAACCTGTATACCGCGATAATTCATCTCCAACCTATCAGTTCATATTTTGCTAGATGTAAGATTTGATATACCTCATTCGGGGAGAGGATGTTAGATAAGTTATTAATTTTTTCACGATATTAAATAATATATTTTATCAAATAATCAAAATAAAATTCTGTAATCAAAGAATCGAAAAATATCAAACTTTCTGTTCATATTTTGCTACCTCATACGATGTTATAAAAGTTATTACCTATACTTTGCAATTTGCACGATTTTAAATATTATATTTGTCAAATAATCAAAATAAAATTCTGTAATCAAAGAATCGAAAAATATTCTTTAAAAAATCAAAAAATATCAAACTTTCTGTTCATATTTTGCTACATTATATTATACATATTTTGACAAATATAATATTTAAAATCGTGCAAATTGCAAAGTATAGGTAATAACTTTTGTAACATTGTATGAGGTAGCAAAATATGAACAGAAAGTTTGATATTTTTTGATTTTTTAAAGAATATTTTTCGATTCTTTGATTACAGAATTTTATTTTGATTATTTGATAAAATATATTATTTAATATCGTGAAAAAATTAATAACTTATCTAACATCCTCTCCCCGAATGAGGTATATCAAATCTTACATCTAGCAAAATATGAACTGATAGGTTGGAGATGAATTATCGCGGTATACAGGTTGGAGATGAATTATCGCGGTATACAGGTTGGAGATGAACCATCGTAGTATACAGGTATGATGTATATAAGTAATAACTTATGTAGCATCGTCTCCCCGAATGAGGTATATCAAATCTTACATCTAGCAGAATGTGAACAGAAAGTTGAACATTGTCTCCCTAGTTATTTGTACATGGAATAGAAACCATCGTAGTATACAGGTTGAAGATGAATCATCTTAGTATACAGGTTGGAGATAAATCATCGTAGTATACAGGTTGGAGATGAATCATCGTAGTATACAGGTTGGAGATGAATCATTGTAGTATATAGTTTGGAGATGAATCATCGTAGAATACAGGTTGGAGAAGAATCATCGTAATATACGGGTTGGAGATATAAATATATGAATTTTTATTTCTCATGAAATTTTTCAATAATAACCCAAAAAGATGGGTCATATATTTTAAAATATTTAATGATAAATATAATTTATTCAGCAATAATTTTTATAAAAATTGTAAAATGACGTGGGAAATATTAATGGGTGCTACGCTTACTAAACAGAGTACTTTGGCCTTCCTTGGTTTAATTTTTGTTCCTTATTTTATCCTTTCCTTCATTTACTAATTAAAGAGGCAGTTTGAACTCTAAATCTGAATAGGGTCTCCTTGCTTACAAATTCGCTATCAGTTTGTAGTTTGTACTTCATTTCGCTTATACTTTATATGGTGTGTAATTTTAATTTTAAACTGATCTTAACTTGGTAAACTACTTTCAACCGAAATTCATTTTGTGCAATTTATGTTCGAAAAAAAGCTTTTTCAGAGATTTATTTACCTCAGAATTTAAGCATTTTTAAAACTTTTTTATTAAAGAGAATCTCTGTTGATCTTGTCTTTTTTTTTATCAATATCATGTGATGTAGTATCAGGTGATATGAACATAAATCGCAATTAATGTTCGTTAACCAATCTTTTTTCAAAATTCGTCTTCTTGATGAAATTATTTATAATACTCTTTTTTCGATTAGAAAAAGTTTTCCACCTTTATCATCTAAAATACTCCCTCATTCACACCGAATTTGGTCAAATTTGATTCACATTTGTAAACAATTTTGAGAAATACTATATGTTTACATATTGACATCTGTCATAATAATGGTAACTCTAACTGTTTGGAAATTTTCAGATAACTTTTTTAGGCAATTGATGATCGGAATTTTAACTAATGAGATAAAGGTTTAAAGATTTTTTATTCAAAGAGAGGAGCTCCTTATTCAAGATCAAGATGTTTTTTGAAAATCTCAATACTAGATTATTTTACCGTTTCCTATTTCATTGGGAAATGGCATATTTTATGGGTAGACAAGTTACATACTTCTTTCTTAAAACTATATATCTACTCAAAGAACTACTTCATTTCCAATATAAAAGCATTTTATTAAACTAGTTACTATTTCATTTTTCTTATGATAACACTTTCTCATTTAATTAAAGGTTCTTTCAGTTCTCTTTCTTCTTTCGTACTCAAATATTTGTATTATAATAAATAACGATTGTGAGTAAAAACTTGACATGTTTTTTTTGGAAAAAAACGGATTATAACAAATTCGATTGACACTCACCCATTTTCATTCTGTAGTGACCAAAAAGGTGTACAGAAATGAAAAACATGACGCTATTATACTAAAAAATTCATTTAATGAAGGATATTTTTAGTGAGAATTTTATCTTCAATCAAAATTTTAATTATGATTTTCAATTAAAAATGAGCTTTATGCTTTGAGTTTTTTAAGGAAATTGAGTTCTTTAGTAATGGACTAAGCATCTTAATAGAAAAAATTAAAAATATAAAAGTATGCTTATTGGATATTTTTCAGACAACGGTTTTACGCTTACAACATTCAAATGTCAATTACGGAAAATTTTAATATAAAAGCCTTATTAACGATTACCATGTAAGTGTTCAAAAAATAATAAAGTTTCCTATTTTTTTCAGGAAGAATGAAAATCTCCAATTTTGAAGACAAATTAAAATAGATGGCGTTAAAAAAATTTATAAGCAATTTGAACAGACAATTTTAGAATGATTTTTACAAACCATATTTTTACATTTTGTTCTTTGTCTTGAGGTTTTGTTTCTTTTTGAAACACAGAGGTAACAGGAGACTTTGTTTGAAGATGTCTGATCAATTCACTAGGATTTTTAAAGCCATAGTAAGATAATAAGTGCTTGACGTCTAAGGATAATTCTGAAGTGAGAGATCTAACCCTCATTGACTCTTCCTCTATTCGAAGCGCCAACATTTTTATAAACATCTTCCTTCCGCTCTGCTTCGTGTTGGGATATTCTTCAGAAGAGTTAAAATTACCCACGAATTTAGAACACTTATATCAAGATAATTAGAAAAGGCAGCAAAAGTCCATCTTCTATTGGGTTTATATGATTTATAAGCTCTTGCCATTTTGTTAACGACATCAACTCCCCCTTTGAATTCGTTTTACGCGAGTAAGCTGACAGGTTTTGATGCGGTACTGCTTATTTGTACGTTTTTATATTGTGAAGACATAATCTACACAACTTTCAAGTTCCGCACAGCGTGACGCTTATGGATGTAAGCACTCAATGCAACATAGTTAGAGTAAATAGTCCTACTATCACATTCGCTAAGTTTGAGCTCTCTAAGATAGGAGGAAAATGAATTTTCTATTAGACATAACGGTCCCGTACAAGGAAATATTCCCTTCACTACACCATATAGCAAGAGCATGACTCGTGAAAAACCTGTCAGTATAGATGCCGCAGCCTTCAGGAATATTACTATTTTCTATAATGCGCTTACAAATAATCAATCCTGAAAAATAACTTGAATCAGAGAGTTCGCTAACATACATTTCTGGATACAAACAATAATAAAACTTTGCATCATTTATAAGATATAATTTCATTCCATAATGTCCCGGTTTTTTAGGATCGTATATTTTGATTGAGCATCCTCCCCTAAACGTCACAAGCTGTTTATCTATGGTAACGGCAGAATGAGGATTCCAATACAATGGAAACACATTATAAAAATGGTCATTTATTTTTCGTATAGAGCTAATCTTGTCGTTAGAATTTCTTTCATTTTTTTTTATCAAAGCATAAGAATACGTGAATGAGGGTGAACATATCTCTCCCCAAACAACTTCGTAAAAAAAGGCTTCCGGCTTTAGAAAACAAATCTGCAGCTTTGACTTTCTGGTTTCCATTTTGGCCAATGTAAATCAATGAGCCATAATAGGTTAAGAGGTGGGATACACTAAACTTTGTGTAGCAATGATACAGGTTTGAGTACTTTGCGTTTGTCAATCTTAAAAACAAAATTTTCCATCTCTAATATCAGAATCAAGAAACCTACGAAAATCTTGTTTTACGAAGAATTACGTTCACGTTTTTCAACTCTGAATCTAAACTTTGTATCTACTAAATTTTCAAGGAATGATTTGTTGAAAAATTAAAATAACTAATTATTATTTATAATTATGATTTCTAAAAGTCAGATTTTATATTTACCAAAGTTTTTTATTTGAACATTCACGTGACGAACATTTCGCTTTACAAACAAGTTCAGGGAACGAATTGAGTTCGTAAACCGAGGGTTCGCGTATATAAATTTAACTTACTTATTGTCCAATCTGTGTATTGTCATTGAATATATGTAGTGAATAAAGTCAATATCAAAGAAAGCTTGAATATTGAAAGAATATCTTTCAAGTTTTTAGCTAAGCCTTTCGGACCAGGAGGTCTAGAAACTGCATCTCTAATATTGATACTTTCTCTTCTTTCAAAACCACTAGTTCTGGGTTCCCAGAAATATTCAGTCGAATCAGGAGTTATAAGATTTTGATCATAAAAATCAACATCACTTGAAGTACTCGAGGATGAAAAAGTACAATTTTCTGAATCCTATAAAGTTGAGGAAGATTCAATAGACGACATTATGAAACAAAGAAAATGGTGAGAAAGAGAAAGCGTTCAATGAAATGTTTCAAATAATAAGTATCAAGGGAAATTTATTAACGGTATATTACAGGGAGATAATTGTGTTCACTAAGTTCATGAAAAATATGTACCAGGCGAGTTCAATGTAATCACAACACATTATACATGAGTATGATGGCATGTTGAGAAAAACACGATAGAAATATAGGATGTGTTTTATATTACGTAATCATGATGACGAACAACTAAAGAAATATTTATAGATATCGCGATGTACAATATAATTCAAAATATCTCTCTTGAGTAACAATAATATAAATTATAAAGAATCATCTCTATATTACAAGATTTATCGAAAATTATGTTGTATTGGAAACTTGAAAGAGCAAGCTGCTTCGTGAGCAAACTTTTCGATCTTTACTAGATACCTCGCTCTCACAGCAATCGCTTGTGCGATTTTTAGCGAGATTAGGATGATTTTACTTTGTGATTACAATGAAATTTAATATTCAGTAGTAATTGCAATATACTCAAATATTCTATAAAGTGGTCAAAACAGTTTGAAATAATTTTGTATTTCAAATACAAATTTCAGAACTTTGAAGGAATTTCATACGAGGTTTCATTTCATACCATACCATAAATCTTGTGTTTTTATTTTTTTTAGATGGCGTTAAACATAAAAAAATTGATATCTTTTCTGAAATGTATCAGATGTTTTTCTCTAAAACTTTAACTACATTTTTTTTTATTGTTTTTTCAATTTATCCTTTTTATCATATTTAAAATCTTTCTTTCATGATTTAGTCCTAATACTCTGGTTACCCTTTTTATAATTCAGATTTCGGATTTTTTTGAATAAGAAGGAATCCCCATTGAATGTATAGCGGAAAAAAAATACCGAGTCTGTCAACGGTGTTAGAACTAACAAGTCCGTCATGCGAGGGTTAATTCTATTTGCACTTTCACAAATTTTTTTACAATAATTCTCAAAACTTAGCCAAAAATGGTAACAACATGTCAATTTAGTTTAATATTTTTGAAGAAAATTTTCTGATGTAACCCGCTAAATGAATAGACACACATTCAGATATTTTGACAAACTAATTAAGAAAAATGATTCTGCAATTTAAATTGGCATGATAGATTTAGTATAAATATATGTATTTTTTTAAATTTGAATAATATTCTTTGACACAATTTTCAGGAATAAACCACAAATTTGATTGACACTTTTAGAATTTTTTTACATCTTTATTGCGAAAATTGAGTACGAAAATGAATTCAGCATTATAAAAAAATATATCATGTTTAAAATTTGAAGAATCTTCCAATACTTCAAGAGGCTGAATAAGGGAGATAACCACACGCCCCCATGTATTTTAGCCACAACCTTTCTAGCCCTCAAAAGGTAATCGATTACATATTACTACCATTTAAGATAAAATTTGCTTCATGTATGATTTAATATAATAACAAAGAGGACAAAATCATTGTGATTTAAGTATAGCTAGGCTTTCGGTGTGTTTAATTTGATTCTCTTTATAATAAAGTTTGCTTCCGTGCTTTATTTGAAATAATAAAAAAAAGAGACAGCGGGATTAAATGCGTTGTATTTTTGAAAATTCTTTTAATAACCAAGATTTTGCTGTGCTTTTAATTTAATACTTTCCATAATTGCTTCTTGTTTGATGTAAAGTAATAAAAATTGGAAGAAGACTTGGCAAAAATTATTGTGTTTTTGAAAAGGGATAGGGAGGAAATTTTTAATGATCTCTAAGTTATAGTGATATTATAACAAAGTAATAGAAAAAGAATAAGAGATTTTTGGGGCTTAGGGTTAGATAATGTCATTTTTAAAATAACATTATGCAAAAAGAATAAGATATTTTTTAGGGGAAATAAAGACATTTTAAGGGAGCCCTAAAAGTGATTAAAATTTACATGTTATTTTTTGAGGGGGTTAAGTATATTTTTCTATGATTTTTCTTATTTAAAATACCCTTGAGTAAAAAGCAAGACTTTGGTCTTGTGATGTTTATATTAAATTTCAATAAAATTTTTAAATATAAAAAATAATATATTTTATTGTAATTTTTATTTTTTATTGATATATTTTATGGTTGTTTGTGTGTTTTTGTTGCAATTTAATGCATTTAAGAAAAAGCCTCACTCGTGATAAAAAAATGTCAAATATACATCTTGCAATTTTTTATTTTCAAAAAAAGTGTATGTTTAAGCTTGACCCATTTAATTCATCAAATATTAAAATTAAAAAGTCTAATATATAAAATAAAAAACAGCGATAATATAATTTTTCGAAAGGATTGAAATACTGATTAGTTCGGTCATCAAAAGCTTCCTATTTGTTCTAGTTGAAATTAACCCTACTGTTTAGACTACCATCTTATAACTTCCCATTTATAAGATATATTGAGGGCTTAAGAAAGGTCGTCTAAACTTTTGACTTTTATTTCCAAAGATTTGTTTGAATCAGACATTGAGATTACCTTGGCCATATTTCTAAACCAACAACACAAAATTATCTTATTGATGTAAAGACTCAAAGTACTATTACCCTATCGTATTCACATTTATTTCAAATCAGTTTATTAATATTTTATAGGAAAGTTTTAACAAAAAAACCTCGCATATCTTGTAATATTTATATCATATAAAATTGTTAGGTAAAACTGGGACATATCACCAAAATTCGTTTATGAAATTAAAATTACAAAAATATAATTTCTAAATGTATAAAAGTGTTTTAAATAATTTCTCATTTAAAAAAATTCTACATTTAAAAAATTAATTCTTATTATAATTTGAATATATTTATATTAAAACCAAATCTTGAAAAATGATTATCTTTTTATTTTTTTATTTTTTCTTTTCTATCGAGTCAAGCGTTGTATATGATATTGAAGGGAGTCATGTTTAATTTCATCGCTTTTAATTCGTTATATAGCTGTCAAACTCGTCATTTTCAAGACGCCATTTTTAGAAATTTTGATGGGTATACATTATTCGCTTTACAAAATTTAATAATAAGTATTTAATTCAAAAACTATTTTTTTAAAATTTTTAATTCTATTAAGATGTAGCTTTTTGTCTGAAAAAAATTTATTTAGATATTTTCGATTTTGAATTTTTTGCTAATTTGTATTTCAATTTATAGGATGTAGGACATCCAATTTTGACTTCTTGTACCATGAATCTTTTTTTGGTCCACTTGTTTAATTCTTGGTACAAAATGTATCAGTAGTAGACAACTTTAAAAAAATTAATCTTTATATATGTAATTTTTTTTTATTACATCAGGTAACATTAAACTTATTATTATTTGCTTATATATAATGTAAGCATAGTAAAATTATGTATTAATAGAATTCGATAATCTCTTATTGTTGGATTATTATTTGACGTCTTAAATCTAGAAATATATATAGATCTATTATATCTATAACTTACAAGCGTTTGCATCAACCTGTATTTTAGATGAATCAAAAATGTAGATCGGAAGCTGTCGTGTTGAAAATGAGCATTTCTGCCAGCGTTATCATTTTCTTTTAAAAAGTATGAGGAAGTGAGTTGGATCGAATATAGTTAAGAGGTTCTTTATCAAATTTGATATATGAATTCAAAATTTTTTGTAATCAATTCATTTTGTACCGCTATTAGTCATTTTCTCCTGAATAATTTAAAACAAATTTGCTATGAAACGTGAAAAACTAGGCACGAAATTTCTTTGGTATGAAATGCCCTGTATCGTATACTATGAAAAGTTACTAGTTGAAAAGAAGATTAATATCCCTTGAAATGACTCCTATTGCAACTATGATGTAATGCTTATATAAAAATGCCCAGTGGTGTGGTGATCAATTTAAATCATATACATAGACGTGTTTTTGATGATAGATTGTGACTTCATAAACGAGTTTATATACTAATATAAAACTTTGTTGCTTCTTGTAAACTTAACTAGACCCTCTATTATACTTCATAAAAAATTGTAAAACCAGCTTATCCTTTGATCAAGGAAGCCTATTTCACCTAAATATAGAAAAATTTTAACAAAATTATTTAAATACAAAACCGGATGAGCTAAATTTAGAAATAAAACGGATTTTATCTCAAATAACGAGTTTTGTTTCTACATTTGTTGGGGCGGATATTTTAAAACAAATTGTCTTGACGGCAGGATATTCGAGTTCTATAGTTGAATGCGCTTTTCCTATTCTTAAACGAGTTGATTCTTGTCATCCAAGAACGATGACGCCGTATAGAGAATCTCGTGACTATTACACTTTGAAAATAAATTGTCCAAAAGTATTACATTTGATGAATTTGTTAAAAATAGGTGTTAAAATCTAAAAAATTGTCAATAATGTTCTAAAATAATTATTTTGTACCGAAGTTTTTAACATAAAATCTGCAAAAGAATTCATAATTTCTTTTTCAATAAACGTAGTGTAACGCCATCATAGATACACACATGCATAGACACGGATAAACCGACACAGACACGTACACGCATACACCTAGATATCCACACCGACACATAAAAATACAATACACCTATATAAAGCAAACACACGCAGTCAGAAATAATCAAATTTACAGAGTTTGAACAAGGCTACAAGCATACATCTCTGAATCAGAGGCGCACATCCTCAAAATTTGGTAGGAGGGGTGTGGGCGATATTTTTTTTATAATTTTCAAAACTTAATATAAAAGAATTTTTGTCCAGTGAACACACTACCATTATTACGCGATATTACACTTGCATTCTTAGCTCCCAATCCCAACATAACTGCAGATTGTTTGTAATTGTGATCGTATCACTCCTTTTATAGCTCAATGAGAGAACCAAATCATTCATATATGATTGAATCAAAGCAAAAACAAACTAATCTACAAAAAAAATTTTTTTTCAGAGGCAAGCATGAAAATATACTTTTTATACTATTTCGACCACTGCAATTTCAAATTTGTTATCCATTTTCGTCCAGCACATCTAGTTTTTTTCACAATCGGTATTTTTTCATTGAAGTAATTAACATATCAAAACTATAAAATTTATTCAATTATTTAAAAAATACAAATTTGAAATAAGTTTCGGAAAAAATTGAGAAAAAAATCAAAAATGTTTTTTTTTAGCCGATCTTTCCAACTTTGCTTCAAGATTATCACGCGTTAACATTCAACAAAAATCTCCTATCATGTTTTGATTCCATTTTACTAATGCCTTGATGAAACCTTTCCCCATGTTCATCACTGACTGCTCCTAGGTTTGGAGGAAAAAAGTCTAGTTAAGAATGAAGAAAGTGAATTTTCAATGACATCCGACTCCCCATATCTTCATATGCTTCAAGCAATTCATTGATACGGTTTTTGTAATCCGGAGCACGTACATTTCCCGAAAAACCGCTACATACTGATATATAAGCATTTAAAGCGCTCAGTTCTTTTTTCCCCAAAAGTTCGTTAAAACAATTGTCCCTCATCACTTTTCGAATTTGGGGGCCAACAAAAATGCCCTCCTTCAATTTCGCGGAACTCAAATTCGGAAATAAGTGAGTTAAATGTTGGAAAGCCGAATTACTTTTATAAGGGGTTTCACAAAAATTTTCATCACGCCCAACTTGTGTAAAGGATTTAAGAGCGCTTTATTCATATTGACCAGTGGAGTTTCCTTAACAGTGTGTTGGCCTGGCTCAAATGAAGTTCTCTCACCCCAGTCTTTTTTTTTGTAATGTTTAGAAACTGCTCTACTGTCCCAGAGACAGAGAAAGCAGCAATAATTGGTGAAGCCGGCTTGCATTCCGATTAGGAAGCCTATGACTTTGAAATCGCCACATAAGCTCCATTGATGTTGTGAGTATTCAACTGCTTTTTTTTGGAGGAAACTAAAAAGAGTCTCCATTTTTATGTCTCATGTTGAAATCCTAAGCAGTTGTATAATTCTAGAACGTTTCAACAATAACAAAGTTTTTGCACGCAAAATAATAAGATAGTTCGGCATTACGCTTTCTGTACGTTGTGATCCTCACCTCTTTTTCAACCAAATTATGTTGTTTGAGCCTTGAAACCAACAACTCGGCTTGTTCTTTCGTGAGATAGAGGTCGTGTATGAGATCGTTTAGCTTCATTACTTCATTGATACAGGGTGAAGGGGAAAGTAGAACAAAATATCTACTTCATTGATACAGGGTGAAGTGCTTATTCTGGAAGAGTTTGATTCTGCAGAACTCGCCTCCTCCTCCGATAAGAATATGTCCTTGTTTCGGGGTGGTTCAGGTACTGGGTAATCATCAGAATGATAAACAGGTCTGATAGCTGACGGAAGATTCGAATACACAATTTTTGTTCTGGATGCATATTTGAAGCCTGTGATTTTAGTGAGGCAGAAATAACAATCATCGGCATGGCTTGTCGGAACTCTCAAGATCATTGGAACGGCAAACTTGAAATATGACTTTTTAAACCAGGCTGTCAGGGCGTTATAACATGATTTGCAAGAAACGTGTGGAGCCCAGGGTTTATCTTGGTCTTCTATTCTACAACCAAAATAACTAAAGTAAGCTGCTTAGAGGTAAAGGAGTTATTGTATAGTTCATTATAAAATCATGTCAAAATACCATTCATTATATACATTTTCAAATAAAAAAATAGTCGAAATCATAAAAAATACAAAATTTAAAATAAAAAAAATATTTTCTCACTCTACTTACTTCATAACGCTTACTAATTAAAAATACTCCATCAAACCTATAACAAAAAATATATGTAAGCCTTTCTTGTAAGTTTGGGGTTATATCTCTGGAACTTGATGAGATCAGCCAAAATAAATACCAGAAATGAAATCAGCGTACTTGATTTAGTTATTTTCACGTAATTTCATGCTTGCCTCAAATTTTTTGTTTTTTAGTGTAATTCTTTATGTTCCCAAATATTCATATTTGGATTGAGTTCCTTCCCGATTCTTCAATTTTGTCTCTAATCACCTGAATAACGCTTTGGACTAGAACAGATTCTTCACATGATCCTGAAAATATATAATTTAGAGATTTAGCTATCATGCGCTTGATAAATTCATCAAATTTACTGCAGTTCGATTAAACTAGTTTCATTAGCTATAGGAAATTTAAAATTCAGTAAATTTTCAAAAAGTTACGCTTTTTAACATAAATGTACTGGCAAACACGATTAAAATTGAATGAATAGAAGAGGTTAGGTTAGATTTTTTGTTTTAGACGTTCCCGTTAAGACATTGAGAGACAGTGATCACTAGTCATGGGATGTAATAAATCCTCTATCCCTCATTCCTTTCCATCAGTTATTGAATCCGAGCTTCATAAATTCTCTTTTAGATCTGTTTGTTCTAGTACTTAAACAACTGCATGCTTAACAAAATGCCTTATTGAGAGATGTGCTATACTCTAGCCAAATGAAGGTTTTATACTATGACTAACGAATTAATAACTTATTTCTAATGATTAAACGATATCTTTTTTTGTAAATATTTATGGAAGAGAATTCTTTGTTCAACCGATTTAGTATTTCGTGTTCGAAGGTCAATAATATCTGTCTAAAGGCTCATAGGTAATACAGTCAGCTCTGTATATTAATGGGGGGGGGGGGGGCTCTTACTTTTGAATTTGTTTTGAATTATTTTCCTTGAAATTATACAATAATTCCTGCATAAAAAACTCAATTTGTTAAATCACAACTCGTGAATTCTATACATTTTTATTTTTATTCATTACCTTTTTTTTTAAAAATAAAATTTACAACCTTCCATATTTTATTCATGACAAAAAAAATATTTTAAAATATGCTCCAATTGTAGAAAATGTTAAGTATACTCATACAAAAGCTATATCTGTACATGCCAAAATTATTTTATTGCCAGAATTGGGCCCAATAATGATTAACTGATTAACGATCAAGGTGTATCTACGAATCAGGGATTCGTTTGAACTGAACTTTTCTATTCTTTACATTTGAAATATTTTATTCATTTTTAGTGCTTTTTAGTAAATACTATGCTTTATTAATTTCCTTAAGAATGAAAGTATTTTTTTTGTATAAATACTGATGCCAATATATCTTCGGTGATTGAAGCAAGAACAAAGATAAACACAATAGAATTGAACAATTTACATATTAGTTTATCCGAAAGAAATTTCACTTGACTGTGGATAATCGTAAATGTTAGCTTTGACCCATTGCTCCTGTACTCATTTGAGTATAGTAAAAACATCATAGGTTTTCTATGACTTTATCTGCTTTCCTTTAGATATAAAAGATAAAATTTTAAGGATTTGCCCCTCCGTTTTAAAAGTATTTAAAATATATTTTATGATTATGATTTGCATCCTGAGTTAAATGTGTTTTTTTATATTCATTAATTTTAAGATTAAATGGATGTAAGTTCAAGGTTTTCAGATGGATTTTGTACTTTCAACATCATTCAAGAATCTTCTCATCTAATAAATCAATCACCTAATATCAATTTTATTCTGAAAAAGCAAGATGAACATACTCAACAAGTATCAGAAATAAAAAATGTCGATTCGATTTCTCCCACTCTTATTGAAGAAGTTCCTTTAAAATCATTTCCAAGTTCCTTATTATGGAGTAAAGAAGATGGAAATGTTAATAGTCAAATAAATGCTAAGGGTTATTATGATATACTGATGGATGATGACAATTCTTTTTTTAGTCTTTCTGATTCAGAGAACGAGAAAAAAGAGCCCGAAAGTCAAAATAATTTAAGAATGGGAAGAACTGCTTCTGCCTGGTACAAAAATCAAGGTCACAAAATCAGAAACTCTTCCATTCTTATTGATAAAAAAGCGGCGAAAACTGACATTTTTTGTCAAGAGGAAGAAAAGGAGCTTTGCCAAAATACACACTACCTACTCTCTGATTTAATGTCACCACTAATACAACTGTTAACAATGTCGATAACGATTGTAAAAATACTTTTCGTAAGATTCTATCTCCTCCTCACAAGGTGTACACTTCTATTAAAAGACATAGAAATTCTAAGGTTCTTCAAAATTTTTGTTTTATTGTGCTTGACAGACTGAAAAAAGAAGAAATATTACAAACAAAAAATGATGGGGCTGATAGCAGTTCCTTGAAAAGTGTTGCATCGAGTGAAAATTCTTTGAAAAGTAGTGACTCTTCAGGAATCGCTAAAAGAAAAGAAGGAACTTGTAAATTTGCTGGCCTCAATCAGCCTCAAACTTGCAAGATTCTTTATAGTGAAGAAGTTGTCAAATCAGAACTTTTAACTCCGCCAATTCTTTTTTCATCTAAATCAACGCCACCTCTTAGCGAATCTCAAAAGATTGCCCTTTCTTCAAATTCCGATCCAATCCCCGTTTCCTCGGGCAATTTATTTCAAGATTGTTCAACATTTCCCGTTTCTGCTCCAGTTATTAACACTGGTTCCTTCTCAGAAAGAAATTTGAATAACAAATCTCGAAAAAGACTCATTTCTGGTATATATCATTTTTCTATATTTTATACTAATTCATATATTATCATATCCAAAATATGGATGCATTTGTCATCATCTAAACCAGGCATGCTCAACCAGTGTTCCAGTGTGGCCCAATTTAATTTCTGGTGTCGCCCACTTCTTCATTCACAATTCTAAGCAAAATGGAAGTATATGTTGCTATTTTTAAAAAACCCTTGAAATAAAAATAGTAACAAATTATACTAATTTAATACTAAATGCTACGTGCCTACCCACCTACCTGTCCTTTCCTTTCTTTTTCCTCAATAAGGTGACAACTAAAGCATTAAAAATTTGAATCCTACTTTATTCAATAGATGTCAAAATTACTTTATATTATATTTCCTTTTTCATTAAATCATAATTATAGTTTTTAATATGCAAATTGGATCATTTATATATTATATATTTGTTTCAAAACAAAGTCATGCTATTATATTTTACTATTTCAAAAATTGGGGCTAAATTGGTAACATAGCTAGCTTGCTAGAATTTTATAAAAAGTTGAATCATTTAAAGAGTTTCCTAATATTTATGATTTGGCAAAAAAGATGAGTGCTTGGGGAAGCACTTATTCTTGTGAGAATTTTTTTTGTATGAGTATACAAAATTCACAGATTGATACTGATATCGATGAAAAGCGTGAGCAGTTACAAAAGTTTCACAAAAAATTTACATTGTACGATTGTACGACATTATAATACAGTAATATCTTTTGCTATTTATTCTGTTTTAAATTTAACAAAGGTTTGCAAATTTAAACTTCACAAACGCTGTTAAAATAAATCTAATTAATACACCTTTTAAATAAGCTCATTTTAAAATGAAAACTACATAAAAATATATTAAAAGCCCCAGTCGACGTGTCGATTATCATCTGTTTATTTGAATGGTTTTAAATATGTATCTCATTTTTAAATAAATTACGCTTGATTTTATTGCTTGGTTATTGTTATTCCTAAATATATTTTTTAGTTTTTGCTTAACATTTATTTTATTTATCTAAAAACAAACCAAAATTAGTTGATCATATACTTTTTAGGGGCCCATTCATAATTGGAAAAAAACATTCTTGGCCCACTAACTAGAAAGGTTGAGCATCCCTGATCTAAATTCTAATATTCTTTAATTAGTGAAAATTTCAGTAGTTTAAATATTTGAATGAATAACATAAGGTACTAATTTGACAAAATCCAAAAGGTTCAAACAATTTCTTCACTTTAATATTTTCAATATCAAAACGTTCCTTTTCTAGACATGATCGCTTTATTATAAAATAGCTTCTCTAAGCGTTTGGCAAAGGTTATAAATCGTTAAATATTTTCATTTCCTTAAACTTACTATTCCAAATTCAGCATCATTTTAATAGAAATAAGAGTAGACTGAGTGTCTTTCCTTTAAACCAGGGATTCTTAACCTGTGGTCCATGGACTCCTTAGGGGTCCATTGATGGGTTTCAAGAGGTCCGTAAAGGTCCGATTAAATAAACCTTTTTTTTTATTTAAAATTATAAATATACTTTCATATACATTTTTTTGATTACAATATTTTATAAATATTCAAAAACATTTTAATAAAAACAAGTATTTTTTGCAAGTACAAATGTTAATTGCATGCAAGGTTTTTTTTATAACTTTTATGTGAAAATTTCCTTGGAGAGGGTCCATAGCTTTCATCGCCTTTTTAAATGGCTCCATGACTGAATAACGATTAAGAACGCCTGCTTTAAACTAAGAGCGTGTTTGGCTACTTTTTAATGTTTATTACCATCTAAAAGTTTATTCTTGAGATGACAAGTTAAGACAGCTATATCAGAATTTTTACAACCTATTCGGGGGAATTTTTTTTTGCAATTTAAAAAATTACTGGTCTGGAAGTACCACGGGAGACCAAATAGTCAAGCATTCCTTTAAAATAGAGTGTATTCAGCGCATACCTAAATTTATAAGACTACTTTATATTTTTTTTACAAAATTGGTGAATTTAAATACTATACTTCCAGCGAAAATATTTTAATTAAATTTGCATATCGCATATAAAATAGTTTATATGAATACAAAATTGTTGGGGGGGGGGGGGGCGAATAGGCTTTTCATTTGAAAATGAAGTAGTCTATAAGGCACATTACAGGAATTGATGAAAGGATATTTGATTGATAGAGAAAACAACTGAAAACAAATAACTGACGGTTGGAGAGTTTTATATGAGTGAATGTAGTCTAAAGGAAAATAGTCTACTAGACACCCTGCGATGTTTATATGAAAAAAATTTGATTGATTCATGGGCGCACATCCTTGAAATTATTGCAGGGGCGGACTTTCAAGCGTCTTCCAAAAAAGACAACAAATTTTTCTGAATTCCACTGCTCTCTTTGTTAGACTCTCAAAAAGGGTATACAATAAAGATAAAATTGTGCAAACAAAAATCAAACAATAAATTAAGATTGCATTACTTCAATTTTCTCAGCATCATTCAAAAATAGTTTAAAAGCTAAATTGGTGCAAGCTACAAAAAGTAAAATAACTTTTAACATTTTGCAATGATTTGCCTTTTATAATAACTTTTAAGGAAAAATTATAGAGCTTCAACAAAAACAAAAAAATTTTACAGCATAACTTAAGTTTTTTGAAAACTAATCAATATCCCCTACGGCAGCATTTTTCAAAGTGTGGGTCCCGACCCTTCAGTGGGTCGCGTAAAAAATAAAATGGGTCGTGACAAAAAAGATGCTGAATAAATGAACGTGGTGAACAAAGTTTGTCTTTACACCTAAGTATTATGGGTCGCAATGCAAACTGTAGTTCTTGCTATGGGTCTAATTAAAAAATTTTTGAAAAACGCTGCTACGGCATACTCTATGGGTGGCATGGCATGTTTGTTGAGATGATGGACTCAGCACGGAAGCCTCTGGATTCGATCCCTCATTTATTTATAGTTTGACAAGCACACCCACTGTACCTTTACTTTACCTTTTACTCAGGGGCGCACATTCGAGCAAAATTTTCATTTTTGCAAAATGTTTGGTGTATTGATGGAACTAAATTTTTACCAAAAATTTCTGTGATTAATTTGAATAGCTGAACTTTGGTATAATGAAAAAAGGTTCTGAAAATATTGAACTTATATTCTGCTAAAAATTTGTTTCTAATGAGTTAAAATGGAATTATTTTTAATTTGACTCTAAATACAAATTAGAGAGAAGAGAGCTGAATGAGATAGGAGAGCCTAAACAAGAGAAGAGAGCTTGAGTGAAAGAAGAGAGCTTTAATGAGAGAAGAGGGCTTGAGTGATTGATTTTTAGCAGAGAAAGCGGAAGAGAAAAACCAAGAAGGAGACAGAAAGAGAATCACTGTGACAGAAGATGAGAAAATCTAGTGGATCATCAACATGTGTTTGCTCAAAAATACTACAAGGAAACAAAACATTGCTTACTTATTGTGTGCATATTGAAACAATGGATTATTATTATATAGCTCTAACATCGTTTGTAAAATATTTTTGACAGGAATTTCAGAGCAACTTGGCATGATGTTTGACTCAAAAGTCTGCATTCTCTCTTATATTATCATGTATTCGAATGACCATTACATCCTATAATGCAGCGTTTCCCAACCTTTTTGTTGCTGTGTACCACTTATGGACTTATTCTGTAGGTACTTACCACCCTACTTTAACAATTAGATTTTGACCATAAAAGAACTATACTAAAAGTTTAAAAATACAATAACATAAATATAATACAAGTAAACTAATGCGCAATTAAAAAATATACAAAACTTAACTTAATTTATTTGCACATGTGCATAACCATAAACAAGCAATATATTTAACTTATCGACCAATAAGTAGCCGTAAGTCAATGGGATGGCTGGGGTTGCTTTTCTTCTACTAGTTTTGCAAGCCGTAGAGATATTATGCTCACACAACATCGGAAATTGTGTTCTGGGTTTACGAAACGATTTCTTGTCTTCGACTTGATTGTAAGAAAGGTAGGAAACTCTTGTTCGCATTCCAATGTCGTTGGAAATATGAGAAGCTAAGGAATTGCTTTTCACTAGTGACGGATAGGAGGGACTTACATTTAACCACAAGTTGGCCAATTTATGATTTTCCCCTTCGTCGCACTGCAAAATGAAAAATTAGAAATTGAATGAATCAAAAGATTGTGAGCAAAAATACAACTGTTTTAGTGACAAGAGAGTGTATTGTCAGTATCGTGCTATGATGAAAAATTAAGTGACAAAACAAATGCTATAATATGAAAAAGTCATTAAAAACAATATTGCGATTTTAGAATTCATGAAAAATCAAATGCACTGAGACTTACAGCAATTTATATCATACATGTTGATAATAATCAATCATATTAAAGTTGTGGTACATATATGTACCACTAATCCTTAAAGGGTTAAGGAAATTTCTCTTTGTGTAAACTACAGTATATACGTCAAACATTAAGTATTATGTCAGGGTCGCACATCCAGAGAGGGGTAGTGCGACGGCCCCCAATGTGATATCAAGTGGGCATTTTAAGGTCAAGTTTTAGAATTAATATTTAAAATATATTTTTTCATTAAATTCCACTTGAATAATGCAAATTTCAGCTATATTTGATCTAAAATTATGTATATAAAATAAAATATTTTATAAGAAGAATAAAATGGATGTGGCATTGAAGCCTTTATCGCGAAGAATTAGATCCTAAGATGCGAAAAAGTTGTCGAAAAAAATGTGATGTTTTCGAGGATTGCCGAAAACTTGGAGTAAGTTTAGTTCAACGCGAGTACCTAAAGCACCAGTATCCATACTATCTGAATTTTTTCCACAATATGTTTTGAATTTGAATGGACAAGCTGGAAAAGAAATTGGAATTGGAATGAAAGGATTGAATGAAAAAGTTGGTTAAATGGATTTGGATTTTTATATCCAAATCTTATTGGCTTATTTCGCATAAATTGTTTCGATGAATGACACCCAAAATATGGGACCATTTGCTCATCAACAGACAAATCACGACTAAATATGCCTAATCGTTGTAAAGATTTATTGACAGGATCTTGAAGCAGAGCCGTATCCCAGGAGGGGGTGGCAATTGCCCCGGGGCGCCACACCTAGGGGGCGCCATTTCATTGCCACTAACGTCAATGCAGCAGAGCTTGAGATGGAAATTGAGTACATTCAAATGCTTTTGAAACCTCGGAAGGAAAAACCGGCAAACGCTATGGAGTTACTTGGTTTCTTGTCCTCGCACTCAGGACTCTGTCCGAATCTACAAGTGGCTCTGAGGATCATGCTGACAATTGGAACTTCTATTGCATCCTGTGAAAGTCATTCAGCAAGCTAGTCCTACCTAAGGGGCACTATGGGGCAAACCCGCCTCCAAAGTCTGGCTCTTATGAGCATTGAGAAAGAAGTTCTCGATTGTGTTGATTTTGACGAAGTCATCGATAATAATTTTGTTGTTGTTAAAACATGAAAAATGAACATCTAATGGAGACTGTCTTCGACTCAGTTAGTATATATCTGAATTATGTGGCTTAATAAAATTGTGAGCATTTTTTTATAAATCATTTTTTAACCAAGAATGGGGTGGGGATGAGTGAGAAAAGAAAGAGCAAGGGGTGAGGGGCTCCATTCAGGACCTTTGACCTGGGGTGCCACGATCCCTTGATACGGCCCTGTCTTGGGGTAGAATTTTTGCTAATTTATTGTCCTCTTGCAAGGTATCGTTATCACAGGCGTGTAGAAAGGATTTAATTTCTTTGTAACGCTTTCTAGACATTTGTCTACTAACCAAGGGACAATCAACATCATCATCTTTACTCTAATATAAATTTTGGCGTGGGCGACCATTATAGCCGGATAAAATGAGAATCTCAACAAACTTTTCTAACTCGTTTTCATTCATAGCAAGACAAAAGTTTTTTTGACCTGCATACTGATTTGATTCTTCGACAAGGAATTCTTTAATTTTTTCACTAAAGAAAAGTTCGAAAATTTCATATGGTTCGATATTCATTAGATCTGCCCTTGTTTCTTCAAGAGATGAAAAGTTTGATTGGAAACACCTACTTTTTGTTGAACCTCAAGTTTTCCTACAACATCGTTTGGAAGATTATTTGAAGCTAAACCAAGATTTTCATTTTTAGATTCATTATTATCAGTTTCTAGTGAGTCTCCAGTATTAGGAGGGAGGATAACTACATCAACTTTGTGCATTACTTTCATTACGCAAAACATCTTCAAGTGTGATAAAGATTAGAATAAAGTTAAAAGCAAACACTAAAAGGAAGAATGATTCATGAAAGATCTTTTCGTAAAGCGTGAAAGTTGGAAGCATGCAATAAATCATCTTTTCATAGAGAGTTTTCAGTTTCAGGCGTCACTTGTTATGCGAAAAACAAGTTATTGATGTGTTGCGCATAAGGTGATGCTGCAGCCAATGTTCCTCTACTACAGGAACATTAAATTACACAAGACCGATTTATCTTCATGTCAGTAAAAAGATATTTATAAATTATTTTACACATTTTTATGACAAAAGATTTTTTATGATGACTGAGTGCATTTATCAAGTTCTGGCCTTAATGAGTTAATTAAAAAATTAAATATTTATTCTTTTAAATGTGACTTATTGGCAAAAATCGTAAATGATTCGATATGGATGCAATATGTTGCGCAAAACGATCCACTCAGACTTTCTGGTCCCATAGAATTGCTTCGCGATCGCCTAAGTCACCGCCGATTCCAGTTTGAAAACCACTGAGCTAGAAGGTAGTGATGCAATCAGAATTACAAATAATGTAGTTCCAATTGATAAAAATAGTTCAGTTATGGTGGGATTGAGAGCTTAAAGTGCAAATATAATGTCGAGTATAAATGGTTGTTTCTAAATTGGACAAAAATTCTTTTATAATAAATTTTAAAAATTATTTAAAAATTCGCCCCCCCCCCTCCAGTTTTGAGGATGTGCGCCTCTGTAATTAATTTATCATTATAAATATTTACTTTCATATTAGCCATTTTTTATAATTGTCGTAGAGCTCTAGTCAAATAACTTTTTTCGTTGACTCTTTTATATCTAAAAAAATCATCACTGCCTAAGTTCTTCTTTTGTAGCTGATGAAAATAATTGCAGCAGTGATTGCAGCAAGAAAGTTTGCACGGTCGTTTCTTCAAGCCCTTCTCTTTCCCCTCCTTTGCCTTCTACGCCCAACGCCAGCTTCTCTTCCTCTCCCTGGAGTGCGCCTGTTTGGACCTCGTCTTTAGAGGCAGATGAAAATGGAGACAAAATATCTGCTCTGGTTGACTGGAATAAACTTCATCCGCCTGCCTTCTCCCAATTGCACATTTTCTTTGATTCCAGAGTTAACTGGTATTTTTTGCTGTTGCTTTCTTTCCATTTTTCTGTCTCCAAATACAGTCTAATTCTATATATATATATATATTATATTAATAAACTTCAACAGGTAAGCCTATAGTTAGTTAGTTAGTTTTAACCATTTCTATTTTTCGCGTGAAACTCTAATTTTGTATATTTTATATTAATGCTCTCCAATGAAACTATTTAGTTATTTTTTATTCTATTTTTCGTCTAAGACTTTATTTGTAGGCAGTGATTGACTACTTAACGTTTCGAAAAGAAATTTCGTAATTTCAAGCTTTATTTTTTTCAGTATCGTAAAATCGTATCATACTGAAAGTTCTACCTTAGATTATTCAATCTCTTTTTGGAATTATTACTCTCTTTGACGAATCGAGGCAGACCACTGGCAAGAAACACTAGAAACCAACAGCCAATACACCTGATCCAAAAAATGGGTCTGAATCTTTTAGAGATTGTTTTAACATTTTTAAATTATTTATGACTGAAACCTTGATTCAATATATATATATATATATATATCAGAGGCGCACATCCTCAAAATTATTTGGGGTGGGGGCGAATTTAAAATTTTTTCACAACTTTTTTTTACTTTTTTTGATTCTTTTTATTCAAATTTTATAAAATTTAAAAATTTTTCACAACTTTTTTAAATTTTACTTTCTTACTTGATTCTTTTTATTCAAATTTTATAAAATTTTTGGCTTATATTTTTTAAATTTATTTTACTTATTTTGATTATAGGCCATTTAAAATTTTATTTTATATTTGTACATTTTACTTAATTTTCTCAAGAAAAAATTTCAAACAAATTAATTAAATTACTTGATTTTTGACATCTTTAAAAGAAACCGTTGATGTCATCATCTTAGAAAATAATTAAAAAAATAATGTTGAGCTAAAAAAATTTAATGTGATGTCTTTTAATATCTTAATTAAACATATCATTCTTGACGTAATCCCGCACAATATAAGAAATTTAAAGATAGCGCATAATTATTTGCAATATCAAAAATTCCAAAAATAGGACTTACAAAAATATGTTGAAAATTTTAGTGGTATTTGGCTTAAATGGAAAAAAAGCTTCCAATACAAAAAGATCTCTTTTTTATATTAAATTTAAGGAAGAATTAAAAATCTTATCAAGAACTGTTTCAAAATGTCAAGGGATTGATAAAAACATGGTAAGGTGGAATAAAAAAGACTATTTGAAAATGTATGGAAAGCATATGTGATTCAACAACGATTGGTTAACTTGTTCTTAAAATAATTTGTTTTTTTAAAATAACAACGTTTAACATTTTGCAATGATTTCCGTTTTATAATAACTTTTAAGAAAAAAAAGTCTATCAGAAAAAGTTATAGAGCTTCAACAAAAACTAAAAATTTTTAGAGCATAACTTAAGTTTTTTGAATTTGACGTACCCGCTACAGCATACTCTAGGTGGCATGGCAGGATTGTTGAGATGATCGACTCACTACGGAAGCCTCTGGCTTCGATTTCTTATCGATACCAATTTGTTCATATAAGCGGTACATCAGTGCCTTGTCAATGAAAACACACCCACGGTACCTTTACGACCTTTTACTCAAAATTGAAAACTTTGCTACATAATTAATATAAAAGAGAAAGGAAACAAAATAAACTAATAAAGCAATTTCACTATTTTAAAATGAAACTGTCTGTTCTCCGAATAATTTCAAAATAATAGGAGGCATAAAAAATGAGATAATTTATTTGATATTTTCAAGTTTTTATAAGTAGCAAAAGCCAACGTTGAAGTAGCTAACCTTTATAGGGTGATTTGGTAACGCTTATATTTTTTACATTTTGTAATGAATCATAGTATACAAAAAACGGTAGTTTAATCACTTTTCATAAAATTATTTAAGTAAGAACACAAAATCATAAAAAAAACTATTTAAACTGACAAACTATTTCTCTGTCTACAAATAAAATTCTGACAACTGTCATAAATAGATCAAGTACATTTTTAACAACTGAAACATTTTGTTTCGATATTATATTTTTATTATAATAATCAACCAATTTTCTTAAAAAAAATGATTTAATTATGTAACAGTGTTGTTTACAAAATTTAACAATCGAACATTATAAAAAATATCTCTGCTCAAATATAAGCAAATAGATTATTCTTGCTTTTAAACTGAATAGCTAGTCAAAATATCCATTTCCAAATATCTATTGAAAAAAAATTTCTTGACTTGAAAAAATTAAAGTTTTCAAATGTAGCAATCGTACTGATAAAGATTAAAAGTGACTTGTTGGAAAAATTTTTTAACGCGAGTCTGAAAATATTCATTTATATAAAATTGTAACGATTGATAACTATTTTTCTCTCATTTAAAACATAAAGAAATTTTCATTTTTGCAAAATGTTTGGTGTATTAAGTTATGTTAAAAGTAAAAATTCGAAAATAAAATATGAAAACTTCAGATTGTGAGAGCCAGTGGGTTAATTAAAGTCAAAACATGAAGTTATCTCTGCTGAGATTTGATGGAACTAAATTTATATCAAAAATCTCTGTAATTAATTTGAATAGCAGAACTTTGGTATCACTAAAAACTCATTTCTAATGAGCAGGGCGAGGAAAAATTGACCCAAAAAATTGGAAAAAAATTGACTTTTACTCAGAGAAAAAATTGACTTTATTGACCTTTTAAAGTTTCATTGAATTGAACAACTAAGAACACTTTAGAGAAAGTATTGAAAATTATTTCAAAGAATCCATGATTTTGTAATACAACAACATATAATTAATGACATTTTCTGATTTAAAATTCGATCATTTTCTAGCAGTTTTTTCAGTTTAGAAAAAGATCTTTCTACTTCTAAAGTTAAAACTTTACAATTTTGTAATTTGGGATAAGTACTGCGAGAGATTTGAGAGTTTTCCATATTCATGATTTTATTGATTTCATTTTATTTCAATCTATTTTCAAGATAACTTTTAACGCCACATTCGTCTTAAATGAAATAATGTTGAAACAAGTGAAGGCATCTTCGACTGAAAAAGTCTCTTGTTGACTTTTTCCTACTAAATCAATGAATCGTGAATATTCTCTAATTATTGTTAGCCACTTTTGACACAGATTTTCTTTTTTTAACAATTTCTTGATATTTGACAATAAAATTCCATCATCTTCATCATTTTAATTTCTTCACTGCTGGAAGATTTTAATGAAAATATTTTGCTGCTTGCAACCAATTTGTCAATTTCGTTACAATTGGAACTGAAGTGTTGCCGATAGGTTTGAAAAGAGAATCTTCTTTTTCTATTACTAATTTTGATGGCGGTAATCTACAATTTTGCAGGATAACTTAACTTTTAAGGTAAACTTGTGTAAAAAATGTGAAAAACATGCAATAATAAAAAAGTTTTGGAATAAAATTCCATAACTTTTGCAGCGGATATATCGTATATAAGCGCGTTTGTCAACAAAAATATTTGTCTTACAAAAAACTTCTTCATGTTTAACCTCAGTCAGGCAAACTTTACAGTAAAACCTTTTATTAGATGAAAAAAGACCAACTATTGTGGAAGTGTTGATATAAAGAATTCTTGTATGTATCGCTTATAACAATTTTAGGCACAATGAATCAAAAAGTGTTAAATATAAAAATTGACTTTATTCACCTAAACTCGAAAAATTGACTTTGATTGACTTAAAAATATAAAATTAGTTCAAAATTTTTTAGACTAAACAAGTAAAGATTTCAAAGGGTTTTTGCTAAACGGAAATAAAAGTTGACTTTATTGACTTTTACTCGCCCTGCTAATGAGATAAAATAATTTAACTCTAAATACAAATGAGAGAGAAGAGAGCTGAATGAGATAGGAGAGCTTGAGTGAAAGGAGAGAACTTGAATGAGAGAAGAGAGCTTGAGGTAGAGAAAGATTGAATAAGAGAAGAGCGTAATTGAGTTTTAGCAGGGAAAGCGGAAGAGAAAAACAGAGAAGGAGACAGAAAGAGAAATAGAATCACTGTGAGAGAAGAAGATGAGGAAAAGCTGGTCATCAACATGTGTTTGCTCAAAAATACTACAAGACACTGTGATAAATGGTACTTTTACTACATTGCGTAGTTATTGTGTGCATATTGAAACAATGGATTATTATTATATAGCTCTCACATCGTTTGTAAAATATTTTTGATAGGAATTTCAGAGTAGCTTGACATGATGTTTGATTGATTCGAAAGTCTGCATTCCCTCTTTTATTCTCTTATCTTACATTATCATGTATTCGAAGGGATCGTCAATAGTGGCTATCGGAAGAGGTTTTTGGGACTCCTCTCACACCTGCCAAGAGGTTGTAAATGGAATAAATGTCATGGATGCTATCCCGTTGGTAGCTCAAGCTTGGGCAAATGTGACAGGAGACTATGCAAAAGTGTTTCACAAGATGTGTCCTTAAATTTTTTGAAGACCAGAAGAAAGAAGAGACTTATGAGGAGCTCGAGCCTCTTGAGAAACCTGACAGGCCTGCTAGAAACTACAAGGTGTTCTACTGTAGAATATGCTGATGTAGAGACAAATTATCAAGTTCATGTCTTTGATATGGACAAATGGGAAGAAGAACGCTCATTTCAAATAAGGAAGTAACAACAAAACACAGATAATACAATTTATGACGCTGAAGAAAGTCCTCCAATAAATAGTGAAGTGATGAAAGCATTGACAGTACTGAAACTATTCAGTCACTTTAATACTCAAATACAATTGACACAGTGTAACACAGAGACAGTCATAAACAAAATTATCCCAGAAAAAAAAACTCAAGAGAAAACAGACTTGCATAAAAGACTATTTGCATACAATATGTACATGATTGATGACAATGAATAATACTGATTAGTAGAGGAATAAATAAATTCAATAGTGGTTTTCATAGAAATTGTGTTCATTATTCAATTCAACTAACTCATTCGTTTTAAAAATTCACAACCCTGGCAGAGTCGGAAAGTGTTTCCTAAGAGGGGTTTCACTGTAAATAATTTATGTAAAATGTAATGATAAATACAAGACTATTACGTATCATAGCATACATGATGGCATCTCAAAAAGCTTTCTTAAAGTAGTAGTAATTTTTCAAATTCTATGCTAGTTAGTTACCATTTGCCAAATATTAATTAGAAAATGTTTAGGAGCTCGAGCCATTAAATTTTCTAGTAGTCATCGCTCCACTTAATATGAATTATCTGCCCCTTAGTTTCGGGCCTGGCTTCCCAGCCGTTGTTTCAAGCTTGAAACTACAATAAAACCCGTTTATAACGGTCAAACATTGGACCCATTGGAAATATGCGTTTTGGCAGAAAGAAGACAGTTATATTAACGTTCTACTCTTTTCCAGTTATACAGAATCGGAATGTAGAGGGGTCGGTATAGATAATCTAGAGGGTTAAATGGGGGAGGGGGTGAGTGTTCACATTTTTGTACTCCTTAAAAACTTTTTTATACATATTTTCTAATGTAGTTGAGGGAATGGCTGGCGAGTCTAATACAAGACCACATATTTATTAAATAATTATTTTCCCGTTTTCTTTAGTGTTAGGATTCTACAACTACTCAAAACTTAAACGTTCAAATTTTCCTCATTTGATCGCCTGTTTTTTACGTTTCTTTAATTTTATTGCAAGTTTTTTTTTATTAAATATCCCTTTACTCTGTATTCATTCCTCAAAGATTTGTGTTCTTGAGTTTACACAATGTTTTTTCCCTTATCAGCTTAGAAAGCTAAATAATTTTACCATATGCATTATTAAATTAAGTTTTCTGAGTCATCTGGGATATCACATTGCAAAGGAGTTAGAACTTGATTATCAATTGAAAATAACAAAAACTTCTCAACGGCGTTCTATTATCAAAACGTGTCTAAAGACTCTACAAACCGAAAAATTTGAAAATAAAGAACCTCCTAAAATCTACACATGTAAAGGCTCCATCAAAGGGTAAGAAATTCTAACGAAGATGAAAAGTAGATTTCTTTATGATTTTTAAGGGATTTGCTATATCACATTTTTATAAATAAACCAGTGATTCTCAACCTTTTTACTCACAGGGACCCCTTTGATCATTTTTGAATTCACCCCTCTCGCTTTCCAACATTTTCTGCGATAAAAGTTGTATTTGAATTTTTTTTATCAAAATTTATATTCAAAATAATCATAATATAATACCGAAAATACTCAAATTTCTTGCTTTTCAGCGTTGTCAAGACAACTAGAAGCAACCTTACGTATGCGTTGACATACTATTTTTAAAATGCAAGTAAAAATATTGATAGTTATATCTCTTCTGATATCCTCAGTTCGAGTCTTTCAATTTCCAATTTTTCCTTCCTCTCATAACTGTTAAGTTCCTCCCAAGAGGGAATTCCCCCCGGTTGAGAGCCACTAAATAAACAGAATAGATCTACTAAAATGGAAAAACTATGATATTTTATATAGAGATGTATTGTATGTGAAATTTTTTGTATCCGTGGATGCGGATATCATATTTGACATCTTATCAGATGCAGATATCATAATTGCAAAGGCAAGTTTTAAACTTCTAAAAATTTAGAGAGAAGATGTCACTGTATATGCGTTATCATAAGGAAATACTTTGCGGTATATAGAAAAAAGAATAATGTTTGAATGAAAAGACATCCTTATAGAAATTAAGAAAATTTTGCTAGACTATATAATCTTCAATGGATCACCTATGAGTTGTTACAGTTGACGGAGGGAAACATGTAGCTGGTATTAAAAAGGGTTAGTTGGACAGATTAAAATTAAATTAGAAGATTTGACAATTCCAAGTGCACTTTTTTCACTGCTTTTTTACATCAACAAACTTTAGGTGGAAAAGACGCTGAAACAGGTTTCTGTTGAACCTCATTAGATGACACTCACTAAATCATTATCAGTTTCCAACTTTTCTTGAAGATGCTTATTCAGAATTTTAAACTTGCCGATTGCATCTCATATCAATGAATTAAATTTAAACTTTAAGGAAAAGGTAATCTTATTTCTGATTTTAATAGACTCATCAAATGATTTCGAAGAAAACTTATTATTTGAAACACAATTAAAAAAAAGAAGATTTTTGTATAAAAACTTGAGTAACTTTGTATAACTGAAACAGTTCCAAAAATTGAAAAAAATTGCTACTGGTATGGCATTACTATTTGATACAACTTATGTTTATTAAAATAAAATTTCGATCAATTCAACTTACCGAAAAAGACTGTCTGGTGAACTTTTAAAATAAATTACTTTTGATAGGATGAAGCGATTTTAAAACCTAACTTTAATGATATTTTGAAAATTAAAAGCCAATTTCAAAAATCACATTAATTTTTTACTATACAGTTTTAATCTATATGATATTTGCATATATATATATTGTTTATTTCTGGACCATTATTCTTATTTATTTTTGTTTTGTTTGATTATTTTTTTAAATATTGCTTTATATAGTTTTAAAAAAGAATTAATAGAGTTTCATAGTGTCCGTGTTTTTTAACGTTTGAATATTCCGGCCCTTGTTTTTTAAACTTTTCAGTATTTCGGACCGCTTCATAATTTTTGTGACCCCTTTTCTACCTCAACAAGAGAAAAAATAGCTTATATATGATAGTCCTCATATACGAAAAAATATCGAAAGGAATCTGATAATTCTTCATCATAAGTACATTTCCATGTCTTCTATTTCGTCTAATTACATGAATAATGTGTTCGGCTAGAACTGCTATAAATGTGTTGGTTTGTAACTTTTCGCAAACTTACTTTTCTCTGGAGATAGGATTTATAGCTAACACGAGATTGATAAATTCATCCCATTTACCACAGTGCGATGAATCAGCAATTTTTTATGCCCACGATATGGCATCCAACACGCTATTTCTACCAAAATAGACTGGCGATCAGGATCTAAAAATTGAATGAATAGAACAAGTTACGATTGATTTATTTTTTTTTCCATTTTCCAATTAGGGCATTTAGAGACAGTGATCGCAATTCATCACCTGTTTAAAAAAACATTTGTCCCTCCCTATTGCTTTTCAGATTTGAATGTTCTAGTACTAAAACCAGTGCATTCGTAGCAAAATGCCTCATTACTAGATATGCTATACTCTAACCAAGTATGACATTCATTTAGAAAAAAAAATATATTTTCTTTGTTTTTCAGCTTTCCTACACTTTTCTTAAACCTCTATTTTAGATGTTTGTTCTCAACCGATTGCCTTTTTCATTTGGCTAGGCACACCTCTACTATCCACTTAAAGGATACAAAAAAGCCAAATGCTGTTTACTGTCTTTTTTGTGATTTCGTGACTTCCGTTAGGTGTCAATCACAGATGTTTCAGCATATGACGCGCCTTCACCATATCAATACCATGCCAATTGAATACTTGAGATATAACTGCTCTTTTTGTGATTTTCAGGCTGATTTATACGTATTTCCTTTTTCATTTATCATAAATACTTTTACTTGCATTTTCCATTTAGAGATCATATGTGAATCATTCTCACAAATGTTACAAAAATTACATAAAGAGCCGCGATATTTTCAGTCCCAAACACATGTTTCAAGAATATTTTCCCCTTGATCGTTTTTTGTTGCCTACCTCAACCAACAAAAAAGTTGCAGAAATTACTTCTCTCGAAACGTATAGAAATAATTACGTTAGCTGTTATCGTTAATGCTAATTCCTGTATAAAATATTTTAGATCAATTGCACCTTCCTCGTATAATATGCCTCTTTCACTCCCGATATTAGCATTATCATCTTCACCTGCTCATCCATTAGCAATATCATCATCAATTTTATTTTCAACTCCTTTGATGCTACAGCAGAACAATTCTCGATTTTCTTTACAATCAGGAGAGAGGCATTGCACTCCTTCTTCAACCCCATTTTTTGTAGTCCCAACACCTATCTCGCTTCCACATATCGCCAGCAATAATACGACTTCTATCGCATCTAGAATGCCAATTCATTACACTCTCAATAAATATTCATTGCCGAATCTTTCTTCTTCACCCATTTCATTTTTGTCTTCTCTTTGCAACAGTGTACAAAGTTTCCCTATCGTCACAAAATTCCACCTTCAAACAAATCAAGTAAGTTTAATATTAAATTAATTTTATTTCAAAGTTCTAAACTCGATGTACTCTAACAAAAATGTTAGCTTAATGTATACAACCTAGGGTAGCCTAAAAAGCATACTAGGAAGGAACCAATATGCATAAAATGTTGTGCTTTTGATCTTGGCAAAAAAATTCTCATCCGAAAAGAAACAGATCGTTTGCGCTTTTGTTTTTTTCTTTTAGCGACAGCCTCGTAGTCTCCATTGCAATTTTCTAACTCATTTTGGATTGTTTTTACAGGGTTTAGGGAGCATTGAACAGCGTTCATAATCTCTTCATTTTGATGACCAGCGCGAATCATCACGATAGAAGTTATTCTTTTTCAAGATTCAGGTGGGTTCCAGTCCTTCATTCTCATTGTATTTTCGTGTATGAATAAAAAAGGTTAACATTTTCGAAAAAATCGTAATATGGATGAAAAAATTTTTAACATCTGAAAAAAGCCAAATATTATTCTGTGAAATTTATCCCAAACACTCTAATATATGTATATATGCAAGATGAGGCAATAATGGAATGAAAAGCTAAGTGTTTAAAATGAGATAAAAAATACTCTAAAGTATAAAAAGTCATTGGCCAATAAAAGTTAATGTATTTGTAGGTGTTGGAAATTATTTTTCGAAAGTGTTGATTATATGGCAGAGACATAACATGTATATCTGTAGATTGACGAGCATTATAATTATGTATGATTTAAGGAAATAAGATTTGTAGAAAAAAATTAAATGGGAAAATATAGAAAGCTGATGTAAGGTAAGATGTTTAAAAGGTGAAGTGTTATTAAAATCTATACAATTGAAAAATTTCTGAATATTGTCGAGTTTCTTGATTAGGTATTACTGTAATTGCACCATAGCAGATTGCAGTAATTTCAAGGTCTAAAAAAAGGGAAAACAGAGCATTTTATGTAAATGAGGAGGAAAGTAGGATTTAAACTTCTAGAACGTTTGTTATTACGTGTTTTATATGAAGAGACCAAGAGAGAGAATCGGATAAAAGAAGACCTAAGTACCAAAAAGATGAAACACGTTCAAGTATTATTTTATTTGTTTTAAAATAGTATAGAAAATTAAATAATCAAAATTTTGTTCTAAAATTTTGGTTAAATCAACATGATAAATCAAAAAGATAGAAATATATACACATATATTTGTAGCAATATGATTTCTAATATCATTATTGAAAAACTTCTAAAAGCATCTGTAGGCGCCATTCCGTATATTTTACCAATTTTGAAAAATCCCAAGTTTTATGATAAATTTTTTTTATTCTTACTAGTTTCTATATTTTAGGAATATATGTTGTAAAATTTGTTAGAAATTAATTTCTTGCTATATTAGTTTTCTTTATAAAATTGGATTTTCATTTGTTACCTATTTTCAAAAAAATAAATACAGTATACTCTCGTTTACTCGAAGCTCAACGGCCTTTGGCCAAACACTTCGAGTTATCGTGAGTTCGACTTAAAAAAACGTGGACTCAAATCTGCTAAATTTTCTAGGAAAAAAGTTGAAAAAGAGTCTGATGTTTTGAGTTTATTTTGTAAGAACATAATAGTGCCTGGGTTGAAAAACATACTCTATTAATAATGTCAAAGTTTTTGGTAGGAGGAGAGGTACTTGTGGAAAGAAATTTACTATTGTAAAAAAGAAACTTAAATATTATGTAATAAGGTTTGTACATAATAACAAGACAATTTGTGTTTAAGTGAATTTTAGATTAATGAAGAAAGTGTTAATAACGAAAGCATGTGAAGCAAACAAAACAAGAAATTAAAATTTATCAACAATACCATATTTTTATTATTTATAACATGTTTGAGTTCAAACCTGATTTTATGGTAGAAATTTCTGATTTTTGGAAAAAGATTTCATATTGATAACAGTAAAAGATGTAGAAATTTTTAGTAAGAAAGCGGGAATGGAAGAGATAGAAAAGTATTTTTTAAAGCAACTACACACCCCACTCTGACTCCCCATCTAAACCCATTCTTGTTATTCTGGTTTGGCAAGAAGGCATAAATTTACCCATCTTTATTTAGATCTACCCCTAGTAGGAGAGAGCGTGAGAATTTTCTCCATCTTAACTTAGATGCATCCCTCATTGAAAGTGTAAATAATTTTACCAAAAAGTGACCTGTAAAAAGATTATTGCTTTAGAAAAGGTAAAAAAGGTTTATTTATTATATCAATCATTTTTCATTTTGTAAAAATAATCATTTATGCATGTTTGTTTGAGTTCAGAACATTTGATTTCATCAATGAAATGTTCAATATGTGTGAGTTTGTCTAATAACGTTTCACCATCACTTCGGGATTGTATAAATTTACGCAGAGTTGCACATATGCTTAAAGCAGCTACTGGTGTGGGTAAATCTGTGCCAGTACTTTCGTTCTCATCGTCCTCTTCATCACTCAATCTTCTTGTTGGCCTTGATTGCGTTTGTCGCTGACAGCACCAACAATTTCTTCATCAGTCATAGGCCCGCAAGTTATCACTCTTTCATCGACAATAACATAATCTTCAAATGACTCCACTTCCACCCCAAACGTAGTAGCTCTTTTGCAAACTTCTTCTAATTGAACATCATTTTCGTCTTCGACACTAACGTTGGTGTTATCAACAGACAATTGTGCTTTTTTGAGACAATTAGCAATTGTTGTTGAAGTAACAGAAGACCAAGCTCTTTGAATCATATGCAAAGCATCAAGAACAGTTACTTTGACAATAGGGTTATTATTTTCCAATTGATGTGGTAAGTTTGTCAACAAGTATACGTCGGTAATGTGTTTTCAAGTTTTTTATAATACCCTGATCCATTGGTTGTGTTTTGGAAGTTGTGTTTGGAGGTAAATAAACGATCTCAATATTAGTAAGTTCAATATTAGTAGTTTATCTACTATGAGAGCAATCCTTTTTTTTCGAGTAGAATCGACGGTTTAATGTTATCAGCCAGTTTGTAAAAATCTCTGATGTCATCTAGGCCTTTTTATTGTTGCTGTATTTTGTTGGAAGAGTTTTAACATTCTTGAAACAACGAGGCTTGGCTGATTTTCCAATCACCAAAAGTGGACAACTCTCTCTTTGGACAACTTTCCAGGTGAACACTGTTCTCCTTTAAGTGTAAGTGACTTGGAAGGAAGAAGCTTATAGAAAAGTCCTGTCTCGTCAGCGTTGTAAATACAATTTGGAGTGTACTTGTTAAGAAGTCTTGGTAAGAACGTAGAAACCCAGTTCTCAATTTGATCATCTGTTACACTTCTTGACTCTCCACATAGAGTACAAAAACATATGTTATGTCTATCCTTAAATTTTGTTAGCCAGCCATCACTGCAAGTAAAATTTGAGTGCTGAAAGTCTGAATATTTTGTGCCCGTGCGTTTTTAAACCAAATGAGAAGGGCTTCTTCTACATCAGGATAGTGTGGAAGACGAACACGTTTAATTGAAGCATTTTTATTTTCATAGGCTTCATTTATTCCATCAGATTTTTTTATCCATGTTGACAATGTGTTCAACGGTATTCCAAACTGTTTTGCAATTTGTGTCTTGGATTTTATTTTTTTTCAACCTCTAACAATGCCAAATACTTTGTCTCTATCTTATGTGAAGTTAGCTTGCGTTTTATGTTTGGCCTAATACGTAACACAAAAGAAAATGAAAATAAAGAAGCAAAATGATGCACAGATGAATGTGTATGACAAAAGTAAATGGTTCACTGTAATTTCATCGCCGTAATTTCATCGTGGTAATTTCATCGCATAGTAAATTCATCGTGATGCAATACATCGTCGGTATTTTCATCGTCAAGTATTTTCATCGTGCAGTAATTACATCGTCTTACTAATTTTATGCTTGACGCTCAATTTTTTTTTGTAAATATCCCTTTATAATTTTTTTAAGTTTATTACGAACTTTTGTAAATGTTCTTAATAACATTAAAAAACTAATTCTTAAATATAAGGTTTTCATATTATCAGGCTATAAAACAATATCTCTTTCTGAATTAAATAGCCTTGAAATATGTTTAAATTTCTTAATATTTAAGGAAAATTAAAAAAAAGTATCAAATTTAATTAAAAAAAATAATATGCAAGTTTTTTTAGTTTCATAAAAATCCCCCTAACCTATTTTAACTTTCGACTTTTCAGTCATTATTTGGTATATTATATCTAAAAATAATCATTTATTTTTTTAATAAAAAACTTTATTTTTAAGAAAAAAATACCAATTTATATATGTAATAAATTATTTCATATTTCAAAAAGATTATTGAGATAACTAATTCATTAGAAATTGGAAAAATAGAAACAATTTAAAAAAATCGCTTTAAGGTAATCATGTAGGTCACGATTTTCAAAATCATTGACAATGCGCGCGCCGTATTTTGCGGTTACTCCATAAATCTCGCGATGTAATCACTATACGATGAAAATACCAACGATGCATCACGATGAATTTACTATACGATGAAATTACCGGATACCAAAGAGTATTGCTACATGAAACTATCTATGCTCCACTAGTATTTGATGTATACACTGCTCTGTTTGCCCACAAAAGAAGCATTCAAAAAACTCATTCATTACAATCTGTCAAACGGAAAGCTTATTACATCAAATGATTGATTTTTCTTAACTTTAGCAGATACAGAAAAACAATAGTGTCATAAAACGCATGCTTCAATAATTTCAATTAATCAATATGTTTTTGAAAATAACACTTCGACTTATAAAGAGAATACTGATAGATTTTTTCATGCGCGGAACTTGTGAAATGCTTCGAGTTATTAAGTTCGAGATATCGTATTTAAATTAATATTAAAAAGGCCTCAAAGGGAGGGGAATAAAAAATAATGTAAACGAGAGTATACTGTATATATTATATTTTATGCAAAGTTTATATTCCATCTAAAGTGAAAAGTTACATTATCAAAAATTGAAATATTTCGGTCACGATAAATAAATTTTTGTTAAACATTCAAGAAAAATTATTTCGTGTTTTAGATGAAACACTTAAATAAGCGTAGTGCGTATGGATAAATAAACATTTGTAAAAAAATTTGAGGTCCATTGAATCCGATTGGTCATCAGGGGTTAATGTCATAAACCAAAATATAATCTAATTTTTCACTATAAGCATAAGGCAGGGTTATCCTTATAGAGATATTTTGTACATTTTTATTATCCGATCCAAACATTTATATAGAGCCTGTGTTTTAGTTGAGCAGATAAGATCTTTTTTTTTAATTAAATCAATTAGATGACAATTCATCCATCTTAGGGGATTTTTTTATTACATTTCTATTTTTAGTACTTTAAATAAGAGTTTTAGTATTTCAATTAAATAAAATATCTTTTTGAGGAATGAGAAGTGAAAGGGTAAATCAGAATCGTTAGTATTATCAAGTTTATTCCTAAAACAAGTATAAACGTTTATGCAAAGAAGAATTTTAGCGTTGACACTTATCTTTTATGAGAATTGCACAATATTTCATTACACTATCTAACACAGCTTAATTTCTACTTTGAAGAAGTTGCCGATATTACCGGCTTTAAAGACGACACCAGTATCAGTGCCTCTTGTTGACAACGGGGCAAGGAAATACTTCAATACTTATTCCATGCTGCCACTGACTTCCTCCCTTCAGTTCAGCTCAGCAAATAACACGCCCTGTTTGTTAAAGTCCTCGCGACCTCACAAGCTCTCTCTTTTGTGCGAGTGTTGCGGCTCTATGACTTCCGATTTACGAAAACATTTATTTATTAGTCACGGTCTTCGTTCATCTGGCAATCTTGATTTTCCACCACTTGGATGCAAAAAGTGCCCGCAAAAGTAAAGTTTGAATACTGTCAATACTTTTAACTCATTTTTAAACTTTTAGATTTTTTACATTTTCCGGTCTCGAAAGACATCTTCTGTTGAAACACTTCATGTTGATATCTAACTTTGTTTCAATGATGGAGAAAAGTTTTGTGCCAAAAACGTGTACTTATTGTAAAGAAACCATAGTCTCACTCAATGATTTCATTTCCCACATGTCTACTGCTCATTCCATCGATTTTCTCTCAGATAACCAATACATGTAACTTATTAATTTAGACTTATTATTTTAAAGTACGTTTAATCTGCCCTTTTTTGTCAAGATTTATTGATTAAAAACGAGGGTGCGGGTTATTTACGTAAACAGAATTTAATCCAAGGAAAAAAGTTGAAATAGAAAAGTTTGTGAACATGCGAATTTCCACGTTAGCGTATTAAACACAAGCGTTTACTGTATATAATTAGTTTTACACAAAAGTATGCTCTTATTTTCTTAAGAACAGTATTAAGCTTTGGCTGCTAAGCCAATTCCATTGAGCAATGTTACAAAACCGAGTAGAGGGTTTGGATCAAGAAAGTCGTATTTATCAGAGTTTCTCGTAAGGTAGAGTAGAAAGTACATATAAACCGTATATGATTTTTGTTTTCTCACTTACTTACTTCAAAACCAAGCCTTTCAAACTCGCACCATAACATGATACCTTTTATATGGTCTTGGCACCCTAACGTACAGATGTTTTAAATGAAACACATTGAGTTCACAGTATTATTAGGGCCACAATCATTTAGAAACTCAAGGTGTTTCATGACTACTCACTGTTTTTAATTTAGCACCCTGAAGCGGTCATGGCCTACAGATTGGGAAATCCTAAATCCTTATTTTAATTAATGACTTTTTACAATCGTCCTGGTATTTCCAAAATTTTAAAAGCGTTTTAATATGCAACACTGATGTATAAAGTCCGAATGAATTGTAAGCTAAAATGTACTACTCTGGATTCTTATAGTTTCGTGTCTAGATTGCATGAATAACTAATCCGATCTTGAAAAATACCTTAACCCAAAATACAGTAGGACTAAAAAACATTCGTTTTCTATCCTCTACTTTTTTCCCGATGAGTTTTCATAAAACTTAAGCGACCATTTTTGGACACTGGTGTCCCATTGTGCTTAAAAGATAAAATAAGGAATGCTTCAAAATTGACTAAATGTATCTATTTTTAATTAAGCCTAAAGGTATCCTTTAGGGCCAATTTTCAGTGTTCGTTCGAACTAAACAAAGGTTTGACGCGGTGTTTCAACTATCAAACCCAAAGATCTAGACCAGTGTTTCTCAGTCTTTTTTTGTTGACAAAAGGCTTAGGAACCAACATTGCCTTAAAGAGCGTGACCAAAAGAAAAAATAAATTTTCTTTGCTAATTTAATCAATCTAAAATTCCTTTAAAATTTTTTGGAAAAAGCGTTTTTTAATTAAAAATAATCATTCGTTAAGCATAATAATCAATGAAAAATATTTTTAAGTATTGAATCCCCATAATTAACACTAGCGTCTTAATAATAATACTACAGTATTCTTCACTTATTGGCGCAGACAAATAACAACCGCTTTGTAAATAGCCTTCTACTGAAATGTGAATAGGTGTATGTAGGATGTAGATGTATAGAAAAGTATGCAGGGATTAGTGATTCTAGCCAGGGTTGTGGAATCGGAGTCTGTGGAGGGTTAGGCACTCTTTGATAAGGATTATTGCGACCAAAAGACAGTTATATTCATAATTGTTAGATTAAAAATTAAATTTAAAGATTTTATCATTTTAGTCTGCCTAACATTACGTTTTTGCGACTAATAGAAAAAGGTCTCGAAAATTCCATTAAAAAATGAACTTTTTTTTATTACACAACCCTGTAAAGGAACAACAATAAATTATGTTTAAAATCGTTTTTTAAAATTATGTTGAAGACATTTTGCCTTGAAAGCAAAAGCGTTTGGGGTTCAAGGCATCTTTTAATGACCATCAATTCGACAATCAGTATATGTCATCTGATATTTCTAAGCAATTTTATATCATTTGAATTTGGATACTCTTACACTATTTGAATAAAATAATTGATTCCGGTTAATTATAACTTTTTAAAGCCAAAGGCGCATAATTATAAATAGGTCGTCATCGTTTAAAAATATATATAAATGGAGTTGCAGTCGCAGGATTACTTTAGCGGATTAAATTAGCAACATCAACTCTTAATAAGCACCGATATGACAATCCGACTTAGTTCCCATAAATCTTTTAACACTAATTTACGTACATAGGTATGATAGAGAAGACGAACTTTGAAGCATAGATTATTATTACTTAATCGATTATTGTTTATAGTTAATTTGAATATAATAACAATGCATGTAAATTCTATATTTAGTTGTACTCTTTGCAAGTGTATCTATGAGTGCAAAGAATCCTTACTTAAGCACATTGAAATCCATCATAAAAGTTACCAGTCTCCATGCCGTCTCAACACCTATCCTCACTTCGATCCAATCAACAACTACATTAGCATTCAAACAGCCTCAATGTTCCCTTCTTTTTCATTACTAAAACAGAATAATCAAACGAACCCTAATGATAGTCCTAAAGATGATCAAGAAATTAAAATTATCAAGGAAGACATTGGGGTTAAATGTTGTTTTTGTTCGAATACTTATAAATTCTTAACAGAATATATTCGACATGTAACCAACAATCATCTGAATTACGATGTTGCCATTGACAGTAATTTAAAAGAACAAATTTGCAAAATTTGCAATGTCAAAATCTCGCCAAACACATTACTCAGTCTAGAACGTCATATTAATCAGTATCATATCTCAACTTTTATTGATTCTCTTTTTGCCTTTAAAAACAATGTACCGCCCTGTGATGAAGTTATTGTAAACAATTTTTTTGCGTCTTCAATGTTTGGACAGCACAGCGAAGAACAGATTGCCGCAGCTTCTCATTCATAGCATAATGTATTTGAAATGTATCTTTTTGGAGTATATTTTTGTGCCTCTTTTTTAACAAATTTATTTTCAGATGTGATGAAGTTATTTGGAACACGGTTATGTACTAAAAACCTTTATTTTTATTCTATCTTGTCATGTAAATAAACAACAACTATTTTTATCTATCCATAAAGAGTTTCTTTAAAAAAATGAAAATATTGTTTTATTTAAATAATTTTATATAATAAATACTTTGATATAGTATCAATAGATTAGAAATTTATAATCGTTAGTTGTTGTATTCTTCAATAATGTATTGCACAAATAGAATAAGTGTATTTATTCTTTCCAATGACATGCTTTCTTTCCAGAAAAGAGATGGACCAATTACAATTGCTAAATTGTGCGCGTCCATGTTATTGCATTTACTAAAACTAGTAACCTAAATACAATTAAAATTTATACTTTATTCTTCAAAAGGCCAAGAAAGACTCATTCATACCTTCCCCAAAAACATAAAGACGTAGTTGCCAGTTGAATTAATTTCTTCTTTAATTTTGGAAGATGTTTTTAAAGCCAAGGATTTGATATCAACTGATTTGCTAACTAAATTTGGATATAAAATTAAAAATCAATATAATCAGCAAAATGATGGCGGATGACCTCTAGACCAGTGTTGCGATTATGAATTTTAGAAAAATCAATATTAGATTAAAAATAAACCTAGATTCTTGAAAAATAAGGAAATTGGGGTATTTAATATACTAAAAATATCAAGAATTATCTTTTCCTATCTATTTATATTTTGTTCAGTCTTGTAAATCTGTCAGTAGTCCTTTTTGGTCTCCAAGTAACACATGATGTGTTATTTGTTGTGTTGTTTTGCCAGAGCATGTAATGTTGATTTGAGGAAAATATCGTTCAACGGAATGAGTTAGTATTTTCATAAATTTAGATTAACTTAAATACTTGCAACAATTTAATAATCCGTGTGTCATTTCACGTAATCTATATCAATATTTTAAAATTTTCATCATAATTAAAATTCTTTTTTTTTAAGATTTTACTTTAAAAAATAAGAGAAAAATTTAAACATTGACAAAGAATTTAAATTGCATAGGTAAAGCTTTGATTGTAGACTAGGAGTTGTTCTCCAGTTCAAGTTTCTTGAATCCATTTTTGTTTAGAAACTTTAAAGTTTTGTACAAATTGATTCAGACTTATGGAAATACAGAATCTACGTATCATATGATTTTACCCAAGAAGAAAGTAAAGAAATTAAAAAAAATTGATAGAAATCTTATTAAAGTATATTTATCCACATTTTGAAGGGTTAAAACCTACAAGTTAATATTTCAAAAAAGTCAAGATTAAACACAAGAAACCTAGAACAAAGTTTAAAAACCAGGAAATGGTATCCCTACTATGGACCCGTTAAGCCCTAAGTGCATAGCTTCAGTTTTTGTGGTTCGTCGATTTTACTCAATGATCTAATATGATTTTATAGAAACTCTTGATTAACAATTAGAAGGTGGTTGATAATACATGAGTAAGTAAAAAAAGTTAAAATACAAGATGATTCGAGAATCCGTTGTAACCATGGTTGCGGTATTATTTCTAATTCAGGAGATCTTAGACAGCTTTTAAAGAGAGTTGCTGCGAGATGTGGATCATTTAGCTCATTGAAATCAACGCTAATACCTAAAAAAGCATCGGTATTTTCGTTCAGCATTATTAATTAATATTAGATTAGAAGACCTGCATTGATTTTGCTCTTAATTTCATCAAGTAGCTTTAGGTTGCATGTTCTTCGAAAAATATTTTCTGTTTTCACCACTGAAAAACGGAACTGATTTTAGTTAAACTTCGTGTTACCCTTCGCACATCGGACTACATTTTACTTATATCAAACACGGAACGTGGAGTTTCACTCCACTACTTCTTTTTCATATTATGCGTAATATTTCAAATTTCATTTATGATTCTTATGTGTTTCTTAAAACAGTGCATACCTAAATTCTTTATGATGAATCTGTGTATATGTGCCTAGTAGGTGCTCTAAAGTGTTGTAGAAAGTAAAAATACAATCTAACTTTTTTAACACTCCTAAAAATAAAAAGAATCGGGACTGCGGTATCGGAAGGACTAATGAGATTTTCTGATATTAAAAAAACATTATTTCCCATAGTATACATTAGAGATGTATTGGATTTGAAATTTAATATCGCGAATTAAATTTTTGTTTTGTAACATTTTTTATATGTTCTCAATTTTTTTGTATACATTTCTTGCAATTTCTCCTTTCAAACTAACTTTAATATATATGAAATAAATATGGGCGTGAGTAAGGTTAGTTAGATACTGGGTTTCGATAACTCAAGGCCTTGGGTTCGATCCCGCATAAACCCTACCTTCCTCATGATTCGATACAAGCGGCGCAATTGTGCCTTCTCGATGAAAACACTCCATGGTACCTTAACCGTAATAAGATAAACAAGAATAAGCTTTCCTACTTTTAATTATAAAATCTGCTAAACTTCTTTTTTATTCTTTAGAAGTTTCTTCTATGAATAATGTTAGATAGAGCAATCTTGCTATTTGAGAGGTTTTTTTTATATTATGCGAGTTAATATTGCTATTATAGTCCTGCATGAGCAAAATTTTTGTAGCAAAATAAATTATGTGGGTACCCGTGCGTCGGCGAATTAATTATTAAACTTCAGGCTTAATAATTAACTCCCCATGTTATTAATCTTAACAGTGGGTGTTGTGTAATATTCTTCTTCCAATACAAGCGAAAATTTTGCATAACAGACTATACTAGTAAATATTGTTTTGAAAATGAGTTAAAATGTGCATTTTGAGGCGGTGATAATAAATTAATGGAGGAATCTTTAGATTTTATAAGTAGATTGATGTGAACATGACTAGTTATAAATAATGTTATGTTATTTGAAGAGGTAATATAAAGTTAAGGAAGGCAACTTTTCATTTATAGACTAATATTTGATAAAACAAACTTAGAAACTGGTGCAAAAATAGATTCAATATAATTTGAAGTTTATAAAAAATGTGTCCCATTGTAGCAAATAGTAATAAACTGGAATTTGAAAACTTCAACTATCTATACATTTATATTAAAACTATAATATAAATTTTTATAAACTACAAGCAATATTGAAATTTGATTTTATGCACCATATGTACTTACTAAATTTTGATATGTAAGTTTTTTAAACTTTTATGATTTTGTATTTAAGTACATTAAGAGGCGTTAGGCATATTGTATCCTGCGTTTTCTTGGATATATATGAATGATAAATGACAGTTTAAGATCAATTTCAAATACGAAGCGAACAATAAAAATTTTAAAAAATTAAATTTACCATCCCAAAAACTAACAGTTTGCTTAAAACAGGGGTCCCCAAAGTCGTCGATAGCCACCCCCTTGGATCGGTGCGAGTTTTCTAAGGGTCGATTATTACCCTAGTTTTCTAGAGGTCGGTTATGTTATGAAGAATCAATTTAATTTCTAGGCAGGAAAAAATCGAGATAGTCCCGAAAGTTATTTCATAAACATATAAAATCATTTTATATACTATTATTTTAAATATTCATATTGATTGCTCATGATCAGAAATGCAAAAAAATGGTTTCATGTCTTATTAAACTCGAGGACAAAACAAATCATCTATGAAGGGGTCGACGGGTTAAAGCTTGAAGACCCCTGGCTTAAAACATCGTTTCCATACTAATTGTAACCAAATTGATTAATATTTATAAATTTTGAGAGTCACGGTCATCCCTTAATATATAGTTAAATTGAATCAGTCAAAGTTGTTTAAATGCATACTAGTAACCAAACCGTCAAAAACACAAATAAAAAATACCAGATTCTTTGGAAATATATTCAGTCAGATCGAGGATAAGATTCGGAATTTCCCTGCTGGACCTTTTGGAAAGATTTATGCTGCAAATAAAAGCGTAAAACTTACGTGATGGATGAGAAGGGAAAAGAATGAATAAACCTACGAGTGTACGTTGTTGATGTCATGAGACGGAGTTTTGTTTGAGTTTGCTTTCTTTTCGAAAAATTTGCGAGTTTTTATGTTATCATAACTTAATTATGAATAAAAATCAGGCGTTTTATTATATTTTATTGATGACTAAAAATACTATTTAATTATAAATATATCATTACTACAAGCAATATATGCTGAGAAATGTCCCATACTACTACTACATTGGTTTGAGACCGTAACGGTACATTCAATACATAAGTACATAATGACCATCGAAGCAAAGTGTTGATCGCTAGTTGGTTGATGTTCATGTACAGCCACTGGACGCCAGTTCAAACCTTATAGTTTGAACACCAAAGTGGAACTAATGAGGCTTCAATAGCCGAAGCCGGTCTTTCACAGAGTGTACGCTTAGTGATGATGATCAAAATACAAGAGAACTTACAATTTTTAGTTATATTTAATTATTATTAACAATGGAATTAGTTTTAGCATGTTCTTACGATTATTATGAAGGAAACTTTTTAAAAGATCATTTATAAAAAATAATGCTTATCTATACATAATAGGAATTAACTTCTTGGGGAAAAAATAAATTTACAGTATAATTTTAAGAAGATAATCATTACAATACTGGAAGGAACTTAATTGAAAACTAATTAGAAAAATTTAGGCGACCTAGTTTTGTCTATAGATATCTTCCTTCATCTATTCCAAGTTTTCTAATCCAACTTTTTGATCAAATATTAACTGTATTAAAAACATTTCTTGCTTCAAATATAGACAGAAAATAAGATGATTAATATTTGGACCCAGGAAAATGTTCATAGTTTTTTGGCAAAATCACGCTCTTTGCAGGACGGACTTTGTCATTAAAGGTCACTGAATTATCGATGAAAGCAAGATCCTTTACCCATCGGCTTACAAGAGATTTCAATAGTATCGAGAAAATTCAGGCCGAACCCACCTGCTTCATTTAGTCGAGAAGACTGCTACCTTTCTACATGCAAAGTGTAAACCTAGAAAAAGTGCTATAATTAAATTTAAACCTATTTTTAGGCTTTTTTACCTATTTTTAATAGAATGTTCAAAATCCTATAAATCGACATGTTCAGACAATGTATTTAAGTGAAAAATCTGCTAGATGATGTTTTGTTTTGTTTTTTTGAATTATCTTCAGTTTTTCGAAATTCGGTGTTTTGTGTTCATTTGCTTTATTTTTAATTAAGTTTTTTTCACAATTTTAGATTTTTTCTTTTAAATATAGGTGATAGTTTAAAAGTAAGGTTGTTCATTTAAATGGACAAATTTTGCCATGTAAGTATTGATGTAAAAAACTCCATATTTTAGGTCTTAAAAGGGTTACAAACGAAACAATGAAAACTTCATATGTTTTAAACAAGTGTTTCTTAACAAATATTTATTCCGATCCAAATTTGTGTTCAGTAGTTTGAGTAAGAAAAGAGACTCCTTTCTATTTTTATGAACAAAGCATTACTTAAAGAAAAAAAAGCAACTATTCGCTTTGGTGCATTATATTTATGTACGTCCTGCGGGGTGAGGTGCTCGAAAAACACAAGCATTCAAAGTAAGAAGGATTGATTGTAGGAAGGGCGTTTGAGTGAAAACAAAAGGAACGTACACGATGACTTCCGGGGAGATGTTTAGTTTGGAAAGACTCGTAACTTGGTTGAGTTCGCGCAGGGTGTTTATGTAAATAATTTTTTGCGCAAACTTATGACTAAATAGAAAAAGGGGTAATTAGTAAGAGGAACAAATGCAGCATCAAAATTTCCTCACCTTAAAGTTTTTTTAAAGATTTGAAAGAGAATCTTCAAAAAATTTGTAGGATGCACTATGTAGAGTTGTTTCAAATTTTTCTTATATCTGAAAAAGGATCAATAGGAGGTAAAACATCTGTAAATTTTTTTATATATAAATCGGCGCATACTTTAATAAAACCCAAAATGTCAGTTCGCTTTGTATAACGAAAGTCTACCCCACTTTGTCTTACACCAGCACGAATGATAAGATTTAACATTCAAATAGTATACAATTTTATAAAAAAATATAATATGTAAAACATGCGAATTTAGAAATTTTCCATGCACAATGGCAGAGTAGCATATTGAAAATAAAACTTTGACTTAACACATACACACATTAACAAGTATCGCTCCATTATTGCGACTTCATTAGTTTAGATCAGTGCTTCTCAACCTTTTTACGTCCATGCCCCACTAGACGCCTCTCGAAAACTTCGCGCCCCACCTATATAAAAAATATTATTCATGAAAATTTCTAGAACTTTATTCACTACAACTGCATTACTGGCTTGATTTTTCTTAGTAGCTATAATACAAAAAGGGATTTATCAAGACGTGTGCTTAAATAAACTTTTTATTGTTATGAGCAAATAACAGAGTTTCTGAGAAAGTCAAAGTTTATTTTGCTTCACTTCGGAAAAATGAGGATCTGCAAAATGCTTTTTTATATCAAAACTTTATTTAATTGAAAAATTAGTGAGATCCTTGTGCTTGGCGTTTGTTGCAGAGATTTTATATTTGGTAAAAATTGAGTTAACTTCAGTCTTAAATCTCCTTGCTTGGTAATATCTAAAGAATTTCTTTTTTTCAGGACCAGATCATTTACACTGCTAAAACCGCATTCTGCTAAATATGAAGAAGGAAATGGTAGTAATAATTTTCTTGCAAAAAAAGTTGAATTTGGGTATTTCGCCTCAACTTCATGACAAAGCCACGCCATTGTACCTTTTATCGTAAATAGAGCTCGAACCGACGCATCATTTTGTAATTCTGCAATTTCGTTTGAATAGTGAAGTGGAACATCACAGAGATCCACCAGCATTGGCTGTGCTACCCATGATGGAAAACAAGTTTCTTTCAAGTCAGAAAACCTTTCTTGAAAATCTTCAGATAAAATTTTCAAATGATTAAGAATAATAATTAAGGCATTTTCGTTTGGCTTATATATGCTGAGCCAGTGGAATTCATCAAACCTGTTAGCGAAAAGTTGTTTTTGCCATAGTCCAATTAGTGGTATAAAGCCAGATATCTTTGTTTTAACATCTATAAGTGTCTTATTTTTTCCCTGAAGTTGTTTGTTTAGCATATTTAATTTGTCAAAAATGTCTGTTAAATAGCTTAAATATGTTTTACCATTAACTGTTTTCAGATGCGTCATTTCGGGGTTGTCGGCTAAAAATATACTCAGCTCTTCAAATAGTTCCATAAATATTTTCAAGCAATTGCCTTTAGAAAGCCACCTTATATCAGTATTAAGAATAAGCTTCACATGATTGGCACTGCTATCCTAACAAAATTTTTTAAAGAGGCGCTCAGATTTTGCATTAGATTTGATAACATTTATACAACTTATTACTGATTTTAGTACCTCATTGAGAGGAGGTGATATGTTTTTGGCCACCAAATTTTCTCTATGTATAACACAATGTACGGTAAATAAATCTGGATTTTCGTCCTTAATTCAAAAACTGTTCATTGTCAATATATCTCACATAAGCCATCAATAAAGCTTCGTTGTTTTTCAAAGTGCATTCGTCTATTTGTAGCGAAAATTTTTTTGATTGAAGTTTTTCACATCATCACTCATTTCATTTATTCTTCTTCTCACAGTGTCATTACTAAGAGGCATAGAAGTAACGAGACTTTCTTCTCTGCCCAATACTGTTTTAATAAATGAAGATATTGAGGGTTTAATCAACTCCTCTCCTATTGTGTGATTCTTACCTGCTTTAGCAATGAGAAGAGAAATTCCATAACTTGCTTTGAGAGTACGGTTGATGCTATCAGTCTGTCCGGTGACCAGACTTTTTATAGTAAGCCGTTTTTCAAATTTTTCTTTTAAAGATTTGATATGATTAATATCGAAATTCGCAGAACTTTGGTATTTAGACTTTAAATGTGCCTCAAGACGGCCAAGTTTCATCGATTCATTGCTCAGAGTTTGGTGACATAAAAGACAGAATAGCATTTTTTCATCATTAATAGAGGGTATAAAACCAAACTTTTAAAACTCCCCTGAATACTGACGTATCTTCTTTTTTCCTGTAGATTTCACTTCTTAAATAGAGAGATCAGATTTGAAAAAAGGAAAAAATATAAGAAATATATATAAAACTTTTTTTAAAGTATTAAACAAATTCGAAAAATTGAATTGTAAAGTTCATATGAATTCTAAAAATTTTTAGTTTTCATTGTCATTAAATTATTAATCTAAGTTAGACTATAAATATTTCAACGTAATTGGTTCACAAAAATTACGTTACAAACGTTTTGTTAAATAACTTTGTTTAAAAGTTTCTACCAAGTTCAAACTTTGCAAAACTTTATTTTTCAAATAATGTCAGATTGTTATTAAATACACCAGAATTGTCAATAAGCCAAAGCTGTAAATATTTTTTTGCTTAAATTTTGGATTAACTAAAATGTCGAAGTCCCTATTTTTTTACTCTATAAAGTAGAAAACTTGATTTTTTTTAAGGTAATGTATATTTTTTAAAGTGATTATCTTAAGCATAAAATTTGTTAAGTTTATGAAAGTTTTGAAAATGTACACTCAATTGTTTATATTTATATGTTTTTGGTTTATTCAATTCTATAAATTTCCTTTTATCTTTTGAGAAGCTTCATCCTCTTCTTTACCGCCAATAAACTTCACAATCTCAAAAATCACAAAAAATGTACTTCATAAAATGGTCTAAAACACAAAAATGCAACAAAAAGCCCTCTATTATACCCCATCACAAAACGCTCATAATCCATTACAAAACCTCTAAGGCCTAAGCCCACCTCGAAACCACTTTTCCCCGCCCACCTCAAAACCCACACGCCCACCTCAAATTCTCTACGCCCCACCAGTGGGGCGTATGCCCCACGTTGAGAAGCACTGGTTTAGATTGAATAAAATAGTTAAATATATTTAATTGTACTTTTAAAAAACTACGATTAGAAATAGAATTTTTGAATCTGTAAATCGAGAATTCTGATTTGATAGCACAACATTAACATTTCAGCATAGGCTTGTATAGTTTGGCATTGACTGGAAAAGATGGTGAGATCGATTAACCACACTGATAAAGTGATACCCTTTCTATCTAAAATAGTGTTTCCAACCTTTTTTTAGGCGACCCCAAATATATTTCTGAAAATATGATAGCGACCGCACTAATTTAGTTGAATGTACTTTATTAAAACTATATATACGATTAGCTAGCTGTAAAAGTAAAGGACGACAATTGTGATGAATATATCTTTAAGGTTGTGAAAGACAAAATTAACATAATTAATTTTATTATATTCACAGCATTATGAATTTGAAAACTTGACATTAATTAAAACAACCACTTCTGGAATAATGTCACATTAGGAGCTAAAGGTATATATTTTTTTATGTGAAATGATAAATTAATTTTGCCCTGGGCTTGAATCATGTTGCTAAGTTTCTCTATTTGTGGTTCGGTCTTGAAAAGTGATACCCTCAAAACATGTTTCGTTTGCAGCCAGAGCTTCAACTTTAGCTTTTAGTTTTGATGGCAGTCAGAGCTTCAAATCGTGATTCATACAAATAGGCTGTAGCGAAAGGTAATAACATTTTCACAGCCTCCAATCCAAGGACTGGTTTATTTTTTCACAGCAGTCCAGAACAGACTTGTCGCTGAAAGTTAAAACCAATAGTTTCCTCATACTGGACCTCTATAAGCTCCTCTTGAAAATTTTGGATAGAAGACTCTTCTTCTGAAAGATCCTCAGCTTAGACATCGAAAGGTCTTAGCAAACATTTGTATTTCTCATGCAGCATAATGAACCGAAAATTAACTCTCGAAATTTATCTGTCAAACTCCTCACTCAATTTCTCAAGGTGCCCAACAATGATACTTTGTACGGCCAGAAGTGAGGTATCTTTTTGATCTTCCAGAAAGAGGTTCAAAGATGGAAAGGATAAAGTTTTTGCCAGTTCAATCTTTACTTTCCACAGTCTCAGCTTTGCTTTGAAAGCCTCGAACTTTTTTGACAGAGAGATATCTTTTCCTTGCATCGATATACTCAGCAAATTCAACTCTGAAAATATGTCTCTCAGATATGCCAGTTTAAGCAACCACTTTGATTGTGTAAGCATTGATGTCAGTACATTTTCTTCTCGTTTAGGAAGATTTCAACCTCTGCACGCATGTAAAGCACTTTTCCTCGTGATAGCCTCCTGACAGAAGACTAGTAAAGCAAATGTTCATATTAGGATCCCATGAGAGCACTTTTGACTAAACAGCCTTGAATTCAATGCTGATGATTTAATAAAATTTACTATTTGAATAACATCTATAAGTGTTAAGTGACATTTATCAAGAAGCAAGGTTTTCTCAGTGAAGCACGAGAATGAGTCGCTATCACTGTTGGGTTGACTTGTTTAACTCTGGCAGTGAAACCGTGACGTGCAATTAACATTGCAGGTGTTCCATCCGAGCACTGATCCCATTTTTCTTTGATGAAACTATCAAGCAACTTGAAAAGATCCTTATCTGTTGTTGTCTCCAGTAAATTATAAAACAGAAAGTTTTCTTCAATGTTTCTCTTCCTTGGGTACCACGCATATACCAAGACCTGAGCATCGTCACCGACGTCAGTTGACTCATCCAACTCCAAACTAAATTTTTCACTCTCCTTGATGGCATTGGTTGTGTTATCTGACAGAGAACAGCTTCAATTTTTTCACTTCAGCATCTGCTGGTTTTACCAACTTTTCTCGAATTGTGTGTGTGCATATACTTAATAATTTTTTTGCAACAAGATAGGATGCAAGTGTTGGTTGTTAAACAGAATACACTCCCTTGTGCCAGTATAATCAGACGATATCTAATGTAAAGCAGAAGATTTGTATTAAAAGGCATTGATAAACGCAGACGATTTTATTTAAAAGGTGTCACCTATAGGCGACGTTGGTTGTATTCGGGTTAAAATACTCAAGATCTTTCTCTGCCAGAGTAGGGTGTTTTCCCAGTAAATGGGGCTTTAGATTTCTTTAAGCGACTCGTGTCTGAGCACTTCCCTACATACAACGCATTGTGGTTTTCTGGTTCCATCTTCGATGAGACATGTAAATCTTCCATTGCTAAGAAATTTTTCTTCGTACACCTGTTTTCTGGACATCACTAAAGAATCAATCTGAAATGAAATATAAATAATTGTTGTATGAGGTTGGGTGTGTGTGTATCACATACACATATGCATACACACATCGACAAATTATATAAAAGATATTAAAAAAAATTAGAATGAAGAAAGGATGGAATTGATGGTTTAAAAATGAAAGTAGCGTATATGCTATTTGTTAAGATTGTAAAAGAAAAGCACGAAGATAATAAATCAATGGTTATTTGACAGCTTTTTTCTTCTCTCTACGTCTTTCTTTCAAAAATATGAAAATTAAAATTGATTTATCATTTTGTCATTTTCTCTTCTTCGTACTTTTCTTCATTTATCTTTGTTAAAAATAGATAAGAAATTATCTACTACCCCTCAACCAATATGTGACTGTATGTATATCCTTAAAAACTCTTAGAATTGAGAGTTGGCCATGTTTTTATTTTGAGCTCATGGCGACCCCAAAAAATGCTTGGCCACCCCATTTGAGGTCGCGACCCAAGGGTTGGAAACCCGACTAAAAGAACTATTGGCATTGGTTTTATAAAAACGCAAGACGATTAGCCCACAATAAAATGTAACGAACTTTCTGTCAAAGATTTTGTAAGCTTTCCAAAGCCATGCTAGAGTTGGACAATTGGATTTGTTCAAGCCGAAATGAAAGTAAATAATGATATAGTCATTCTCCACAAACTTGTCAAGCGCTTTAATGATGTAGCTAAAATAGCAAAGTGCTAAGACAGGCTAGGAAAGATTAAAAGAGCACCATACATCAACAGGGCGTCGTAGGAGTAGGCAGAGTGGGATGGAATCTTGCACGCTTTGATCGTAACTATAATTCTGCCATTCTTGTCTATACCTAGTTAAAGATACAAATTACATTAAAATGTTATAAAAATAATTATTAGGCGACAAAAAATAAAAATCATTATTATATCACTTTCTTGCTGTTCTGTAAAATATTTAATACCGGTGAATAAACCAATGATTGGATTGAAGAAGTTTTCTAAGAGCTGAAACTAGTGTTGTACCAATTAGATCGGCGCCGGCCACAGCTCAGTTTTGTTTAATCGGCATTGGCAATATTTTTATTGTTCGCCGTTTCTTGGGCCGAGGAGAGTAAAATGACTTCGAAAAAAGCTTATTCTTTGCTTCCTTTTTGTTGTAATTACCTTTTTGTTGGATGTCCGATCCGTAGCCCTGGAGCCAAACTACGGCCCACCTTTGATTCAAGCTTCATATTTTGAAGATCAAATAATGTGATGTTATAGACAAGATGATGATTGATAAAATAATTTTTAAATTTGAAACTAGGAGCGAATGGGAGCAACCACTCCTAATTTCATTCCAAGGTGGCAAAAATGCTAATCCTACTCTAATAAATTTAAGACAGAGACAAAGTTTTAACACTTAATTGCTTATTTTGATTTTCTCTTTCACTATTCTAGCATTAACCCTCTTATCAAGTCTTTTCACGAACTGTTTTTTATATAAAAATGAATGCATTGATTAAACATTTTTGGGTTAATATCATTAAAAACGCATCCCTCCATAATAAATGGCAACCATGTGCGCTCGTGTTTGAAACATAGTTTGCTCTGAATTATATTCTTCTAGGAAAATATCAAAAATTCTCAGAATACGAAAGAGTAGCATATAAACAGATATTGGAAAATTTTAAAATAAAAGTCAGAATCACTTATTAATTTTGTCTGAATAAGGTAAAGTATTTTAACTTGCTTACAAATTTTTCGTTTTAAGCTTTTTAAAAATTAAGATCACTATATGCGGCCCAGTAATCCTAATTAAAACTGGCACATTGACATTTCTGGTCTAAGACATAGGTCCTCAACCCCAGGGTCACGAGTGCATTCCAAAATGGTCGCCTTCAATCACTGAGGGCATAAGATACGTTACCTTTCAAAATAACGTACGAGAAAACTAAGTTATAATAGGCAGAGGAATTCGCTACGATTTCAATTTTGCTACAATACTTCTTTATCTAGCTTTTTAAATTTAGAAGGAGGCAGTGGAGCGATTTCTAAATATATTGTACTAGAAACTTTTATCTTGATGTTGTTCACAAACTAGTAAAAAGTGATGCAGTGAATAGTGGAATTTATTCAGGTATCGGTATCAGCATCGTCATTTTATAAGGGGAATCGGAATACGCATCGTTCATAAAATTGGGATCGCTACATCACTAAGTAAAGCATTCATATAATGTAGAATCAAATTTAAATAAAATAATTCTACTTTTGTCACAAAACTATCATTACTTTGTCATCACTGCTTTAAAAATTAAACACTTTAATAAGAATCTATTATAATGGCATTGATTTTTTAAAGATTGCATGTGAAGAATCCTACGAACATTGAAGTGTATGATTAACTGGTATCCATTTACAATTTGGAAATAAAATGGAAAAAAATGAAAGATCAATGCAAAAAAGATGGCCACAGATAAAACAAAATTTAATATGATTAAAGTGTCGATAAAAAAAATAGAAATTGAAAAAGATATTGAATTATAAAAATAATGAAAAAAGAGCAGGAGTTTTAAAAATGTACACAAGGATATAAAAGGAATTAAGCATATCTCAAGGGAGTTTCTTAGTTATAGGATATATAACTGTAGTAATTAAATAAATGGCAAAACTTAAATTTAGACAAATTCTATTTTTAAATTTAATTGTTTATTATTTCAGTTTCTAATTTAATTAAAACACTTTTTAATTTTTTCTTAAATTTTTTACAAAATTCTTCAATTATAATTTACAATTGAAAAAAATGCTAAAAGTTTAGAAAAAATAAATATTTGTATAAAAAGTTAATATATTGGTCCTAAAAACTAATTGAGTGGTGCCTGCGGAACACGTAAATATGATCAGCGATCTCATTCCCGGGAATAAAAATAAGGCATTGCGGAGGACATCAAGAGAAACCATGTCTTTAAGGAATAAGGAATAGTTTTCAGCTCATCCTAAGTTAAGGCAAAAGAAATTATACCACTTAAACATCAGAGTTGAAAAAATAACGATAACAAACTAAATATTTTTACATATGAAAAAGATAATGAAGGGTATTTTTGAAGGGTTGTGTTCGTTTCTATTTCGTTAGTTATCACTAATTGATTACAAAAATGAATTATTAGCATCTTGTATATATACATATTAAAAGAAATACACAAATATATTATCCTCATTTTACTAAGTGACCAACTATAAGTAAAATTGACCAAGATATTCGTATTTATGAACAGAACAATGTATATACAATACAACCTCTCTATATTGAACACTTTAGTGCAGGGATTCTTAACCGGTGGTCCATAGACCTCGTAGGGGCCCATGGATGGGTTTGAAGAGGTCCGTGAGGGTCCGAATAAAAAACCCATTTGTTTATTTAAAAACATTTTATAATGGATCATTTTAATAAAAAGTTTAATTATTTTTTTGCACGAACGAATATTAATTACATGCAAGGTTTTTTTTATAACTTTTATGTGAAAATTTCCTTGTAGAGGGTCCATAGCTTTCATCAGCTTTTTAAATGGGTCCATGACTGAATAAAGGTTAAGAACACCTGCTTTAGTGTATTGCCGACGTACATATGGCAAACAAAGTAATCATGATTAATGTCATACGAGTCACTGTATTAATAAATGATTATTATTTAACTAATTAATAATATTAAATGGCAAATTTGGAAGGTAATCAAATGACAAATGTGGTCGCATTGTGTGAGCTTAAGTTAATTCTGGTTATAATCTCGTTCTATGCCCTGCGGGAAACATTCGGAAAATAAATTCAATAGCGTGATTAAAAATTGGCAAAATAACGATATGTTCGTTGATTTTCGTTAATAAAGATATCCACCACAAGGTATTTTTGTTAATTTTCTCTAATTTCATGGTAGATATATTTACACACTCAGTGTTATAATCAGGAGTATAAAATCAACGCGTTATATATATTTAATCAGGAATTCTAAAATTCTGCAAATAATTTTCACTAAGCATTCTTCTATTCAATACAGAATAAAAATCTTGGATCTTCATTGAAAAAATCCCCGCAGAATGCACTTCTCAAATCTGTAAAATCTGGAAATAATATTTTGCGGTGAATAATTTTATTGTCATTAATTTCACTCTCCCTTTCAAAAATTTCTTTAAAAATAAAATTTTGAGTACAAAATTTTTCGACGTCACTCAATATTTCCAATCTAAATTGAAAAATTGATTTTCATCACGTAGACAAAAAGTTTTCGAAACTCAACAAATTATTTTAAATACTAATCAACCAAAAAATTTGCATTCGTCTATTTATGAAGTATTTAAACGCGTTTTTCAAAATTTAAACATTCAAATGGTTTGTACTATTAAACATTTCTTTAATTTTGACATAAATTTAAATAAACTATTTTAGCGTTTTTTTTTGTTATTTTAATCTTTCACATAAAGACATTTTAGCAAATTAAATGTGATCTTTCAAAAATACAAAACTTTCAGCCCAATTAAGTATTTGATTTTTAGCACTTTTTTTGCTATTTTCTAAAAATAGTGATACATTTTTTTCTAAAAAAAAATAGCGAAAAGTAACGAATTTTTTTTAAGCCAACGTTAACGAAAACAACACAATTTTATTTATATGATACAGATAACAACCCCTTTTTTGTTCAAAGTAATGATATAACGAAGGTATTTTTAGTAGTAACGATGCCAAGTCTGCTAAACTTTAATTCAGAACATGCAACTTATTTCATTGTATTATATTGAAAAGGTTTATGAAACAGAATTGATTGGTTAAGATGGGTTTTCCAGAGTTTTTGCGTCGCAGGCCTAATTCAGAATGGAAATTGTATTTCCGCTCTTAAATAATGTAGTATTTTGCTCTGTTAAATGTAATGCAAGTACATGGAAGAAACTACAAAGAACTTTGTGTAAAGTAAAAAACAAAACTATGAAATGAGCAGCCAAAAAAATGCAAGCCTTTAATTGAAGCTTTGTTGTATAGTAGGAAGACTCAAGATTAAATTTTAAAAAATATCAAGTGAAACATAATAAGAAAAAATTTATGGCCGTTGTTGCTTTTTGGAAACTAGCTCTTTTTTCAATGTGTACTAAATTTAGGGATGAAAAAGATGAATCCGTATTTACTTTATAATGTTGAAAAGAGGATGAATTAATAGAGAAAAGACATGAATATTGCAAACAAAAAAAACAATCTCCTTCAAATTTCTTTCTGTATATACACTAAATCGATATTTTATTTCTCATTTTTCGCTAAAAGAAATAACTTTTTTATTGAATAAGAAATTTTGGAAAAAAAATATTAGAGTAAACTTTTTAAGTTGGAGATAATCACGAAACATGATAACTTTAAGGACATTATATTTAAAATGTTAACGCCAGTTTGATTTTTGGAAACTTTCCAATTTTATATCGTTTATCGTTTATATTTATATCTATATATATATTATCAAATAAAAAAGCTTGAACACATACAAATAGAGACAAATATAAAATAGGGTAAAACTGTGAATGTATCAACTGGTATGCACTATGAGAAAAAGTAAGCATACTAGCAAATATTAATCCTAAGCTAACGATATCAATTAAAAAGCAAAACTATTCATATGAAAGAACACTATCAATAAAAGCGTTGTTGCATATAAAAGTGTGGACAAATTGTTGTTAGGAAAATAGGGGAACTGTGTATGAATAAACCGTTATGAAATATGAGGCAAAGTAAGTATAATAGCATATATTAATCAAAAGATCTTGGCTTGAACAAATTCGAACAAAGATGTCATTCATTGTGTAGTTGCTGTTGTACTCATTGTCAGGAATAAGTGAAAAGCTATTTTGACAATGATGACACAATATTTCCAAAAAATAAAACATCATAGATCCCAATAAACTATGCATATTGTATATAAATATATATATATACTATGCTCGAGAAAAAAATATTCTCTGCCACAGAAAGAAAAAAGCAATTCATTCATATAGTGTTTCTGAGAAAAGCCAACTCACATAGACTAATTGTATATACTATATACTCCAGTAAAAAATATTCTCTACTATAAGAAAAAAGAATTCATTTATTTAGTGTTTCTGAGAAAAATGAACTCACATAGACTAAGCAAATATGTTTTATTAGGTTTGCAAAGTAAATCCGACCATGACCTCTATTTTTAATAATACATTTATATGCGTAATTGAGAAACGAGGATTATATTTTTTATAAATATATTTCGAAATTTTATATAATCTGAAAAGCTCACTCCACTTTATTCGAACCAAACCTCATAAAGGAACAGGGTTTGAGGTTGAAAGTCTTTTTATTGGTTATTAAATTCAAATAACGCAAAATTGGATGTGTGATTCATTAAAAATGAACTATTTACCTGCAACATCCAGTATGGCAGATTTATTAATTTCAGAATTGAAATTGGATAAATCTTGTTGAATTTCTTCTCTGATTTGAGTAATACTTTTTCTAGAATTCGCACAAATACTATCGCTTTCAAGAGGCAAACAATCTTCAAAATTTTCATCAAAAAACTGCCTTTCTTTCGAAGATTGATTAAAATCTTCAAACGAAATAGGACATTCGATATTTTCAAGGAAAAGTTTAGGGTCTGTAACGGTGTTGCCATCTTTTTCCAAAAATTTCTTTTCTATAAAAAAAATTTAATTAGAAAAATTAAGATAGAAAGCTAGAAACAAATAGAGGAAAGGTTACATTAAAAGCATTCAATACCATGTTTAGCTTAGTTGCACCCTTTTACAATTCAAGCATATCATTTTGTAATTACATTTATTGTAACTTAATTACTTTCCCTAAGTTCAAAATATATTCTCCATGTAACTATGTACATACCATATATATTTATCTAAAAATGAACACAACTTTATAAAAGTATATCATCGAAATTAATTTTCAATCAAATCTTTTGCGTGTTTATTGCAAACTGAAAGTGAATATTCATTCACTCAGTAAACACTTTGCAAAGCAAATTCAGCTAAAGAAAAAAGAAAATGCAAATAAAAAGAATATACTTTATTCACTCAAAAAATAGCGCAGAGGCTCAACTTTTTTAATTAAGTGACATTTTTCGAAACCCTTTTCTGCTGAATTTAGAAGGAAGTCTTATAAAAAAATTTCTTACCCAAAAATAAGAAATTAAAATTAACTAACTTTTTATCAGTTTGTACTTATAAAAGAAATCCTTTAGAGAAAAATCTAAATTCCGTGAAGTATCTTCCTCTTTTTCAACGAAAAGCTCGGTTTCATCGTCAAGTGTTTCTTAAAGATCAAGGTCTGTAGGATTAACATCTAAACATGACAGATCTGCATTATTTTTGGTCAGAATTTGCAATTTTTTTTATAATTTCATCACTATATAAATATAGAGCAAATTTTCAACTTTTAAACATTAATCAAGCTGTCTTGTGAACAATTGAATTTATTGGAAATTCCATACATATTACGGCTTTTTTTAACTGAAGATTAAAATATGCTTTTTTTATCCAAGGTATAATTAGAAATTTTTAAGGATGTTTGATATTTCCGCTTTTAGTAAAATCCTTTCTACCAGTTTTTATCCATTCATCATAATGAGCTAAGCACTTCAACTTGAAAGGTTTCTTCAAAGTTCAGTTAATACAGTTATGTGTGATCATTCTTTCCATCAAAATTGTAAAAGTTTATTTTTGTTGAAATTTACGTTACAAAACTACATGGCTTGATAGGCACTTATTCTTTTAAACATCTAGAGTTTCTTGGTTTTTATTCAAGGCAGGTTTTTGTTTAAATCCAGGCTTATCTTCGCGGGAATAAAATTGGGCTGCTTTAATGTCGATTTAATGACAGGTAAAGGCGTAGTCTTTATACCCACGAGACCACGTGGAAATGAAGCTTGTGAGAATCAGTTTCCGGTTTTAAATTAATATATCATGGTGAATGATCGATGGAAACATAACAAATATACTTAGCGCGTATGCTCCCCAAAATAGTTGCAGAAAGATGAAAAATTTTTATGCGGAGATTGCCTTGAGGATATTGTGAACAAAATACCGTCTAGTAAAAGAATTTAGATTTGAGGGCATTTAAATCGACACGTTGGATAACGGTAAATTGATGAAAGAAAAAGCATTTGGCCAACAAAAAATATTTTTGATACTAAAATACTTGTTATTCGTAATCTTGAACACTCAAGAATCTAAAAAAGATAGCGTCCGTGTTAAGAACCATTTATCCAATATTATACACGCTTTAATTAAACGGTTTGTTATTGGTTATCCTTGTGAGAGATATCTTGTTATCATTTGATTGGTGACCACCGTTCTTTTCTTTCGACATCTTTTACTCCCACCTCCGCAGCGGTAAAGTTACATTGCCTGGCGTGTCAGCTGCTAATTTAACTACTATGTTTTTTGCCTTTACTCAATTACAAAAAATTATGCACATTTATAAAGAAAAATGCGCGGGAATATAAATAGTGTAAACTATTTTCTTCATAGCTCAGTAGGTATGTGGTAAAGAAGTTTGCTATCACTATAGAAACCGATTTTGATTCCATGTCAAAGGGATTGAGGTTTTCCTCAACTTTTAAAGTGTTTTCTCCACTTTTACTAAGCCAGTTCATTTCACTTTGTTTCTCTAAAAAGACTGAAATCGATCATTAAATTTAAGGAAAGTGTTGCTGAGAAGTCATGAATAAAAGTTAAAAGAAGAAAAAAGGAAGAAAACAGTAAGTTATATTTAGATAAATTCTTTGAACAATAAATTTTCGACTACTCTGGTCTTCTTCAGGTCAAATCTATCGTCACCAGAAAGGAAAACAAGGATAAGAGGAGGAAGATGATGATAATATCCTCCTTTTTCATCCTCTGCTGATTTGATCTGAGAAGACCTTAGTGATTAAAAATTTATCAGTAGTTTTACTGTTTTCAACTAATTCACATGCAAATCTTTCAATTTTTCGATAAAATAATCGATAAATAATCCGATGATGCACCAATCAGTTGTCGGTATACCATGCTTTTACAAGCTCTTTCAGCAACATCAATATGTATAAGACTACTTTCCAGTCTTTTAAAACCTTTTAGCGTGAACGAATCGATGCTCATTGTGAAAATAAAGGAAAAAATAATTAAAGAAAAATAATTAAAGGATATCAAGATTTTAATTAAACGCGGGAGTTAAAGTGTCTACAATGCATGCTGGTATAATAAGAAACTAAATGTAACACTCCATTCTTCCTTGTCACTCATATGTGAAAGTGTTGGAAAAAGATGAGCGTGCACGTTACGCGTAAAAAGTTAATTGTTCAGTACACAATTGTAGGCACAGGTAACTAACTATATCAGGAAAAGGCGTAATTGCATCGTAGACAACAAAAGGGAAGAAGAGTGTATAAATAAGGATGCAGAATTAAAACCCTTACTTCCATCCCTACATTATTTCTATTGTAATAAAATATTTTTGAAGAGATTTGATCACGAAAGATTTTAAAAATGAAAATAATTTCAGTGAATAAAAACGCAATGCGAATAAGATTTTAACCCTTTCGTGACCAAAAAAAGCAGACGATATTTACTAAAAAGCAGAAGATTCATATACAAAACTATTTGAAAAAAGAGACGAAGGTAAAATTGTTCATGTATCATATATGATACACTGGTCACGAAAGGGTTAACTTCTAAAGGGTAGCGATCTATAGCTGATACGCTTTATACTACTATTTTACATAAGTATATGCGCGTAATACTCAATTTCGACACTTTGAAATGTACGAGAAAAATGAGAAAAACAGCGCCCAAAAGTTGTTTGCAGTTTCATTGTGGTGTTTGAATCTTCCCGAAACCTTTTTAAGGTTGAATAAAAAGGGACAAAAAATATTTGAAAGGGATGATATTGCAATACGAAAAGCAACATTTTAATTGAATATACTATTGTGTTTTTTAAGAAATTGAAATAAGTTTTCGTTAAATATACAATTATGTTTCTTAAATAATTGAAACTCCCAAAAGGGGAGACAGTGATAATAAATAATTAAAGACTTTCAGGTTATACAATTATCTCTTAAAGTTTCAACAAAATAAAAAAATTTTTGTAGAAAAATGAATCTTAAAATAAAAGCTTAAAAAGTAAATACCCCGAAATTAGTTTTTTAGATTTATATTTCATTCTAAATTTTTAATACTATTTTTTGTCTACGCTGAGGTTAAAAACTTAGTGTATCAATGTTTTTTTGTCATAACCTCTTCGTAGATAAAAAATAATATTAAAAATTTAGAATGAAATATAAATAAAACAAAACTAATTTCTAAGCATTCATCTTTTAAGTTTTTATTCTAAGAGTGATTTTTCAAAAGATTTTTTTAATTTTATTGAAACTTTAAGAGAAAAGTGTATAACCTGAAAGTTTTTAATTGTTTATTATCACTGTTCGCTTTTTGGAAGTTTCAATTATTTAAGAGACATAATCAATATTTTGTCAATTATTATTGAAGATACCATGTAATATTTTAAAGTATTCTCTTTTGAAAAGGCGGCATCTTTGGACAAAAGCTTTTTAATCACTGGGATTTTTCTTTCCCCTCTCTGTTATTTGTAAATATAAAAATGAAATATATTTTTAGTTAGTTTGTGAACTCTTCAGTATATAAAAGCAATTCCAAAATTGTTAAATACTTTCTCCTTTTTTGTTTTTGTTAACCGGTTAAATTTTTACAAAATTTACATTACTTACAAAAAATGGACTTAAAAAAGTTGCCTTTTGTGGACCTAATAGCTTGGGCTTCTTTTACATAAACTCTATAAAATAAGACTATTTAGTTTTAGAATAAGTGCTCTATTAGAATTCAAGAGTTGATTTATTGACTTTTAACTGCCCTAATTATCACTATCTGCAATTTTAATTCTTTAAAAGACATAATTGTATATTTAATTAAAATTAGTATTGAATGTTTTCAGAATTTCAATTCATGCTAAAATTGGTTATGAAGTGCAGAAGTTATAAGCATCGTAAGAATCGACTTAAATTTAGTCTTTAAATGTTAAAGGTGGGGTGATTCTATCCCAAGATAAAAGTAGATGCGTTCACTTATGCGTATATATCTTTTTTGTATAAATATGTATTATAGGGGTAATCAGGGCGGAATCATTTTTTTGAAATAAAGCAATTGTTTTTGGTTGATATCTGAATTTTAAACTATATTTATTTTGACAAGCCCTTTTGTTCTATTCTTGAGTTCACTTCAGTGGACAGGTCCTGCATCCATGATCTTTGCCCCCTTTAGTAAGGGATGAGAAAGATGTTAAAAAAGATTTATATCACTAGCAGCTACCATAAATTGAATTGAAGGCATTAATCCTCACTCAGGCATGAAATTTAATATTAAAAAAACCTGGAAGCTTGATTAAATCAGAATCATCAAATTCAAGTTGTGGCTCATTTAATGCCTCAGTCCATGATTGTAAAGGTTCATCAACTTCTTCACTCAGTCTTTCCGAGGAGAAACTTTCTTTCATAACTCTCAAAAACTTTAATTTTAGCTTAATATTTTAAAAAAATTGTAAGAATAAATATAACATTTTATCAATAAAAAGATACACACTTGTGGGGTTTGCTTTAGGGTTGCACCGCTGTATCTGCAACTTATCGATCTCATTAATTTTGGCCGATATACACGCAACTTATCAGCCAATCGTATGCATTGTAATATTGTTAACAGAAATTTAACAACTAGTTAACCCTATTCATGATGCATTATTTTTATTCCAGTGACAGAGGGGATTGGAAAAGAAATGTTACCAAACCAGATTAATAATATAGTAAAGAAAAGAATCATCTTATATAATTTCGCTCTTTTAAATAGAAATTTAAACTCTAAAGTATTTGAAAGAAAATATGCTGCAGACCTTATATTTATATTAATTAGCTATTGCATTACTTAAGTGATATGGGATAATTACATGATAATGAAATACTTTGTACATAAAATAACACAAGAAGTGCAAAATAAACACTATAATTTTAACACATTAGAACCAATGAAAAGCAGATAAATAAGTTAACCTAGGATATTTTTCGTGTACTCAAAAGAGTATAGCGATACCTAATGCGTTAAAGCCAAACCTAGCATTTACCATTATCCACAATATCATAAGTGCCACAGTTAAAAACAATAAAATTGCAATTAATTGAATACTTATAAGTTTTATTAACAAAAAACTGGAGGAAATTGTAAAAACATGGAGAAATATTCAAGACAATATTGGAAAAGAAAAAACTAAAACATATAAAATTATTATCTAAGAATAAAGATGTTATAAATTTGATTTCTGGAATAAACGACTTGATCGTTTTAATTATATTTAGCAAATATAATAAGGGCATATTTCCTAACATGTATATTCTATTACATTAATTTAACTCTTTCAGTTACAGTAATCAATAGGAATAAACCTTTTAAGCTTTCAATTATAGAGAATACTTTTTTATATAGTTATGTGCTATAAAAAAATTTGATTCGTAAGGGAGGAGTATCCTGTTGACAGTCAAGATCTTTTATAAAACACTCAATATTAAATAATTACAACCCACCTAGTTAATTTAAAAAACGATACATCTTCGGTGTGGAAAAGTTACATACTTCTTTCTAAAACTATATAGCTCCTCAAAGGACGAATACTTTGACAATATAAAAGAAGGCCGATTATACATTACTACTATTACATTTTTCTTTTGATCACGTGTTCTCATATGTTGTGTTTCTCTTTTTTCAATAAATCTCACGGATTTATTGCAGAAATCATTAGCAGATTCGTAAAGTCAAAGATTTTTTAAATATGGCATAAATATCGTAAATTTATATATAATATAAATATTTTTTAATGTATAACTTTATGTAATTTTATTGGGTCTGAAACGAGAAAACAGACTGGCTAAAAAAGGTCACAGACAAGAAATCGATTTATTATAAAGAAAGACAGTGGATAAAAAATATTTTTCAACCTCTCTTGGTACCGATTGTCAACAGGTCTGGTTCATATCATTTAAATTGGTTAGGTGGATTGATTATTCTGTACTGAGATGCATTAGTGCTTAAAATTAAATCTTAAAATTTTTAGCAACGAAATGTTACCAAACTAGATTATAAACATAAAAAAGCAAAAAATCATCTTATATAATATTCATATTATTGCAACCTACACATTTATTCAATTCGTAAAGTAAATTGTTTAAAAATAAATTTAGGACGTGGGGCTAGGAAAAGTCAGGTATGAAGTCGTGAAATTTTAAAAAGATGGCTAAAATGTTTGGAAGAAAATTTGCTACAATAAAAAAACTAAAACAAATAACTAACAATAAAAATGCAAGAAATTTTAATTCTAAAATAAAGGACTTGATTGTTTAAATTATATTTAGGAAATATAGTCAAGGCATTTATCCTAACTTGTGTATTATATTGTTAATTTAAATTAAATCAATAGGGATAAGCCTTTTGGCTTTAAATTATAGGAAATTATTTCTAATATAGTTTTGTGCTATAAGAAATATTTGCTCAGTTAAAAAAATTTGTGAGATCTTGTTCAAATTCATAGCTACATTACTACCTCGAATCAACTATATATAACTCAAATTCGGGTCGATTATTATTATTATATCAAATGAATCGGAAAATAATACACATTTTAAATATTCATTCAAAGGTTTAGCATGTTTTAAATAATATAAATAAATATATAAAATTAAGAAAATTTAAAATGGGTCAAAATTTCAAGTCTATCACAGTTATACGATATAGACACAGCCACGTCTCCAGACTCCAAGTACAGAGGGCAAAACTGATAATTTTTGAGTTTTACTAAGGGATAGAAATAAAGAATTCTAATTGAAATTACACAACTATGTCCTATTTATTAATTCTTGATAGTTTTTGAAAGTTGATCATACATTTTCGTATAGTTTTTTGTATACATTAGATTGTTTAATTTAGGAAATAGAACCATTGGGGATCAAGCCCCTCACTGTCTACTGCAAATCTGAGGGTACTTCATAACGACACTCAACTTTTATCGGTAACAAAAATAAAATTTTGTATGCTCAAAAGAGGAAAAATAATTTTAAAAAATGGTTTTCAAATTATTTTACAATTGAACGAAAAAGATTATTTTATTCATTACATATTTTTATAAAAAATAGTTTAAAAATATTGAAAATAAGTTTACTTTTTAGAAAGGTAAAAATTATCCAATAACATTCTTAAACAAAAAATGGAGTAAAAAAGATGCAATAATTTTAATTCAAGAAATCTCAAAAAATGACAATCCATTCAGAATAATTTTTATATCAATATCTTCAAAGAGATTTTTTATAGACAATGATAGGTATATTAAAAAAATAAACTTAATATAATAACCCTAATTTTATAGATATTTTTTTAGTGTTTTGAATTTATAAATCTCTCTCTCTATTGTTAGTTGGTTGGACGAAGATATCAAAGCACTTTCAGCCGTAAGGCTATAAGTTCGCATTATGCTTAAGATGGTTAATCACAGTTTTTGTGATTTGGATTTTAAGATTTATGCAGCCTTGGGGATCGAAACTCTAACGTTCAACTGTTAAGCTGAGATGTACACAGGGCCCGCGCTAACCAAAATTTTTTGGGGGACTCAAACTTTATAGTGTGTTGAATATACTCTTAAAGTTTTTTCAAAAAAAGCTTTTATCAATGTGACAAAAAATAGATATAGAAAATCATTTGAAAACTATCTTTGAGAAACAAAAATTAAAGAAGAATCATTTTATTAAAAAATTGTGAATAAGTTAATATTCCATGTTCAAACAGTTAACCTTAGACTTCTTCGTTTTTTGTTAAAATTCTTTAGGAAATCATCAAATGTAACTTTCTTGATGAGTTTTTTCCCCTGAGAAAGAATTATCAAGTGTTTTCTTTTCTTTCACTCAGCATCGATTGTCGTGAAGAAGTGAAAACTCTTTTAAGTGTTGAAAAACTTCTTTCACAGGACGCTGTGCTGATGCCTATTGTTAAAGCAGCTTAAAAAATATACTGTAAAGTAAATAATATTTTAGTAAAAATATCATAATTACCAATATACAAAGAAAAGATCTCATTACAGGCGGACTTGATGGGATATAATTCCTTTAAAATATCAGAAATTTCTTCTCCTGGTGGTAAGTTCTTTCCCTCCATAAAAGTTTTGATAACCTAGTTGATAGATTACTAAGCACTGAGAAGATAAAATATTTTCGTCAGTCTTTATTTCAAGAAGAGTGCATAGTAGTTTGATTTTCTCATACATAAGAAAATGTTCTTTTGAACTAGGCATAAGGCAGTTAATAGCATTTATAATAGAAATGTTTTGATCTGCAAATCTGAAAAATTCCAAAAACTCATTAAGCAAAATGGTAATATATCATTTTTTACCTTTTTGAAATTTCCTGTATTACTGAATCAAAGCATTCATAATATATTTTTCTAATTTTGCAATTTCTGAATTATTATCATCAGAATTAGGCTTCATGGATGATTCAACTTCAAAATCACTCAATCTTTGAAGGACTTTAGGGACTTTGAGGGATTTTAGGAAGGACTAAGCTTTAATTAAATAACACTTGGATTGGATTGGAATATCTAAGCACTTGCCAACTTTATTGATATGCTTGCTTGATTGCTGGATGTTTATATTAAAAACAATGGAACAAAATTGTCTATTTTACAGTGATTTGAGATTGATAAGAGGAGGGGGGCTCACATTTAAGAAGAGGGGGGGCTTACTTTATGAGTGGGAGGGGGTGGGGGCTCAAGCCCCCAATTTTAATAGGGGGCTTGAGCCCTGGATGTACACCCTAACAACCATTAAGGCTCTCTCTCTCCATTAAAAAAATAGACTTTCAAAATTAGATGAATTATAAAAAACCTACAAGAAAGGAAAAATTATATATTTATATTTCAAAAGAAAAGAAGACAAAGCGTAATGAAGATCGCCATCGAGATGCACCGTCCTATACAAAAATAACAATAGGAATACAAGTTACATTAAAATCTCCAGTGAACTTAAATATAATGTGCTTACGATTAAAAAATGGTATGCAAACATTTCTTTTTAAAATTGATTTCAATGAAATTGTCTTTAAAATAACTATATGAATCATGTCTCGAAAAAATTGTACATTACACTTGAAGTTTTGAAGAGATATAATAATTAGTTTGAGATAAATATAAAATCACATTGTACAAAGCACTCGTATTTACAAAAAAATATTGAGTGCTGTTTTCAATTTAAGACATAGGCAACATGCCTTATCATGTTTTTTCTACAATGATTTTATTAAAAGATATATATCATTTTCAGCTATAAAGAAATATATAAATTGCTTCCGAAAATTTTCTTGAAAGGGCAAACTCTTAGGGATCAATCAACATAGTGTTCATTCTTCATTAATGTTTATAATTCTTCATTATAGAGCATAAAGTCGAAAGTAGTTTCTAAAGTATGGAGATTTATTGAAATTCTTTTTACAAATTAAAAATTTTCCTAGGAATTACTCCTTATGATTATATGATCCTTTTACGATCATGTAAATCCACTGGTTCGAAACTTAAATAGAGTTATATTTATTTATCATCATACAAAAAAATGTTTTCCCACTAGTAGTAGGGCTTTTGATCTTCAAACAACTTTTTTTTCTACATAAATTACAGCATTCAATATTGGTTCCCTCATGGGGAAAAACGAATCGAAACTCTCAAAAACAGGGACTCAAATTGATATTTGTGTCAAGGGCATATCAGATAATATTTTAATCAGTCTTTTGAAACTTGAGGATATTTTAAGATAAATGGTGTGACCCCTTGGCTTTTCTAGTATTAGATATCATATTTAACATGTCTATACCGAAGAAATCGATCGTTCCTAAATTAAGGATTCTTATATCATCTCCGAAACCCTATGACTGTCGAAAAGATAAATTTACCTATATAAACATATGTAGAAACTTCAACACCAATCACAATTCAATATCCATAAAATCACGTAGTACATAAACTTGTTAATTTTATTTTAAAATTCTATCATCTATTAAAAACGTACGCCCAAGGAAACCCTCTCATAAAACTGTAGATAATTTCAAGACTTACCGCATCCTGCTTCAAATCTTGTTCTCGCTTCTTTTCTAACAATATGACTAACGCTTCATTTATTCAAGCCATTTCGGAAGAAAATTTTGATTTGATCCTTCTAGGTTCTAAAACTCTTATTAAACAAAATAATAAAATCTGTGAGACTTTCTATACCATTTTTTTTTAAATATAGCAACCTCCAGATTATACAATTATCTCTTAAAAAATCAACGACTTTGCTCAATCATTCTATCCTATTCGCTATACTTTGAAAATATCCTGTTTGACAATGTTAAAAGTAATTCAAATTGGGTTACTTCTATATAAATTAGAAATCTACCTCCACACACTGCTAACATTGGGTTAAATTGTTTCATTCTATTAAATCCTGTATTCTTAAAAAGGAAAAATCTTGAATTTGTTGCTCATTTATCATAATATTAATGTTTCCTCCTTTAGTTCTTGTCCATCATAAGTTAAAATCTCAAATACTTTCAAGAACCACACACTTCTCTTATAAGCTCGTATATATGTTAAAATTTCCCCAATTAAGTTTGAATCATTCGCAGTGTAGGCCGTAAGTATCGTGGGCCCGATTTATATAACCGATACCAGGATTCCTAACAAGAGTAAAAATTTATGTTTCTTTATATTTGTGCCGTATGGCTGTAGGGTGCAGAAATAAAATAAGTTAATAATATATAAAATCTTTTTTATACAATATGGAGTTTATTCTAATATAGAACTATTAGATATAGTAGTATAGTACTTATTGAGAACGAATTTTTTTAGAAAAAAAAATATTTTTTTATTTTTAGTGCAAAATTTTTCCTAATAGTTTCATGATCAACAAATTTAACAATTTGATTTTCAATAGTTAACACTTAAAATACAGAAAAAATTCCAAATAATAATACTGTCACTGCTTAGGTGGGCCCGTTAAGGTTCGGACCCAATTTGATAAAATTGAAAAAATAGCATTTAAACCGGTTTTGATCACTCACCAATCTCTCATTCTATTCCTAATTTAAGAAAATAAACAATTAGTGAATATACCACAAAGTAATCTTTGTTTTGATTAGATGCAACTTTAAAAACAGTTTATAGACATTTTTAATATTATTTTGCTCTTCTTTCAATTATTGTAACTTAGCCATTTTTGTGTGTTACTCTTATATATTTTCAAACGAATAAAGGTAAAGTTAGGTAAAGGTACCGTTGTGTGTTTTCATCGATAAGGCACACTCCCCCACTTGTATCGAACTATGAAGAAGGAAACTTGATGTAGGATCGAACCGTAGACCTTGAGTTATCGAAACCCAGTATCTAACCAACTTTACTCACGCCCGAATAAAAGAAATTTGTTTAAAAAGATTGTTGTATTAAGTTAAGGTTCTTACCTTTTAATTTTTTAGTTGTTATGTATTTTTGATTAAATTGCTTAAATGTCCTATTTTTTTTTAATTTAAACGTTGTAAAAGCGTGAGTAAGGTTGGTAAGATACTGGGTTTCGATAACTCAAGGTCTTGAATTCGATCCCGTATCAAACTATAGACTTAATTAAGATTAGGTAAAGTATTTATTCAAGATGAAAAATGGTTTAGTGATTATGATAGTCTTTTAGAATAATATTAAAAATATATTTAATGTATTTTTAGAATACTCTGAAATATATACATTATATATATATATATATCTATCTATATTAAAAGCACACTTTAAAGTTCAATTTTATAAAATATTGGGATCTGAAGAACGAGTACCCTAATAATTTTTTTTGTACCAACGGAAGAAGTTCCATCACAAAGAGATCTAAAGAATGGCCACCTCAACCAAAAAGTATAACAAGTTATTTCTAAAAAATAAAGACAAAAAAAATGATAAAATGTATTGAAAATTTATTTGCTATGATATTTTGGGAGACAATTAGTTTACCGGATAGCTTGACATGTGGCACAAATTTTAACTATTTTTTGCATAACATGCATCTCTGTTGACTTTGTGCTGTAACAGGATAATGCAACTAAATTTTCAAATTGCTTAAGCAAATTTTGACAGATTTCTTCGTGTTTTTATAAGATAATGAGGTAATCTCTTCATCCTTCAAATATGGTAAAAAAGTTTTTATATCTGTTAGTCGTGTGTGTGTGCGTGTTTTCAGTAAGTGATGTTAGTCGGAATTGCAATCATAAGAAATAAAAGATAGATGATTAAGCACTTTTGACAGAACTCGTCATCTCTCTCTTCCTAACCTATATGAGAGTTGATATCAACTGTTTTTAGATATCATTTGTCAAAAGTGTTTGATATATGTCTTTCATTTGTGCCTTCCGATAAAACATCCTAGAAAAGATTGACAGAATTATAGCTTTTGAAACATTCTCTATAATCTACAGATAAAGAGTATGTCCAGTATTGAGATGTGTAATTGCTATTATAAAATGTATATCTTAGTTGGCGATGTACGGTTTAGAGGGATAGCCGGTTTAACGACAAAATTTCCATTAAATTGGATATGCATTTGCCGGGACAATAGCCGGTTTAAAGGGGTGACCGGTTTTATGAGGGAGCGGTTTAGAGAAGTTTCACTGTATACCACCCATTTTCAAGAATTCTGAATTTAGTGGTGAATGACAGCCCTTATCAAAATTAAAATTTTTGTTCGTATTAAAAGTTTTTTATACATATATATCCATTTTTAAGTTTGTAGAATTTAGTGTTGTTCATTTTTTATGACAATCTCTAACCTGCTAAAAAATCGATTAAATCTGTCAATCTATGTCAAATATATAAACTTGAAAATAAATTTTACTTGTAGTATTTCTCTGATAATTATTTTCTTAATTTATTTAACCCTCATGCGGCAAACATATTTTCTTTACGATTTAGATAAACATGGGTCCAACGGGCCCGGACTTTTTGTTTTCACAAATACTCTTTTGTTTATGATAATTTTTATATTTTGTATATTTAGCGTATCTATAACCTTTAAATTAATGATTTCTTGTGCATATATGTAACTATAAATATTTTTTATATTGCCAGAAATATTAAAGTTCAGCAATTTACTTCAAAAAAGGAGCGTCTTTTAACCCAAAAACACATTCAAAAAACATCATAGGTAGCAACAGAAACTATTTAAATCAAATAATCAGTGAAATTCAACAAGAAATTACAATTAATCAATTGAGTTCAAAAGTAAAGGATATTAAAAATTAGTAAAGCCTAAAGCAAGAGTTAGTACATTACATACTAAAATATTATGTTCATGATAAAATATATATAAAAAAGAAAAAAGGAATTTAATAAAACTACAAATAAAACTAGTTTTTAGGTGTTTTTGGGTGAAAAGACGCGCCGCAAAAAAGGTTTTCTTTATTTGTTTGAAGCTTTTTCAAAGTTCAATAGTTAATGAACAAACACTTACTATTATTTAATTGTAAAAATATTAAATTTATTTTTACTACATTTCACACAAATAATATGTTTTTGTGAGTGCCCACTGCTTATTGGGTCTATTAGACCCATGTTTACCTGCAACGTAATGCTAAAAGTTTTTAGGTCGTTGCCGAAAAAAAATAATAACGACAAAAATATTTTTTGAATGATTTAAATACAAGTAGAATGAGGCATTTTTAAAGTTTCTCGGGTCTGATAGACTCATGTTTGCCTAATGAGGGTTAATAAACAAAGTTAAGGTGTTTAATTCACTTAAAATATTTCATTTGTCAGTAAATTATGTATCTTGATAAAACCCCCATTGTTTTGCCTATAAATTCGTTATCGGCTGCTAGTCTCTACGTCATTTCTTCTATACTTTATACAGTGTGTAATTTTGCTATTCATTCTATGATGATCCTTTCTTGGTAGCCCTTTTTTTATTAGAAATTTATTTTCTTCAATCTTGTTCGCAAAAAAATTCTTTAAGGATTTATTTTGGACAGATTTTTTTCTCTCTCAAAACATTCTGATTAAAGAATCTTCGTGATGATATTAGACTTTTTTTATCAGTATCCTGTATTTTATAACCAGGTGATATGAAAAGATTCATAAAAGGGAGATATGAAGTGATATATTCCCATAAGTGATATTCAGCCTGAATATTTGTCAGCCAATCTCAGTTCAAAAGTTTTTTTCTGATGAAACATTCGTGATATACATTGTTCAATTACAAAGATTTATCCACCTTCTTTATTCACAATTTTCAGATTTCCTACCCAGTTAGTGAAATGATAATTGTAGATAACTATCAACATTTTCATTTCTTTGTTTTATTTTTGCTACAGAACCTAAAATGAGTCCATCGATAGCTGCTTCCCCATCAATGGAAACATAGGAACAAAACTTCAATGAAATGTTATTTTCAATGAATTAATTAAATTAAATATTGCTTCCCCTGTTGTATTTACTTATCCAGTGGCAAATTAACAAATCTTCAATGCGACTTTCATAGTTATATCGTACAAAAACGAGCAACATCTGTTGACTCATCCATTTGAAGAGAGAATGTTGACGCCATTCTCGTCTTATTTATCTCTATTTCACAAAATTTGTCATTGCATGGATCCGTCTTGATATTGAATTGTTTGAAAGTTCACTTTGTTTATTTTTCATCTATTATGCACTCTAACAAATCTTTTGCACATGGCTTTATTAAATTCTCAGCAATGATATGTGCTTCACCAGCTTTGGCAACTCTTTAAATTATTTGATATGAAGCACGTAAAGCATATTTGTTTTTTGAAACATGTGAGTTAAATTTTGATTCTCTTTTATTTAATTCTGAGGACCTTCCTTGACAATATTGTTTATCTTTATCTTTTAAATGAACATGGCTTGTTTCCAAATGTCTTTTTAATTTAGCTGGATTTAAACAGCTATTGTTTGAAACTTTTCCACATTCAACACAAACCACTTGGTTCTTTCTTATCGCCTGTCTGGGTAAAACCATAAGAAATATAAGTTTCGTCGTATTTTCTTATTTTGCTTTTACCACCATGTGGTTTTGATGAAACTTAAAGATGAACTGGCTGTAGTTTCAGACCTCATAATTTCTTGTTACATTTAACCATTTATCCATTTGGGGTTGAAAAAATTTAATTTTTCTGCTAAATAATTAAAAATTATTACCAAAAAAAATAATTACTAAAATAATAAAATATTATTAAAACATATTTTATTATTTTTACATAAATGATATGCCCAGTGTGTGTAAACTCCAATAACTTCTCTCGCTGGATTACAGTTTTTATAAGTTTCGCTTAAATCTATCCATATCATTAATCTTTGTATATTTTAAAAATTGATTACTCTTCCCTATGAATAATTTAACTCTTTATTCAAAAACTTCACGCAACCCCAAAAAATCTACCGCGGAACTCAGCTTGTGAAACCCTGATATAGACCCTAAGTTATATATAAGGCTAACTACAGATAATGTCAAATAGTTGAAAATTTTTGATTTTGTTGCCAGTTTTTGATATGAGAAGGTCATTCAACTACCATGAAAATGGTATCAAAGATGCTAGCGATTTTAAGAAAAGTCGCAAAATTTGAAGGGATATAATTCAGACAATTTTGTACAATTAATTTTTTAGTGAAGAGCACTAATAGGGTTAAAGTGTCCAACGTTTCCATTACAAAAGGAATTAAACAACATTTTTCTATTTTTTTCTATTCATTAACTTTAATAATGAAATAAAAAAGTAATTTTACACTCTAAAATTTACAATCCTCAGTGTGGTAGTTTATAAGGAAAAAAGTGGTCAATTTCGATTCACATTTATAGATTTTTTTGAGAATAGCTATGTCTTTAAATATTGGTATTTAGAGTTTCTATTTCAATTTTCTTATGATCACGTGTTCTCATTTCAATGTTCCTTCAGGTCCCTTGCTTCTCTAATACTCATGTATTTGTACTATACAAATAATAAATAACATTTATGAGAAAAACTTGATAGAAATAATTTTTTTAGCATTTCAATTGATACTTTTACCCATTTTTTTCACTGTAATAGGCAAAACAGTACATATCTCTTTATTCTGTCAAAATATGCTATTTCTAGCAAAGGGATTTTTTAACTGTTTGTCTATATCCGTGTTTCTCACCCTTTTTTACTCATGGACCCCTTTTCACTTTTTTTTTCTTCATAAAAATTGGACAAAAATATTTATTTTAATATTTTTTACTAATAAAATTTTTGAGGTATGATAAAGAAAATAGTATATACTTAGAATTAATATTGAAATGAAAGCAAATCTAATGCAACAATTTTTATAATAAAAAAAGAAAGACATTTAATGAGATTCCTCTGGTTGATGCTGCTCAATGAGATCCTTTATATCTTGTGCATTGAAATTGTGCGGAATGCTAGTCGTAAAGCACCTCTTTTTACGATGTCAAGTCTATTGCGAACTTTTTATAATAAAAACCGTTATGAAATGGTTTTCTTCATGGACCACCAAAATATCACTGTGGACCCCCAATTTATAATAGTTGGCCTATGGACCCCCTGAATTATTATATCGACCCTGGTTGTGAAACCCTTGTCTATATCATCTCCTCAAGTGTATAAAAATATTTTGATCTTAAATCCAACCTGTTTTTTAAATATTATATCAAAATGATATGTTTTCTTTTTAGAATTTCTTAATCAAAAATGTCTGCTTCTGCTATTTTTATACTGGATGCTAAGGGAAAAATGTTGATATCACGCAATTATCGAGGTGACATTGAAATGTCAATAATTGAAAAGTTTATGCCGTGTATAATGGAGGTGGAGGATGAAGAAAGGTACTGTCCAGTTTTGTCGCCACAAGCAGGTGTTCGCTTTTTATTCGTTAAATGCAACTCTCTTTATCTCGTTGCTGCAACGCGTAAAAACTGCAATGCTGTCCTAGTGTTTTCTCTTTTACACCGCATCATCACTGTCTTCACTCAGTACTTCGGAGAAATTGCAGAGGAAAGCATACGAGATAACTTTGTCATAACATATGAATTGCTGGATGAAATGCTTGATTACGGCTTTCCACAAACCACAGATTTTAAAATTTTGCAAGAATACATCACACAAGAAGGAAGGAAGCTTGAAGCTAGTTCGAGCATCGTTCGTCCGCCATTAGCCGTGACAAATGCTGTTTCCTGGCGCTCTGAAGGCATAAAATACCGTAAAAATGAAGTTTTTCTGGATGTCATTGAGTCGATAAATTTACTAGTTAACAAGAATGGAACGGTTTTGCAAAGCGAGATTGTAGGCTCAATTAAAATGAGAGTGTTTTTATCTGGAATGCCAGAACTCCGCTTAGGCCTGAATGACAAAGTCTTGTTTGAAAATACCGGTCGAGCTACATCTAAAGCAGTTGATTTAGAAGACGTCAAATTTCATCAATGTGTAAGGCTTTCTCGTTTTGAAAACGATCGAACAATCGCGTTTATTCCACCAGATGGAGAATTTGAATTAATGGCTTATCGTTTAAACACTCAAATTAAGCCGTTAATATGGATTGAATCATTTATTGAAAAGTACTCACATAGTAGAATCGTTTATGTTGTCAAGGTAAAAAGCCAATTTAAAAAGCGTTCAATTGCAAATAATGTTGAAATACAGATCTCTGTTCCTTCGGATGCCGATTCACCAAAGTTTACGAACAGCGTGGGCTCTGCGAAATACAAGCCAGAAGAAAGTTGCTTTGTTTGGTATATCAAGTCTCTTCCAGGTGGCCGAGAATACGTTTTACGAGCTCATTTTGGACTGCCAAGTGTTGACGCTGAAGAAGTCCAAGCGAAGGCTCCAATCAATTGTAAATTTGAAATTCCATACTTCACTACTTCTGGAATTCAGGTGCGTTACCTAAAAATTATCGAGAAAAGCGGTTACCAAGCGCTGCCGTGGGTGCGTTATATCACACAAAACGGTGAATATCAAATAAGAACGTGAAACATTCCTTTTTATTCTAAATATTCTGTTCAGCCCTGTTAGCCTTTTGAGTTTTCCACTTGTCTGAAAAGATCTTTTTGTACTGTGACTTAGAAAGTTTATATGCTCGGAGTTCGTAAAATTATTTATTAAATCATGTCTGATATTTGCTAAATAATAAATCAATTGTTTCAATTTATTTGAAGGAGTATATTATGAACCTAAAATGTATCGAGTTCTTGAATATTTTTTAGTTTAGTAATTAATCTAAATTAAAACAACTTTAATTTCTAAAATTGTTCCTTTTTCCAACAATAAAATTTAAACCTAGTGATATTTTAATATTATAAACAGGGCGAGTAAAAGTCGATAAATTAAATTTATCTTAAAAAAAGACCCGAAAATAAATTTTTAATGAGTTTCAAAAATCTCGCGCGCATTGATCTTATTTTTATATTATTTGGTAATTTTTCAGTTTTAATAACGAAATGTACATGTTTAAGCGATGTATTCAAACGTTTGACAATAGAAAATAATTAAAAATGAACAAAAGAGATATAAACATAAATTTAAATTCAAAAATACAAAGTTAAAGATTGAAAACAATCACAAAAATATAGTTTATAAATATCTACATTTCAAGGTTAGTATCAAAGCCCAAATAGACGCTTGTAAATGCTAACCAATCAACAAAACTGAAAATGATATCAGGAACAAGTCAAAAATTTAGGTATGGAGTATAGCGGTAAAGTCAATATAACAGGATTGATAATGTATATTTAGTGTATACATTATCTACTATATATATATATATATCATATTACCTGTACGATTGAACACGGGTAGACAACTTGTTTGTCATTCCCACTGTATACTATGGTAATTTCTATTCCATATACAAATCATTAGGAAGACAAGGTTTAACTTTGTGTTCATATTTTAATATAAATTTTAATTGAATATAAATCACCGTAGTATACAGTTGGAGATAACACTCAAGCTGTCTACCCTCGTTCAACCGTACAGGTTATGAGAATAATCATTGCATAACAAAGAAGGGCTTCCTAAAACTCTTCATACTGAAAAAATATTTCTTCAAATATATTATTAATATTTAAAATAATCTTGCATTATACCAATGATACATGATAAAAAGTATTTTATTGGTGAAAATAAGGGGGTTGCATGATACGCGAGATCGGACGTTACTCGAAAATTCGCCAAATAGAAATAACCATATTAGTAAAATTGATGAAAAATTCTGAAAGTATCAATAAAATTTGTGGTTTACGCCTGAAAATTATATGTATGAATATTCAAAATTAAAAAAAATACACATTTTTATACTAAATCAAGCATGCCAATTTAAATTCCGGAGTCATTCTTTTGCAATTTGTTTTTCAAAATGTCTCAATTTTGCTGTTTACGTCTGAGAAACTCCAAGAATATTAATTAAACTTTAATACCAAGTATATTTTTTATACCAAATCGACCATGACAGTTTCATTTCTCAACTCATGCTTAACAACTATAATTTGTAAATGTTTTAAAGTATTTGCCTTTTACGTCTGAAAAAGTAGAAAAATGCATCTCTCACCTGCTAATTAAGAAGGAAACTGAAAAATACAAAATTATAAAAAATTCAAATTTTACTTGTAATTACAATGGTAATGAAGCCCATTAAATAAGCACCAATTTGATATGTTTCACGTAAAATTTGGGGGAATAATTTAAAAGTTATATAAGCAATAAAAAATCAAGGTTAATTTATAATACTAAGTCCTGAAATAGAAATAATAATATTAGTATAATTGGGGAAAAATTCAGTGTAAAGGTACCGTGGGGTGTTTTCATTGAGAAGGCACAATTACGCCGCTTGTATCTAACTATGAGAAAGTAGGCTTGATGCGTGATCGAACCCAAGACCTTGAGTTATCTAAACCCAGTACCTAACCAACCTTACTCACGCTCCACAAGGGAAAATTTAATAATAAGTTTCACAGACATAATTTACTAAAAATTTACTTACTCAAAAACCATTTTATAATTATTTTTAAAATAAAATAGCTTGTTTAAATAATACGCTTGAAATATTAGTGTTAACAATGAATTTTTAAGTACAAAATAAAAGTTTATTTATAAAAAATCGAAACTAAAATTATTTTATGAAAATCTATAAATAAATTTAGGTTCTGGTAGTAGAGTGGTTTTAGAATTGTGTTGGAAATTGTTACAGATAAAAGCTAAAACTTTTTCAAAATCGTCAAATATAGAAATATGATCCCCATCTGCAAATTACAATGAAAACTGAAAAATACAAAATTATAAAAAATTCAAATTTTGTTTGTTATTTCAAAAAACAATATAAATTTATTAGGTTAATTATTGAGAAAAATTAATCATATTTTTTGTAAAACCTAGCCTATGTTCAGCACAGAGAATATAGCTTTCCAATGATACCATTTACAATAAAAAATTTTGTTTAAATCTTCACATTATGCTCTTCTTTAAAAGTGGTTACTTTTTTTTTTACTAAAATTTAGACCAAATTTTTCAAAGTAAAGTCCAGTTATCAAAAAAATTAAAAAGCTTTTGCAAAAAATAAATTATTCTATCGTATATAGCAAACGATAAGCTTTCAAATGATATATAATATGATGAAAAAGAAATAGTGAAAAAAATTTTCTTCAAAACAAATAAGTAAAAATTTCCAAAAAAATTGTAATGATAATATTAGTATTATAAACATAAACATTTTAACCAATCATATTGTTTTCATCTAAGAAAATCGCAATTTCAAAGTTAAGTGTTTTGAAGTTTTGTGTAGAATATTTGAAATCGTGCTTTCAATATGTATCTAAAATATTTTTTGAAAATTTTTATTTTAATTATGTTTTTCAATAATTTTTATATTTAAATATATAATCTGGTAAATTGTTCCCTGGAGGTCTTGCCGTAGATCTGATAATAATATATATATATATTATGTGTGAACTCTATCATATAAGTAACATACTCACACCATTTCCTATACACTAACCCTCCTCTATTTTTTCGCAAAAGGTTTTCCTTACACATTTTACTATAACCCCAGTAATTCGTCTCCCTCCTCCTTTAGTTGGAAGTTGAAGGTCCGTTGATAACCTAGTGGTTGATAATTTATCCTTAAAATATTGAATAAAGTCTGTTTAATTCTCAATTTACTTTTTTATATTTAGTATATGTATTATTTTAAGTATAATGCTCAATGTCTGAATTATAGCCCTGCGCGGGTTGTAAAAATTTGGCCACACACACCCGGCCCTACATTTTATTATTTTACACACATCCTGCAACTGCAATAAAAAATGAAAAACCCGCAGCCGTCCGCACTTAAAATTTTAAAGCCGTACCCAACCCGCAATTTTAAATTTAAACCCTCAACTGCCCATTCATTTGAGTAGAGAAAGAATATAATTTAAATGATACTGTTTTTAAATATTGAATTTTTATGATGTTAGGTTTAAAACAAAAATATTATTGACGTTTGGCTTTTAAAGCTGATCATTCAAAAATAAGATGGTGAGTAAGACTGAAGACTCTCGTTATCAACATGGTTGCTATAATACATAAAATTATTATGTATTATTGGCAGTGTAGGCAAATATATAAAATGTACTTACTCTAAAGAAACAAGTGCAGCTTTGGTGACGTAAAGGTGTCAGTGTGTGATGTACTTACTGATGTTTGGCTCTATATAATCGCATATGAGCTATGAATGAACATCTAATAAATTATACAATTTTTTAAGAATTAATACCTACAATTTTACAGGTTAACCCGTATTAAGCCCTGGTACTAATATTGAAACCAGACCCGCCCTACCCGTAGTAATCTTTGAACAAATGACGCGCACCTTAAATTTATGTACGGGTCCTACAAACCCACTCTTGGAAGAAACGGGCACTAATCAATTAGACCAAAAAGGTATATGTGTGAGAAGAGAAGTTTTAAGAAATTGAAATAGTATTATGATAGAAGTTTGTCAAACAGCAATTTTGCTGCTCATATGAACCTATAACACTTAACATGAGCAACTTTTTAGATATAAAACAGCTATTTTCATGTTGTAAATATCATCCACTTTTAAAATTGCGTTTTCATAAAAGAGATTGTTGGTGTGCGAGAGGAAACTTCTGTTGATGATATTTCTTCTTTTTTTGAAAATGGAACAGAGTTAAAAATACTATATGTCCAGTGTTGTAAAAATAGTGATTTTTATAAAACGAGAGCCTCATTAGAAGGTAAGAAATTGTTTTAGCGTACTACTAATAAGAGCTTTTTATGTGAAACAATTGACATATGGTTTGACCATTAGGCTGTGTTAAATTTTCATAACTCAATAAATCAAAACAACCTGTGTTAAAAAGTTGTAAATATATATAAAAAAATATTGTCATAATCAAAAAAATTTTTAGCTTGGTCAATCTCAGTTTAAAAAATAATACAGATATGCTGTATATAAACTTTGAGTTTTTAAACAAATTATCGTGTTGTTTAAGAAATAAATTATATTTTAATTTTTTTTTAATTTAATTGAAATTTTTTACAGTTTAGCAAAAAAAAATTACATATTTTTGTCGGAATGAAAGCTAGATCTTCATTCACAAATTTAACGAATTTAATTCTTACTACCAACTTTAAGAGATATTTTGAGGGACGGAATCTCGCTGAGAGAGCAATGTCTTTTATAGAATTTTTAAGCTGATAAGCTAGAACAATCTATATACTTAAAAGTCTTAGAAAAACATGAGCTTGCAAACAATTTATTTAAGGTCTAATTTTGAATTCTAAAGTTCACATACTGAAGCAAATAAAAGAATATTGGAACCAAGCCAAAAATATATCTCTTGGAAGAGGTAAACTCAAAATTAAAGAGAACTTTGCTAGTAAACTTGACATTTTGAAATGCAAATTTAAAATTTATAGTTCTAACGAGTTTTACTGCAATGCATGTTAAAACAAAGTACACATAAATTGCACGTGTCCTAGAAAAACTAAAATTCCTATTAAAGAGCTTTTTTATTATAGAACGAAAAAATAGCATCATTTACCTTTTACCAAATTGGTTTAAAAGATCATGCTGAAAATCAAAAGCAAAGAGCATATGAAAAAGAAAATTTTTAACTGTCCGAGCAACTCTTACCTTTCGAACAATATGTGTTTATCACATTTGGAAACTGAATCAGAAGTATATGATTCATATCATGAAAAAGATTTCAACGGAAACAAAAAGTTAACATACAACACGATGGAAATACTGAAAATGACAAAGCATAGCCTCGGATACGGTGTTGGGTTACGCGCAACAACAGCTATCACAACTACTGAATTTATAGACGCTGGCTTGATCACCCAATATGATAAAAGATTCGTAGAAGACCATAATAAAGTTGAAAAGGTCATGAAAATGTAGAAACATGATTTCTATGCATCCTGCTCAGAAAACAATCTCCCACAAGGTTTTGGCTTACTTGAAATTGGCCCAGTTAATCATTCAAGTTGGTTAACTACAACAAATACACTTTGTCGTATATGGATCTCCAAACGTGGATTGAAGGGAAAACTATACAGTAATTTAATACTGATAGTTGAGTATATAGTAGGAGTTTATTATCCTTTCTGGTTCGATATAAAAATTAAACACACTCAACAACAAAGTCATAAATTTTGTTATTTCTACCATCAAACGTTGTGCATGGTATGATTTTAGTGAAATCATAATTCAAGCTTTAATATGTTCTGATGATATTGAAGAAGAAGAAATTATTCTTATTATTAACATTAAGTTTAGAAAAAAAGGATTTTAAAAGTGTTTCCACTCTCTGTAGCCTTTTTTTATGTAATTAATTTTAGCCAAAATTAGGTTAAACAGCTTTCATTTCATTATTAAGATTTTTATAATGATTGTTGGATTAAATAAAGGGTTTTTATTAATATGAATATATTTATTATCTTCAATTTTTTCTGTGATGCATTTTCTAAAGAGGCAGAGTCAGGGAAAAAAGATTTAAGAGTATTGTTAGTAATTATTAGATTATTATCTTTTACTTCAGATAATGCTTCACTAGAATATTGCTTAAAAGAAGTAAGCTCATCAGGATCATCAAATTTGATTTTGAGAAAATCAAGAAATTTTTTAACAATTTCTGAATATGATATAGTTTTAGATCTCGATTAACCCAGCCATTATTACCAGATTGTTATACAATAAACAATTTAGATTTCGTAAAAATATTCCGTTGAGTTTCTACATTCAACACCATTTATGAACATTTAGATTCTAGTAGTGATGTTATTGCAATCTTCCTAGACCTATCTAAAGCTTTTGATACAATTCCTCACTCTATTTTATTGAGCAAACTCAAGTTCTATAGTTTTTGTAACAAAAGTCTTGCCTTTTTTGGATCTTACTTCTGTGATAGAAATCAAACTATCTTTGTGACCGATTATTTCTCCTCTCCTTATAAAACAAATAGCGGTGTTCCTCACGCGTCAATTTTGGGGCCCCTATTGTTTTCAATTTTTATTAATGACATCCCTAACTCTTCCGATAGTTTTCTCTTTCCTGTTTATGCAGATGACGTTACTCTTATTGTTCCTCTTTCAGAATATAAATATTGCTGTACCAATAACTTTTTCATACAGGACGATTTTGAATTGGTAAATAATGGTTTTGCTCGAATAATATGAATTTGAATATTTCAAAATCTAGAGCTTTGTACTTCACAAATAAACCCAGATTGAACTCTTTAGATATTGGTATCAATTTCAAATCTCAAATTAATTTTATGGGACTCATTATAAATTCCAAACTGAATTGGAACGATCATCTTATATTTGTTTCCAATAAATTGAATGTTATTTTGGGTATTTTATGCAAGTATAAAAATTTATTTTCTACCGATGTTAAGTGTCTAAAATATATAAAGCTTTGTTCCTTCCTCATCTACAATATAGCGTTGAAATTGGGGTTATTTCATATGTGATAAAAATTGAAAAAATTACATTGAGTTTGATATTTAATAGGCAAAATCTAAGTCATACTAGCCCTATTTTTTTACTAATAGTTTTCTCAAGTTTAATGATATATATAAGCTTAAATTGTCAACTTTTATATACAAATGTTACAATAAATTGTCACCTGATTTGTTCAGTTTCTGGTTTAAGTTAAATATAAAATTCCTGAATTTTATTTAAGAAATTCAAAAAACTTAATTGTTCTTTATTTTAAATTAAAAACATAACAAAACTGTCTTAGATATAGAGTGGCTAAATTTTACAATGAAACTTTCATCGTTTCCATGAACTTCAAAACTTCTTAAAAATCTTAATCTTTGAGAAAAAAATCAAAATTTTTTTATTGAAAATTATAATACGTTTTATGATACCAAAAAATGTTATATTTATAGTCGTTTAAACCAACTCTGTTAGATCTTTTGCACGTGATTATTTTTATTTAATATACTTTATCAAGGGGTGAGACTTTTTACCCAAATACACCCAAACAGATTAAAACTAATATAAATTATTAATTTGAAATTGAATTATAAAAAATTTAAAACAATATAAACTTATTATAACTAATTTTATAGTTTAATTTTTTTTATTATAATTCTCTTATATTATAACTTAAAATATAATAATTATTTTATAATAGTAAGTTTGATAACACAAAATAATTTTTTAATTTAAATAATTGGCCTGGCAACATAATGGGAGACATAAAAATATATAACAATATTTTATTTAAGGGCGTGAGTAGGTTGGGTAGAGCGTGTGACTTCGAAATTCAAAGTCTTGGGTTCGAATCCCGCTCCCGGCAACTTTCTCATAGTTCGATACAAGCGGCCTCTTGCCTTCTCGATGAAAATACCCCAAGGTACCTTTACCTTTATTGCCAGCCTTTGTTCATACATAAATATCTGTCTATCTTATATTTTAAGCATTTATCAAATATTTAATTTTATGTTTTTATTTGTAAATAAAGAATATATTTGTGTGTATTTGGATAAAAAGTCCTACCGCTTTATCAAGTTTTTATTGTTAAAAAACTTCTTAAGTTTAATTTTCTTGCTTTTATTAGAAAAAAAAGAACTTAATATTTTTTTGATAGAATTATCAATTCTATCTTAAATATCCTTTAGTTTATCAATGAAAGCCATATAAAAATTAAATATATAAATTAAAGAATATAATTTAAATATTTAAAATAACAAAAATGTGTTTTAAAATCAACATTTAAATACAATTTTAATTTTTAATAATTAAATCGGCAGATGGCGTAGTGGTGTGAACTAGTGGTAGGGTAGATGGTCTGAGTTCGAACCCCGATTGTGACTATCCATACTATCTGCTCAGATATGGAAGTTTCGATTGAATAATAGGTAGGTAGGTAGAAGAAATATCTAAGCACTATCGGTCTTTTCCATATGCTTACGAAATGCTTAAAAAGATATAAAGTTGAAGTTTCAGAAAATTGTAATAATTTGGCTTGCGAACGGTAGGACTTTTTACCCAAATATACACAAATTTAATCTTTTTTTTACAAATAAGAACTTGAAATTAAAAATATATTAGATAAATGCTTAAAATAAAAAGATACACAGATATTTAAGTATGAACGAGGACTGGGAATAGAGTATTATTATATATTTTAGTGTCTCCCATTATCTTACCAGGCCACCCATATTAGTAAATTTAGATTAAAAAATTATTTTGTGTCATCAAACTTACTATTATAAAATAATTATATTATTATTTACAAATAATTATTATATTTTAAGTTATTATTATAATATAAACAATTTAAATTCCAGTGTTCTATTATTCTATGTCTTATTTTTCTTTTTATATAACATTATCTTAAAAAATATATTTAGATAATTATATTATTATACAAAAGGTGGTTTGATATGCAACCAACCAAATAAAAAATCAAGTTATTTATTCTAAATTATTTTTCAATTTTTTATAATTCAATTTCAAATTAATAATTTATTTTAATTGTGTATATTTAAATTTGTTTTCATCTGTTTTGGTATATTTGGGTAAAAATTCTCACCCGCTTTTGAATTTATTAAGGCCGAGGGGCTTTGGGGAAATTGTTAAGTTGTTGAGATAGTTTGAAGAACTTCTTTTTTTGAGTTAGTTGTTGACGGAGTTTGAAGCTGAATTTTTGAGGTGGTAGTTAAAGGATGATTGAATTGATTGAGCAAAGGTAGTAAAGGTAAAGGAATTTATTATTAGTAGTATTTTAGTAGGTGGGTGTTAAAAAATATAGGGCTTAAATAAAATAGTATAGTTTTATTGGTTTTTTTAATGTGGTGTGAGAAGCAGGGCCCGCGCGTCCTATTAAAATTGCGGGCTTGAGCCCCCTCTCCTTAAATGTAAGCCCCCCCTCTCTTTAAATGTAAGCCCCCCCCCCCCCTCTCCTTAAATGTAAGCCCCCCCTCTTATCAATCTCAAGTCACTGTAAAATAGACAATTTTGTTCCATTATTTTTAATATAAACATCCAGCAATCAAGCAAGCATATCAACAAAGTTGGCAAGTGCTTAGATATTCCAATCCAATCCAATCCAAGTGTTATTTAATTAAAGCTTAGTCCTTCCTAAAATTCCTCAAAGATTGAGTGATTTTGAAGTTGATTCATCCATGAAGCCTAATTCTGATGATAATAATTCAGAAATTGCAAAAATTAGAAAAATATATTATGAATGCTTTGATTCAGTAATACAGGAAATTTCAAAAAGGTAAAAAATGATATATTACCATTTTGCTTAATGAGTTTTTGGAATTTTTCAGATTTGCAGATCAAAACATTTCTATTATAAATGCTATTAACTGTCTTATGCCTAGTTCAAAAGAACATTTTCTTATGTATGAGAAAATCAAACCACCATGCACTCTTCTTGAAATAAAGACTGACAAAAATATTTTATCTTCTCAGTGCTTAGTAATCTATCATCTGAATAATACGTTTTCTATAATAATCGTTTTTAATATTTGACATAACAAGGTTATCAAAACTTTTTTGGAGGGAAAGAACTTACCACCAGGAATAGAATTTTCTGATATTTTAAAGGAATTATATTCCATCAAGTACGCCTGTAATGAGATCTTTTCTTTGTATATTGGTAATTATGATATTTTTACTAAAATATTATTTACTTTACAGTATATTTTTTAAGCTGCTTTAACAATAGGCATCAGAACAGCGTCGTGTGAAAGAAGTTTTTCAACACTTAAAAGAGTTTTCACTTCTTCACGACAGTCGATGCTGAGTGAAAGAAAAGAAAACTTGATAATTCTTTCTCAAGGGAAATAACTCATCAAGAAAGTTACATTTGATGATTTCCTAAAGAATTTTAACAAAAAACCAAGAAGACTAACGTTAACTGTTTGAACATTATTTTTTGTCACATTGATAAAAGCTTTTTTTTGAAAAAACTTTAAGTGTATATTCAACACACTAGAAAGTTTGAGCTCCCCCCCCTCCCCCCCCCCCCCCCCCCCCCCCCCCCCCCAATTTTGGTTAGCGCGGGCCCTGGTGAGAAGTCTCTACGTTTGGAGATTGCAAGTTTGACTCCATGAAGATAAAGAGAGAGTTTATGGCATTGAGGAGGTTCGGATATGAAAGTAGTTCGTAGAAATTAGATGGTGGGCGATTGAAAGTTTTGACGGATAGTGAAAGAAGTGAAGTTCTTGCGGTTGTAGTGGGAGCAGGAAAGTAGAAGATGATGAGGTGTTTTGTATTGATTGCAGTTGAATTTACAAAGATTGCATGATCATTTTTTGATGCGGTAGAAATAGGAGTTGCAGGAGAATATCCGGTTAGTCATCTGATTAGCGGTCGTGGTGGAAAGAATTTTATTTTTCACCAAATGTCCAGAATTTGGTTTGGATTGTTTATAGGTTGAAAGAAAATAGAGGGTAAGGATTGAATGTGTTCTTATCTAAGGTATTGAATGTTATATCTAAGTAGAGGGGTATAGGTTTCTAGGGGAAATGAGGTAACGGGGATGTAATGGGTATTTGGAGGTATTTTTTTTTTAGCTAACCTGTCTACATAAGTGTTTTCTAGAATGTTTGAGTGAGCTGGGAACCAGTAGAGGTGTATTTAAAAGTAATTTAATAAATAGGTGAGTTTAGAAATAGGGGTATATGTCAAGAATGGGATGTTGTGTTTGAGGCTTTTAATGATGGTTAGTGAGTCTGTAGTGTGTTGTAATGTCGAAAGGAGGACTCATTTTGGCTTATGTACTCGCAAGCATGTAGGTGGGCATAGCATTCACCACTGTATGTTAGAAGATAAGGATCAATGGCAGACGTTTTTGAGTAAAAATGGAAAGGAAAAAGCCTTTGAAGAGTGCAAAAGTATAGAAAGATTTGTTTGCAGTTTTGAGCTATCCAGGAATAGTCTTAATGAATTTGAACTGAAGTTGGAGCAGGTCGTAATTAGAAGTTTAGTGATGGATTTGATGAAACAGTTATGAAGAGAGAATGGTAATGGTAAGGAAGGGTGAAATAAAAGAAGTGGATTGATTTTGGGTTGGATGAGAATGTTGTTAAGTGAAGACGAAAATTGTTGGAGTAAGGATTTGTAGTAAGTTTGAGTGGGAGTAATTTGAGTGTTATGGAAATAAATGGACTTAAGATAGGAATTTAGTTCGATACGTGTCATGCAGAGGCGGATCCAGAAATTTCTTATAGGGGGGGGGGGCGGAATCTATTTAAATTTTTTGCAATTTTGCTAAAAGTCTTCAGAGAATACGACAGCTGTATTATGTCTTTTAGAATCACTAATTACTTATGTTTTCATATTTTTAACATTATTTTGCCATGAATAAATTGCAAAAATTTATTTTTTATACATGTAAGGGTATACATTAGTAAGGGTAATTTTCGAAGCCATTTTTCATAGGGGGTCTAGGCCCATGAGGTCCGCCCCTTGGATCCGCCACTGGTGTGATGATTTATTTTTTGGTAGAAGTTTGTTTGAGATGAAGTGTTAAAGGAAGGCAGTTCGTAAAGAATTCTAAGATTCTAGTAGAGGAGGTTTTGTAGACTCTGGTCATTGTGGTGAAGCAAGTGGATTTTATTTAGATAAGTGAAAGATGAGGGGTAGTTTAATGATAGGCCCTATGAAAGAATACTCAAGCGTTGATAGGATGATTGATTTGTATATAAAAGATGAGTGTTGAATACCTAGACCCGATTTATAAGATATAATTTTAGTAAGAGAGAAAAGAGTTGAAGATAGTTTGTGGTATAGGTTTTTGAAGTGGGATGACCATTTGAGGTTTGATTGAAAGGTGAGCCCTAAATATTTCATGGAGGAAGATAGTTGGTGTGAAGTGTATGAGTTGATTTTGCTGCATTAAATTTTACTTTTAATGATTTTGAGGTAAAGATAAAGGTTAGATCATCTCAATAGCATTGAAAGAAGGCTGAATTGTTAGCTAATATATATAATAGGGGGCTTATAAGTATAATCCAGAGGATATCGGAGAGGCACCCACCTTGTGGCGTGGATAGTGAGAGGGAATGAATGGCAACTAGAGAATTGTGTATGAATATAAGGCACCGATTTGAAAGGTAATTTTGAATGAATTTTATGAGATAATTGGGGTATTTTTGTCGGATCATATTGAAAATGATAGCAGGATGCCATGCTGAATTGAAGGCGTTGTTGATGTCTAGAAAGAGGGCGGATGATGTTAATTTGGAAGATAGTTTTGTTTCGAGGTAGGAGGAGAGTCTATATAGAGCGGATTCTGGACTTTTGTGTGGGAGGTAGGCAAATTGGAAGGGACTAATTTTGTTAGATGTGAAAGAGAAACCTTTTGCCTAGAATTTTTTCTAAGATTTTTCCTAAAGTAGGAAGGATGGTGATTGGTCGCCAGTTGGTTATGAGGCCTAAGTCTTTGTTGGGTTTGGGAAGTAAAATAAGCTTACCTATTTTCCAGATAGATTGGAAAAAGGAGAATTTTAGGCAACTGTTGTATAATTGTAAGAGATATTGTGAATATAAAGGGAAGGATTTTATGATATGTTTTGTGGTTATAAGATCGAGGCTTGGGGATGATTTAGGATTTAGGTTATTTATAGCTGAGGCTAATTCCGCTAGATTTACTGGAGGAAAAGTTTGGGATGAGTTTAGGGATGAGAAGGAGGAGACATGTTCGCGTATAGAGTGGTTTACTATGTTATCGGATGTATGAGAATCCTGAGGGAAAAGCGTTGAAAGAAAGGATGGGTTGATTGATGGGTCGTTGGAAATTATGTGCGGTAGGAGTGGATTGAGTTGAGAAACTTTGCGATTTTTGCGGACGGAATTAATCACCTTCCATGGATTTTTAAGAGAGGAGGAGCAGAATTTTTTCCAAGATTCTTTTTTTGCAGAATTTATTTCTGCCATATATCTATTTTTTATATTCAAGTAGTGTTCCATGTTGTTAGGGCTACGGTTTTTACGAAGTGTTTTAAGAGAATGTCTTAGGGATTTTTTAAGCGAGGTGAGAAAGGGAGTCCAGAAGTATGTGTGTTTTCTACGTAAATATGGTTTGGCTGGGGTTGATAGTGTGATGGAAAGTTTAATTGTGTTGTTGAGGATAAGGGCTGCAGGCAGAGTCAAGATCACCGGGAGAATTAATGTGGGGAAGGGTTGAGGGAAGTTGTGACTTTAATTGATTTAGGAAGGTGGTCCAGTGAGTTTTAGGTGTGTTTTGATTTGATACTCTTGTGAAAGGTTTTATATTAACTTGATAAGTTATAAAAAGATGGTCGGAAGCATGGAAGGGGCAGAGTAGAGAGAACAGAAAATAAGGGGTGAGTTTTCGCTAAATATTAGGACAAATATGTATTCTTGAGTCGAGTGTTGATGAATGAAAGAAAAGTGTATAGATGATTTTATGATGATACAGGCTGAATAAAGAGTTACTGTAGGGGCTTGTAATACAGTTGGAGGAATTGAAGGGAAAGAAGAGTTTTTTGTGTAGGGCTCGTTTATGGATATAATATCAAAAGAGTTAGAATGTAGGATTTTGAGGAGGTTCGACCAACCTGTTTTGGAGTGGTTTAGATTTATGTGGAGGATGTTTAATATACATAGGTTTTGAGTAGGTTTTGGTGGTTTTCATTTAGGTTAGTAAGATGTTGTACTCGAAAGGGGCAAGCGTGGGAGAGGGCTGAATGTTGTTGTTTGCAATTAGAGCAATTTAGACGTTGGAGGGTTTTTTTTGAAGATACAAGAGGCAATAGAATGATCTCTTTGACCACAGTGAGCGCAGTGGGGAGAGTTTGATTTACAGTGTAAGGTTGTGTGGTTAAATTTGAGGCAGGTTTCACATTGATGTAATTTGGGTTTTAGTATTATAGAGGTTAGAAAGAGGTTTTTCTACTATAAGTTTAGGGTGTTCCATTAGGAATTTGGCTATTATCGAGTTACTAGGGCGAAAGGAGGTGGTGTAAGAATAGATACCCTCTTTTCCTATTTTTTTAAAGATACAAGTGTGCCTAAAGATTTAACATGGGGGTTACTTTCGTAGAGTAGTTGGGATAGAGAGTCTAGGGGTATTTCTTTAGGGATACTTGGAAGTAGCAAAGTTGGGTATGAAGGTGGAATTTCGTTTGTAGTGACACCGTTTTTGTTCAATTTAGAAACAATAGTTTCTTTTTCAGCGGTTGTGGAGAATTGAAAATAGAGAGTTCCTTCGTTAGAGCTTATGGTGTGTTTTTATGGTGAAAGGGTTTGATTTGGGTTCCATTTTTTTGATCATGGATTGTTTAAAATCTACAATTTCGGTGCGGGATTTAGTTGATTGCTTATAATTATTTCGATTGAGAGTTTTGGGTCTTGCTTTTTTCGTTGTTTAGGGAGTAAGTTGGGTATACGAGACGTAGATTGGTTAGTAATCATCATTGGTTGGGTGGCAGCAGTTGAAGCATAACTGGTGGTATTGAAATTGTGTGTATTGGGAAAAGACATAACTTTTTTCTAGGTTTGAGGGAATGTTTAAAAGGGTGTCCGATTTTAGTTTGTAGAATTTAATGCTGTCTTCAGTGGATAGTGCAGAGTAAGAAATGAAGTCGTTAAACAGGTTAGAGGTAATTTGACAGGTTGTTGCGGTTTGAGATTTGATTTCACGACATGGTCGTTTAGGTGTTGAGGGGGGGGGGTGTTTGTGTGGATAGTTTGTATGGGTTTGTTTTCCAGTTGTGGGAAGTTAGAAAAAAATATATAAAAACAAGGTAAAGGAAAACTAGAATTTTTTTATATATGGCAGGTGTGCTTATTAGAATGGCCTATGTGTGTGGGTAAGATGTCTATGTTATGTATAAAATATATAAAATTAAAAGAAAAATATTCTTGCGACGTTGGTAGCCATTGAAAATTTTAGATTAAAGGAAAGATGGGTAAAACAAAAAATTCAAAACAAAAAAAACTAAATTGTAGTAGGTTGGTTGGTTGGTTTTGATATCAAAGCACTTTCAGCTGTAAGGCTATATGCTCGCATTATGCTTGAGATGATTAATCACAGTTTTTGTGACTTTGTTTTTAAGAGTCGAGAACCTTGGGGATTGAAACCTTAACCTCCAACTGTTAAGGTGAGAGGTACACCCTAACAACCAGGAATAGTGGTTAACCCATTAACGACCAGAATAACCAGACGATATCTAATGTAAAGCAGAAGATTTGTATTAAAAAGCAATAATAAAAGCAGACCATCTTATTTTTGTAAAGTCGACATATGTCGACTGTGGTAGATAACCGCTTAAAGTAGGTTCAATTTTACTAATTAACTAAATAACCAACTAAATAATAAGCTAACTAAAAAATAATTAATAACGTAACTAATTTGCTAAAATTTTTAAGAAAATTATGAATTAATTTCTTGTTAAATTAGTAAATAAATGTACTTACGTCAAAAAAAGTACAAAAACTTAATAAATTTGAAAAACTTTAAAAAGTTCTATTAGAAAGCGCGTGTGGATCTTTTACAGGGTACTAATATTCATTAGATAATTTAGTGACTATCAATCTTTTACCAAATCTACGCTTCCAGTGAATTTTTGAGGGCATTTTTATCGATAATGGTTAAAAAATATGCATAGTGTTCTACGAAATGCCCGCTCTATGCTTCTTCTTTATCGATAGGAATATGTATCCATCAAAGTGTTCTTCAAAATCTCCGCTTTAAGTAATGGAGATTTTAAATGATATATATTTTTATAGGTGTTCTATGAAATCTCCACTCACAGTTAATTTTTAGTGGAAGGTAAATAAATATAATTAAATTTATAGATGCCCTAAGGGTATAATTCTAACATTTAAATAATTTTTAGACAATTTCCGGACGGTCAGTTTAAAATTTAATTACAATTTATCGTGTTATATAAAACTCTTTATCAAAATTTGTGAGAAACATCAACTTTAAGGATAACATTGATTTATTTGTGTATATTTATTTCCTTTTGATTCAGTATAGGGAATATTTAATGTTTACACACGCAAATTTTATTAGATAAAAAAGTAAATTATTGAAGCAGAAATTCCTTTATAATTATGCGTTAAATGTTTCTATTTTGAAGATAAATTTGATGTTCTTTTGAAGAGAAGCTGAAAGGTTATTTGAATGCTAAATTTTTCTTTAATTCTTTTTGAGTTTTATCATAACCTGTCCTTTTCAGCAAAAATCCATGTAAAAAACTAAACCTATTTATAAGACACTCGTACCTTTTAACCAGAAGTATAGATAATTTAGTCATAGCACTGAAACGTAAGAAGATATTAGGGATGAGTCCCTGCATGGTTTGTTTTAGCCCATTTTATTATTGCAGGCACTTCTTTTCTCCATTTATTCACAGTTCCAATAAGTGTAAAGTCTATTTTAGAACTTCTTTTTTAAAGACCCCCAATATATTTTCTAATGCATATTTTATTGGCTTATTATGAGAGAAAATTCTTCCAGGTATTTGTCCTCTATATCCGTCGACTTAGCACTTCATCTACTTATCTATTTTTTGCTGCATAAAACGACTTGCTACCTTCAGTTGACCATAAATCTTGAAGCAAGGACATATTATTACTATACTCAGCACTTCTAAGAAGTGTAGCATAACATGCCTCCAATTCATCAAATGAAAACGGTTTGATAAACGATGGATATCTTTGTTTATGGTTCCTGTTCATTAATCTTGAGTTTGCAAAAACATGTCTTCATCGTAAAATAACAAAAAACTTTTAAGTTCATCCTTAGGATTACAAATAACGCGAGGATTTTGCTTCGGGATGAAAGATCGAACTAAGGATGAATTGTTCGAGTAAGTTATATCACCAAATTTTATTTCTTTATTCGATAAAGACGTTCCATGACTATCAAGATTTCCAGGAGTTTCTTTTCATCATCGTATTGATCATCATCGTCATCATTAACCCATTCTTCGTAATAGCAATCTTCGTTCAAATTGTTTTCTATCAAAATTTCTATTTAATCTTTCTGAATTTATTGAAGGAGAAAGCACGTCACATTTTATTTCTTCAGATTCCATATTTTGTTTTCAATAAAATCATTTCCTTCTTCTATAGATAGCAAAGTACTTGTAAATTAAAAGGATGCTATTTTACTTTTTCCCATTTCCTAAACAGAGATATGGAGCAAATTAAAAAGTGCATGTACGAAAGAAAATATGAATGATTATGATAAAGCCTTAAATATAACAGATATATAAAAGAACGATGTGTGAATGATTGAGATATACAATGTCAGTATTATGTATAGTTAAAACGCTATACCAAAAAATAACTTGGTGCAATAAGCCCATAAATGAATGAAAGGTAACAAGTGTTAGCAAGAAAATTTCATATATCTAAGCAAACCTTAAACCAGGGTTTCCCAAAGTATTTCTGATATTTCGGATTATATTGAATCAGAGCTCATCTCACGATTGATTTCTTGGCATGCTTATGCTCTGCAAATGGATGAGTCAACAGATGTGGCTGGTCTTGCAATTCTTTTGGTATTTGTTAGATAAATAAATGAATTAAGGATGATTTGCTTTTTTGTGAAAGCTTGAATCTTCATACTAGTGGAGAAGATATCTTTAAATGCGTTAATAATTATATGATAAGTCACGGTATCGGTTGGGATAAATGCATTTCAGTTTGTTGTGATGGAGCTAAAGCTATGATAGGAAAATTGAACGGTGCTGTTACTAGAATAAAAACAAAAAACTGCAGCAGTATTCACTGCATTCTTCATAGATATGCATTAGTTACGAAAAGAATTCTTCCCTCATTAAAAGTAGTCTTGGACGAAGCTGTGCAAATGATCAATTTTATCAAAACGCGACCATTACAATCAATAATATTCAAAGCTTTATGCAAAGATATAGGCAGCCTTCAAACAACTCTTCTTTTACATACGGAAGTTAGATGGCTTTCGAGAGGAAACGTTCTGGTAAGAATGGTTGAATTGATGAATGAATTGAAATTTTATTTTCGTGAACATAAATTTAGTTTGTCCAGTAGATTGGAAAATGATGTTTGGTGTTCAAAGTTAATGTATTTAGCAGATATTTTCTCTAAATTAAATGAAACATGTATTTTTTTTCAAAAAGAAAAATTAACATATTTCGGAATCAAGATAGTATAATATCGCTATCTAATAAAATAAATTACTGGATTTCAGAAATAGAATGTAGTAATTTTGATTGTTTTCTCAAATTAACTCGATTTCTTAATGAGTTTAGCATAGAAATAGACGAAGAAACCATACATGAAATAAAATGTCATCTGAACAGTTTATCTAATTCTCTTACAACAAAGAACATTATTGGGTACATAATCCATTTGTAAAATTAAAAAGACCAACAGGATTTTCATCATTGGAATACGAAAAATTAATGGAAATCCAAGCTGATTCTGATTTAAAGAATAAGTTTACCGAAGTGCATTGGATATTTTTTGGGGTAATCTTTTTAAAGAGTATCCAGAAGTATCAGAAAAAGCCATAGGAACTTTTCTACCTTTTACGACAACATATTGGTGCGAATCTGGTTTTTCAAAATATGCGAATACGAAGACCAAGTGCCGTAATAGACTGAATGCTTCGTCAGACATGAGAATTCAGTTATCGAGTATCGAGCCAAATTTTCAAAAATTTTTGAAGTTGAAAAAACAGTTGCATAAATCTCACTGAGGCTTTATTTGCTAAAAAAATTTGTTTCAAATGTATTTGTGTTTTTTGTTTTTTTCCTCTTATATGTGTTCTTCATTTTTCTTATGTTTAAATAAATTTTTTTTTGTTAAAAAAAAAGTGATAAAGGGTTCTGTTATTTTGTGTCATAATCAAATAGGGTTCCATGAGAAAAAAAGTTTGGGAAACACTGCCTTAAACTAAACATGCTTCAAAAATTTCTAATTGTTTCAATATCGTATCCTAAGGTCTAGAAAGATAGGCTTAAAAATTGAAAATTTAAAAAATTTAAAACGTATTCTCATAGAGTTTGATACGCTGATTTCAAATATATAATTTATTTTAAATGATTCAAAAGATTTATTAATTTTTTTCAGGTTCAACTTTGCAATTTTGGTCATTTTTTCAAGTTTAGTCGTAAAAAAATGTTAATAATGTAAAAACAATATTTTTTACATTTTTGTAATCAGTATAATATTTGTTATCAGTCAAGAGGGACGACACCTATAAATTTTTTATAGGAAATCTTTTTAAAAATTTTTAATTTCCATCTTATGTATAATAAAGGAAAAGTTAGGAATATAAAAAAAAAAAAAATTGAAAATTGATCAATTTATAAGCAGAGGAAAATATAAATTTATTTTTACACATAAAGTGTGTTAAAGAGCTTATTGGAAAAAGACTAAAAAGTATAAAAAAAATATTAAAACGTAAAAATTTATAGAATAAAAATGTGTTTAAGATAGGTAAAGGTAAATAATTTTGAAAAAGTACTAAAAATTTGTTTCAATTTAATTTTTATTCAAATTTGGGTAATTTTTTTCAAAAATAAGGGAAAACATAAACCTTCAAATATAAACGGTTTAGCAAAATTTAGTGAAAAAATAAAGGAAAAAAAACTTTTTTATTTTCCTAAAAATTGAATATAAATATCAGTTTTAAATAAAAAATTTTGTGTACTCTTTATGGCTCTAACTATCTGCATAAAAATTAAATATTGAAAATGTAAATTTTTTTAATTAAATTGTAGAAAAAGAAAGCTACATATATATAATATGAAAACAATTTTTTTATAAAAATTATAAATATTTTCTTAAAAGAAGTAAAATATATAATTTAGGCCAATTTAAAACGTCAAAAAGATTAAATGGGAAATGAAAAAACTTAAAATTTTTTTCAATAATTTAAATTATAACCGATTTTACATCCTCTCATCAAAAATTATAAAAAAATAATTTTTAAATAAAATTCAATCAAAAATGGTGAAATTACGATTACCGATTCTGGATTCCTCGGTTCAACTAGCAAATTTCAAATAAAAAAGAGACTTAATGATTTTTTAAAATTGTGTTCAATTAAAGTATCATTGGGCGGCAAATTATGGCTGAATCTTCTTATATAAAAAAGAAGTATTAAAATTTTTCTGACTGAGGGAGCAAAAAAATCCGACGTGGGGGTAGAGCACTTTTTGTCTAATTCGTAATTGCTATATATTTGTATATCCAATTTTAGGAATTTTTGGCTTCCTTTTCAAATGGGCCTCGAAGCACTGACAGCTAATCCCAATCTTAATACGCACTTTTTCGAATAGGAAATAAGCAAAGTTGGAATATCATAAAATGTTGAATGGATCTATGTCATAACGGTTTACTAGCTAAACTTGAGGAGCTCTATGCGTCCCCATTTACTTCAACGATTAAAACTTTTTAATGGTGACCTATATATATTCATTACAATTTTCCTCTAACTTTCAGTGAGCATGCTTTTTCAAATATTACGATGCTGAGATATTTACTTGTATGCTGTGCACAATTTTCTTCCTTACTTTTGTGCAGGTGTTTTAGAAAGAAAACGTTCCCATTTGTTTACTTTGTTACGTGACTTAGCAGAGTTTTATTACTAATGGTGCAAAATGAATCAGACCCCTTCCTATTTTCCCTTCAGAGTGTTCAGTCCAGCATGATTAAACGTGAAACAATCAAAACTAGCCTAAATTGCGTGTTTACTTTTAGTCTAGACTAACTCAGCTTGAATATTTTGCTTGGATAGAAGAGAAAAAGTGACATTCCCATCAAGACAGAGTCATGAAATTTACTAAATGAAAAACCCTAGTTATCATTAAATTAAATTTTGTTATAAATTTTTATTGACAGTGATGTCTTTATGTAACAACTAGGTATTCTACATAATAGAACTAAGAAACATGCTAGCTGAAGATAGAAATGTTTAATTCAAAATAAATTTTATGCCAATATACAAAGGAGATTTTTTTAGGGGACATTTTTATAAAGTTGTTTTTTCCGTCACGCACAATTTTTTGTTAAGCTTGGCCATAAATAAGATGCATTGATAAAACTTACTTGAAAATTTTCTAACATCTAATAGATGAAATTATATCTGTTTTTATTTTTATACTTTTTATAAACATAAAGTGTGTGCTTTTAATTCAAACACCCATTTTTGTAGTAAACCAGGCCTTTGTTTTTATATGCTCGTGTCTATAATTATATATTTGTTATTAATCATGCCGCTAAGATTAACCTGTCATGTCATTTATGAGCATGTTGTGATCTTTATCTTATTTCTTTGGATTAATAGAGAACTTGCCTCGAATAAAACGGAATAATGGCAAAGAAGCGAAAGTATTTTGATGAATATATTCAGTTTGGATTTGTGGCTCTCCAAAAGAGTGGCATGGAAGTCCTACATTCTGTGATATGTTGTAAGACTCTGAGCTGAGAACTTCACTTAACGACATCCTGATCTAGCTAACACACCCAAGGCATTCTTTAAAACAAAAAATCTTTGAAAGAACCTAAGTTGTACAGCATTGGGGCACTTTGGGACAAACTTCAAAATTTGTTGAAGCTTCCTATAAGATCACCATGTTAATTGCAAAGAAGAAGAAAGGCCCTAACATCTGAGAGACTTTTCATATAACCAAGTATACTTTGTGAAGCAGAACTCGTTCTTTGGAAAGGTAATGCAAAAAAACTTTCCTTTCTCTATCAAATGATACAGTCAAGGCAAAGATTGATTAATTGTCTCAAAACATAAAAGATCAAGTTCTCGACAAAGTAAGAAATTCTCTTTTCTTTGCCATCCAGTGTGATGAAACGGTTCTAGGCCCATCCTTGACGAAGCAATAACTCAAACATATGACACAAACTCCTTTGATCTTTTCTCTCTTCTTCATAATCAACTTTTAATCAAACCTCGATTCCACTCCTTCTTTCTTCCTACTCTCAATTTAATGCGTCAATCAAACGCTGTCGCGTACTCAGGATATTTTTATGAGGGAGGGACTTTTTTTCACCAAAATAGTAAAAACTTTAATCCATGTTTTGATTACTGTTTACCTGTCTTATATACGGAAATTGAAATATACTTCATTGAAACAAAATTTTGAAAGTGTACCATTTAACTCCTTATGCTTTTATATAAAGAAAATCAATATATTTTTTTCGGCAATATAACAAGGGGATTTTATCTTGTTACACGATACTTTTGTTTACCAAATAAAAATTGAATGTTACTTTTTGAAAATATATATTTGATATATGTATCTCAAATTAAAAAGTAAATCTTTTATTATGTGCAAAAAATGAATCTTAAAGCTTTTTAAAAGGATTTTATGGAGAAGTAGTTCTTTTAATCTTAGAAGAAGGGAGTAAGCCTTTTTGTGACAAGCAAAATTTTCAAACTTAATTTTGTCAAAATAAAATATACATAACCCATATAAGACCAATAAGTATTTTGCTATTTTTTGTGCACTATTTGATGAAAAAAAATAAAAAGAATATGCTAGTTAAATACCAAAAACTAATATTTAAAACCCTAAAATTAACGCCATCTACATTGTTCACAGATGATTTTGTTTATTAAGACTAGTTTTCTTCATGTTATGAAACAATTGCACCACTATAAACTACCATATTCGAGAGTATTTTACTTTTTCCAATATCCAGCATTTCCTTGAAATAATTTCCATATACTTCATAAATAATCAAGAAAAAAGGAAACTTTTAATTAATATGAAGATGCTAAAAAGAGGGAGAGCCCCAAATGTTCAAATAAAAATAAGCACTTTACCATAAATTTACCAAAACAAGCACAATATTATATTTTTACAAGAATCAAAATATAATGAAAAACACATGAAATCAGTTGCTGTAGTTATTTTCTGTTTTTAATTTTTTATGCAGAGCTGAAAGCTTACTTTTATCAGATTTTTTGCACTTTATGGCGTGAACTGTACTAAGAGGACATTGTTTCATTCAATCAGATTTTATCTTTATTTTTACTCAAGATATAGAGAGAGACTACCACCAAGTAGTAGGAATGGTAAATTAAAAATATGTTTGAATAAAACAAATTCCATGCTATTAATTTACCTACCCTGATTTTTTCTACACTATTATTTCTTTACTTGAAAAGCAGCACGTCAACATTGCAGGTAAAAAATTGTGCTTTCATTTTATACGTCTAAATGGTATTTACATAACAAATACCAAAAATATAAAAAATTTTATAAATCAAACTTGAAATTATGATAAAAGTAAACTCTTTTGATGGCTTTGTTTTGATAGCATTATTAACATATAATTATACAGGGAGATGTTCATTAGAGTGACAAAACAAAACAGTGACATATTTTGTCACTCTTAAAATAGAGATTAAAAAGCGACAAATCAAAAACGTTTTTTATATAAGGATAGGTAGGTAAGTAAAACTTTTGAATTTTTTAATATTTTATCACTCTTTTGAATTTTTTTTATATTTTGTCACTCTTTTGTCATGCGACGCTTTTGATTTGTCACTCTTTTAATAATAACCCAATTAAGCCATGTCTTCAGAAAACATTGATAAAGCAATTTTCCTACCTATTTTCTGCTTATACATCTGGGATGCAATATGCCTGATTTGCATCTTACCAACAGAAGAGTTGAAAATGGTTTTCTCATTCGTTTCAAGGACAAAAAATTTTGTTTAAAATTTTAACATGGGAATGCTTTCTAATACTTGAAACAAAATCACACTGTGTTGAAAAAGAATGCAATACAGAGATATTTTTTTGCCACCTTGATGCAAACAAGGTCGGTAAATACTGTGTTCTCAGTTAAAGAACACCATTTGTGTATGGAAACTCTTTATTCCATCCACTCTGATTTCTAATTCTTGTTAGAAATTGAATACAATGTTTTTCCCTAAATTATGTGAACCCTTGGGTTTAAAAACAGCGATGAAGAGGAAGAAATTCATCAAGAAGAGAGAGAGTTACCTTAAAGCACCAGATTGAACAGCATTTTTGGGTAAGAAGAGATTCTCAGGCCAGAAGATCTTCAAAAAACATTATTTTTTCACACCTGTCCAAAAAGTAATGCCAAAACTGTGAAATATTTTAATCTTTCTACACCAAGAATATGGTTAGCACATTTATGAATTCAACAGATATAGGTAATATTCAACTTCGTTTCTACATTCAATCAAGCATTTGCTGGCTTCATTCGCTTGTCTTTTATATATCGGCAATGAAAAGACCAACAAATTGACGTCAAATATTCTCTTCAGAAAAATACGCAAATCCATTTTTGAAAGCTACAGTTAGTAGAGATGTGTTCATTATCGTTCGTACATTCATACAATTTGATTCAAAGAGAGAAAGCGACAATTCTGTTAAATTGGTAGCGGTAAGATGCATTCAAAACAAATTTCTGGAAAATTGACATTAATATTAGTCTCCAACAAACTATGTAACTATAGATGAGCTTTCGAATTTTTATGTTTTTTCTAGTAAAATATTTCAGACTCGATTTTTAGATAAGTAGTATTTCAAATTTGCTACTATTGTCAAGAGACTAGTTTTCGTTTCGTCCTTATCTCCTGACTGTAGTATTTATGTTGACAGATTTTTTATGTGTCATGAATTGTGTCTATTCGCGAAAGATAAAAAAATTTCAATTTGTAGTACGGTTAGGAACAATAAAATATGTATGCCACATGCTCTACCGCTTGCATACCTAAAAAGTTTCGGGCTTACTGAATGTTAAAGTATCTTTTTATTAACACAGTATTCCTCTTTGGCCATTTACATTCTACACAAGAATTCCAAAAAATTTTAAACTTGTTTATGTGCTATCGAGACAATATCTTTCAAGAATTGATACATTTGGATAAAAAAGCGCTGCAAACAGTCTTAGACTACAATAAATATACGCCTGGGTTAAACGTTTTTAAAAAGAAGCTTCAAATTTTTAGCTGTTATATATAAGGCTTCGAGATGATGGCCAATAGCAATTTTTAGACATTTTCTCTACATTGCTGCTAATAACAACTGGTTAATTATGAAAACTAATATAAGTGCTTACCCATCTGTTCCAAAATGGGCAGAAACAGCTTTATAGGGCATTTAGCTTAGCTCTAGTTGAAACATTCTATGAAACTCAGAAGCAAAAGTTCATTTACTAGCATATCTACATCTGATTTCTTTTTACGACTTCACCAAAACTAGTTAAGCAAGTGCAACACCCACCGTTAAAGGTTACTGCTCTTCCACTAATTGTGAGCCTAGAAAAGGGGGAACAAGAAAGTGTAGCAAATATATTTGCAAGGATCATACTCTATTTTTAGAAATACACATGCTTTGTCCAAAAATATTCCTTGCAACCTTTATTTAATGTTATATTACAAAAAATATTTGTTATGAATCGTTTTGTCAATTTTCTCGAGTAGAGGTTACTTTTATATTTCAACTAATAATATGCATTGTATAAACTTATTTTTAATGTTCAAGAGAATCCATTTTGTTTTGCTTATTAAAACAGAAGAGAAGACTGTAACACATAACATACTATACTAGACAAATATAAATTGCAGACAGGTGAAGTTATATTCTTTGTAACTTCTAGCCTATATTCTATACTTTATAATTATGTACATACATGTGTTATTATAACTAGGGCTGTTACTTCTCTCATTATAAGATGAGCATTTGATCATTTCTATAGAATATTCTGTACTTCTCATATTTTTAGCAGTCTCCTTTCTATTCTTTGACAGGTCCTTTCTGCATAGCCCTCATCTTATGGGTTTTTACTTCAGAATGGAGAAGGGGCTGTGCCACCTTTGCCCCCTGTGGGTACGCCTCTGATCAAAACAACCCTCGCAGTACGGACAATGGCTTTTTACTCCACCATCGAATTTTAAAGGTATTTTTCGCCCAATAAAAAATATGTAAGCCTATATGAAAACCATATGTAATTTTCAACTGGACGATGTAGAACTCATTATGAGTTGAAAAAAATTTTAATGGCCCATAATTTTTTTTATCAACCCTCATCCAGAGGTCCTGTCTATAATTCTAAAATAGGTCAAATTTTTTTTGCAGGTTTTTCAAATATTTTAGACTTAAGATAATAATTCATTCATCTCTAATCGTATAATTCATAAGAAAAAAAACTAGAAAGCATATTTTCTCAAGTTACAAAATATTTTTCAAAAAAAATTAACGCCATCTAAACAAAATTTGATTTGACGTGGTACTTATATATTATATGTAAACCTTTATACACATGTTTACATCTACAGCATAAATTGATATAGCAAATAAAAAAAATTGGAAAAATTATAAGATATTATTTTGATCTAAAAAATAAATAAAGAAAAGATCTGTAGACAAAGCTATTGGCAGTTCGGACACATCATTTTTGTGCGTTTTTACATATATACTTATGACACATATCACATTTTCGGATTCTCCTCTTTTTAGGTTTATGAGATGAAATATATCTGTTTCCTCTAGAAGTTGAAGAAAGTTCTTGAGTTTCTAAAGTATTTCTAAAGCTGTAAAGGATAAAATACCTAGAATGTTTCCAAAGATCAAGGGACTTTGTGCTTTCAATTGCATGGATGTTTCAGACAATTTGCAACCCAGATCTCTTAGAAAATATTTTCTTCCACCAGCTTTTGTTGATGGATATAAATATAGGGAGTTATATTTCGAAATTATCCAACTATTATGACAAACTATATCCAAATATAACTAGAAAAGTTCTCTTGTATTTTGATCAACATTACATAAGATAATACATAAGAGATAATGATCATCAAAGCTAAGTGTTGATAGGTAGTTGGTTGATGCTCAAGCACAGACACTGGACGTCAGTTCAAACCTCATAGTTTGAATACCAAAGTTGAACTGATGAGGCTTCAATAGCCGAAACCAGTCTTTCACACAATGTACGCTTAGTGATGATCATCAAAATACAAGAGAACTTACAATTTCTAGTTATATCGAATGTTTGCACAATTATAATAAGTATATCCAAATAATTTGCAAAAACAGTATAGGTCCATTTTCTACTCTCTTATAACAAGCATATGCCCTCAACAATTTATTTTCCATATCAACCCCACTATTAAAGCTTTTGTAAATTGTTATTTTTTCTGGAACATTGTTTACCCTTTCAGTTTGAATATTGCTTAAATGCTGACTAGACAATATGTAGACAACTTTGACATCTTTGGTAGCGTGTTTCCGGGATATGTAAGCTGTTAGAGATGCATGTGTGGTATACAAAATTCTTCTTTCACATATAGCCAGTTTCAACTCCTTCAAATGTTGCGGTCTCAATATGAGAGGCATAAATCTCCTGTTTGCCTTTCTCGTTACTAAAACTGTGTAATCGTGACTTGCGCCCAGGCACATAATTTATGTGATGTAAAGAAGTGATCTGTCACGATTCCACAGCTTTTTGAAAGATTTGCATCAGTCACCAACCACGTAACTATACTTTCCTAGTTAAAATAAGATCTATCATCTAGACCTGAAACATATATTTCAGATTTTAAAACATAGTAATTTCTAGTCATTAAAATGGTACAGTTTTACACCGTACCTACCTGGTTTAGAAGGGTCATATATTTTTACTGGGCAACCCCCTTGAAATTTACCATCTGCGGAGTAGAATACCGAGAAAATATGTCCTAAAATAATTGTGTATAAATCGAACAGGAGAAATTTTATCATCGCTATTTCATTCCCTTTGAATATCTAATCGAAAGAAAGTGTGTATTAGGTAAAACATATCTCGAGAAATAGCCGCTTTCAAAAAAGGTTCTCCACGATGCTCGGAAAAAAATGATTGGCCAATGTAGAGTATGCAAATGAAGTAGGCTAAGATATCACTGATTTCAAACTTTTGATAAGAACGGAGAAGACTATTGCTACTCCTAAAAAAATTTTAATGGCTGTCATCCAATTGGGTAGTTTGATAAGAAAGTGATATATAAAAACATGCGAAACTAAATTTGGTAACTTACAAAATATTATATTTGATTTTACCAAAATGAAAAAATTAATGTTTTTAGGTTAGTTACGAACAAGGTTAGGGTTAACTTAAAAAAATTTAGAATATCAATGTACACAATAACAATACCAGACACCTTCAATTCAGGGGTCGGCAACCTTCAGCTTCGGAGACGTAGCAGCCAGCGTCCTACGATTTATCTAAAAAAGAATCTCTTTCCTAAGAAAAATTCAATTTTCCATTGCAGAAAATGATTCGAAATTTTTCAGATGGTCTGCAATATGAAGCTAAAAGAATCCTGGTTTTTTTTATGGGTGAACTTTGCAACACGTCAACCAAGTGTCGCAAATAAGTTCTATTTTTGTTGATGGAACATTCAAAAAAGCTTCACACCAAAGATTTAGTAGAGAGTTTACCAAAGCAAAGATTATACACAGTGCGTTTTCTTACACAACCAGATAAAACATATATCTCTTATGACTGACATCTATCAAGTCAATAGCAAGGCATATGGTTTCAATCCTCCGTCTAACTAAGTATGTGGTTTTCATGCATGTTCATTGTATATAAGAGTGAGAGGAAGATAAAGGGAGAGACAGACATATAGAAAAAGAAAAACAAGATTAGAAAGAGATGAGGAAAATTAGAAAAGGATAAGATATTAATTTGTGGTAAGTGTATGCAAGAATGAAAATATAATCAGTGCCTCTCCATAATCAAAGATTTCTCGACTTCCTCCTCACAGAGACATAATAAAGTTCTGCACCCAAACCTCTCTTTCATTTCCAGTTTTTTTCTTTTTCCAGTTACTAAATCATTTTAATTAACGTAATTTTTCACCATTTGCAACATATTTCTCAAATTACTTTACTGGGTATGTTTCATTTTTTTAATTTTCTTTTCATATCTTTACTAAGTTTTTTTAGTATTGTACCATCAAAACGTTGAAGATTATTCTTAGCTGATATTTTATACCAAGTCCTTCAAACTTATCACAGTACCTGTCCATCGATGTCGTTTTGCTCCGTATTAAGGCCATGGTTTTATTTTTAAAATAATTTAGCTTAGAATCTGAAGAGGCTCAAACATTCAAAATCATAAAGAATGATTGAAAAAAGAATTTTACAAAAGTGAAATTAATCTTGCAGTCGTCGATATTTAAATGGGAAAAAATAAAAGGTTTTATTGGAGGAATTTTAAATCGAACTTCCAAGCAAAATAAAATTGAATTGAAATGAATGTGGCACAAAGAAAGGTAAACTAACGTTTTCAATGTGAAGGATGAGTTTGATGGTTTGCTAGCAGTTTTTAAATATTTTCAAGTTGGTGAGATTCAATATCAAGTCTCCACGTTGGACAATTTGTAATCTGTTTAGCTTTTTTGTGAGAAGATTATTAACAACGCTGAAACCCTTCTCCACTAGGTACGAAGATGGAAAAGCAATCGATAGTTTGTTTGCAATAGCCCATAATTTGGGATAAGCACAAGGAATTTCTTTTTGGAACCAAAACTGCTGATAACCTTTTTTAAAAGCACCTTAAGCTCTTCGTTACAGCGAATTTCAATCAGTTCTTCTTGAAATGCGATATCTTCTACTTCAGATTCATTAAATGGGTTTATTAGCCAATGAGTTACATCTTCAACCTGTGTCGATGATAAATTTGGAAACTGAGAAAGTTGGCGTTTTCCAATATTTTGTTTCATCAAGTTAATTTTGCCAAGAAAAGTTGCAACAATAGACCTAGTCTTAATTAAATTCAGTCTGTCTCCTTGTAACTGAATTAAATCATTAAATTTAATGTAAAAATCACTTAAGCAATATCTGCTTTGAATTTAATCAGGTTTTCTTTGAGAACGGGATCTTTAGGACTCAAAAAATCTAAAACAGTTTCAAGAAGAGAAAAAAATCTTGTTAAACAAATTCCTTTTGACAGTCATCTAACTTCGGTATGAAGCAGTAGCAGATTTAAGTCCTCGTTATTTTCTTGACACAACTGAGAAAATAACCTACTATTGAGCGCACTGCTTCGAATCTTGTTAATGGCATTTATGACAAGTTGAAGAGAATAATGAAGTCTGGTATTCAATATTTTCGCTACTAAATGTTGCTTGTGAATGACGCAATGAATTGCAAAAACTCCAGGCACACTTCGTTTCAAATGGCTTATGAAACCACGATACCGACTAAATATTGATGGTGCTCCATCTACAGCTGCTGCTAAAATATTTGATAATGGAATAGATTTTTGAATGCAAAAGTTTTTCAAAACATTAAATATTGTTTCGCCTTTAGTATCTGTAATAAAACTTTCAGCAAAGAGCAGCTCTTCATAGACCTTTTCGTTGAGGATAAAGCGGACATAAGCCAATAAAAGGGCTTCATTGTTAGGCAAAGTAGATTCATCGAGTTGGAGAGAAAACTTATTTGTTCGCAAATGAGTACACACAAAACTCTCAACATCAAGACTCATTTCATCAATACCCCTTTGAAGTGTGTTGTTGCGATTTTTTTCAGTACATCCTGTGCAGATCGATGCAAAACAGTTGTTAAAACCTCTTCAATGCTCCCAGGTAGTATGGGTTTTTCCCAGATTTCGCTATAAGCATTGCAATATATGATGCCCGCAAGTTATCATCTTCTTTTCTTGAGTTTAAAGCAAGCATCTTATCCACTGTAACCCTTTTCATGTGTTTTTCTTTCAAAGTTTTGAAGTACGACAGATTACAACTTTTTTTTATCAGGATGACATCTGTTCAGATGATCCTTCAACTTGGACGGCTTCATTGCGTCGTTGATTTTGTAAGTGATGATATATCTAAAAGTTGACATGAGGAGGGAGGGGGTTGAAATTTATCAAAAAAAGGTTGGCGTCAGTTGTGAACGACTCCTATCGACAAGACTGAGTATGCATGTAGGTAGACCCCCTTTCACAAACCATAGACCCCCCGAAAAAAGTTTTCCATGCATAGACCCCTAACTAATTTATATCGACCCCTGGGGGTCTATATAGACCACTTTGGGAAACAGTGATTTAGACGAAGCAAAATCATTAAAGATAATAAATCTGCAAGCTATATTATTCATGATTATCCTTTTCTAGCTGATTTTTATCAAGTATAAAACTAAAATATTCATTATAATACATAAATTGTTTTCTATTCAAATGTTAAAGGAATTTAAGCTTCTCGAAGTAAAAATGAGAAACTCTGACATAAGATGCACATTTTTTGAACAACTTAATAAATATGCTTCTTCAATAAACAAAATGTGTTCTGGTAAAAAACTTGCTTTGACTTATGATAAATACCTGGCTCCTATCTTATCACAAAAAGGTAAAATAATTTTAATCAAAAATGTGTATTTATTTTAAAAACAAATTATATTTTAATAGAAAGCTGTTTTATTGCATCTCTTTTGGTATAAGCTCAAGAAAAACTGAATGATTTCATTGAAGTTGAAAGAGTCATGGCCTTATAATGGAGAAACCAATTTTTCTCGTGGTAAAAGATCGAATAGAAGAAAATGATGGCTTTCGCATAAAACTAGAAAATATCTCAATATTAAATTGCTGCACATTTTTATATTCTTTCATTGGTTTTTATGGCATTTTACTGTTTGGACTTAAAATATCCTGATTCTTTAAAAAAACAATGCTTTTCATACAACATGTATTTTTCGGTATTGATACAGAAGATAATGATTATAAAAAAATTATTAATACAATTTATAAAGTCGAAAAAATTTGTAATTGTATCTTTTCCATAATTTGTTTTTCATTGATATATAATGATGTTTTATGTTATCAGCTTATTTTGCTTGTATAAATTTTTCTTCAATTCCTTTTTGTAAGTATTTTTGTATTAAGAACACAGAATTTTGTTGTGTTTTTGAACAATACTTATTGCATATATTATAGTGGGTTGTTGACGTAGGGATTTTTGTCCTCAATTCCAGGTAAAAACACCAATTTAAAAATTATCGTCTTTAATTTTTTGATCTTCAAAGCAATTTATTAAACACTTTTAGTTTTTAAAAGAGAATTTTGAATTAATTTCAGATTTTTTTACTTCTAATTTTTACGGAGTAGTTTGTTCTTAATAAATAACTTAACTTAACTAGAATATGGTCATTGTAGTAGCTTTTACTTCCTAAAGCGTCAATCTTACTATGTGAAATTTGACAACATACCCTTCTACTTAATTTATGTTACTATTTGTTTTCACAAGAGCTTCATTACTTACTATAAAAGATAGTAAAAATTACAATGAGCAACTAATATATACTATACATACAGTCTAGTATATACTTCTTAATGAGGTAGTATAATATACTATAAACAAAAGTTGGATTTACCAATAAAGTTAGTAATAATTACTATAAAAGTATAGTAAAGATTACTTATTGAAAGGTATTACTAACTTGGACAAAGAAATTTACTATATAAATTAGTTGGTCGTACTAACTTACATTTTTAGTGTTAAGGCTAATAACAAAATTTTAATATAAAAATTTAATTAAATTACAAAGATACGTATTTGATTTGCCCAAAAATACTGTTGATTTAAATAGAATCAGGAGCAAAACTGGAGACTTTGAAACTGGCATAATGTGCGTAGCAAAAAAGGTAAACAACTTTCTTCGAGATAACTTTTTACTTCTAGATTTGTTCAGTCTTTTCAGAGTATCATATTTTTGTCAAGCCGTACTCATAAACCTTGGATTTATTTAGTTGTATTCCAGAAGTCTGAGTTACAGAATCTGTATCAAAATACTACTGTTTATAGCTTTTTTGCCTCAAATAGAAGTACAACATAACAAGTATAAATTAATTAACTTTTTTTAATTATTGATTAATCCAGATAAAAGTGTGCTACCGAAAGTTAAAAAGGTTGATGGAACCCTTTGCAGTTACTACTCTCCTGGAATACCTTGAAAGTACTTGGTTAGATGAGGACAAAATCAAACTATGGTATGCTTTTGGAAGAAAGGTCTGAACAAACAACCGTTGTGAAGGCTTTCATAATTGCAAAGTTATAAAAGTATTCGTTTTGGTGTTGATATATCTACTATGGTATGATATAGTCTTCAATCAGCAAAAATCAATGCAAGGGAAATTTCTTCATCAAAAACGAAGAAAGAATTTGAAAGACATGCTTGAGATTGAAGAATTCAATTTTAGATACAACTGGAATCAAGGCAATGATTTGAAAAGAAAAGCTCATGGATGAAATCTCGAAGGAATACCTCGATAGCCGAAATTTGTATTTCTTCTTCTCACGAACATCGTCACTTATAAGCTCGGCTAAGAGAATTCCTGTTGAAGACACCCCTGATACCTATTACATCAACTTCGAAAGTCTGGACCATGCCCTAACTTTAACTTGAGATCAATATTATCGTAACCTATTTTGTTTTATCTTGATATAGATTATATAGGTTTTAGATGAATGAAGTCATTTGGCAATTCTCCTACACAAGTAATCATAGAAGAAAATATATACTAAATATATATATATATAGTAATCATAATATTTTTATTTTCTAATTTTAGAGGAGCGCTAAAATTAATGATCGAGTGGATAAGGGCTCAATGCAAGACCTCTTAAAAATACGTGTCAAGCAGTGGCGGATCCGAGAGGAATGGGCAAGGGCCTAGGCCCCCTATGAAAAATGGCTTCGAAAATTACCCTTACTATAATTTTGCTTTTTCCTAAAACAATACTTGTTGGTAGTTGATTACGTTTATGTCAACGGTATGACAAGTCGAATTCTAAAATACATAATACAGCTGTCGTATTCTCTGAAGACTTTTAGCAAAATTGCAAAAAATTATAGATTTCGCCCCCCTCCCCTATAAGAAATTTCTGGATCCGCCACTGGTGTCAAGTTATTACCTCTTGAATAAACATCGAATAAAGCAGGAAAATATAGCCAGTTATAGTAATTTTAATTTTGCTCGTAGGTACACTGATTCTGAGCTAAGGGAACAAATTACCACTCACCTAAAAAATTTGGAAACGGGATTCCTCAGATATTTCACAGACACAGGTGATAAACGTGAAGCCTCGAAATTTATCCCACATTTCAGTACAACAATTTTTTATGAAAAAATGAAAATATAAATATATAAATATAAACGGTTTAGCAAAATTTAGTAAAAAAATAAAGAAAAAACTTTTTTATTTTCATAAAAATTGAATATATTATTATCAGTTTTAAACAAAAAAAATTGTGTATTCTTTATGGCTAACTATCTGCAGTAAAACGTCTTATAATTTTTCTTTAAATTGTATCAATATAGAAAAATAATATAAATATTTTTGTTATTATTATTATTATAGAAAAGTACAAATATTTATTGATATAAAGTAGCAAATTTGAAATAAACAAAAGAGACTTAATGATTTTTTAAAAGCGTTCCATTTTATGCTATAAAATATGGCAGAATGATTTACTGACTTTTTATATAAAAAAAGAAGTATTTAGATTTTTCTGACTGACGGATCCAAAAAATTATGACATGGGGGTAGAGCAATTTTTGTCTAATTCGTAATTGCTATATATTTGTATATCCAATTTTAGGAATTTTTGGCTTCCTTTTCAAATGGGCCTCGAGGCACTGACAGTTAATCCCTATCGTAATACGCCCTTTTTCGAATAGGAAATAAGCAAAGTTGGAATATCATAAAATGTTGAAGGGATCTATGTCATAACGGCTTACTAGCTAAACGTGAGGAGCTCTATGTGTTTTTTGAAATGTTGCTTTCAATATGTATGTAAAGTATTTTTTGAAAATTTTTATTTTAAGTATATTTTTTTTAGCATTTTACGATTTACACATTTAAATATATAATCTCCAACCTGTATTCTACGATGATTCATCTCCAAACTATATACAATGATTCATCTCCAACCTGTATACTACGATGATTCATCTCTAACCTGTATATTACGATGGTTTCTATTCCATGTACAAATAACTAGGGAGACAATGTTCAACTTTCTGTTCACATTCTGCTAGATGTAAGATTTGATATACCTCATTCGTGGAGACAATGCTACATAAGTTATTACCTATATACATTATACCTGTATACTACGATGGTTCATCTCCAACCTGTATACCGCGATAATTCATCTCCAACCTATCAGTTCATATTTTGCTAGATGTAAGAATTGATATACCTCATTCGGGAAGAGGATGTTAGATAAGTTATTAATTTTTTCACGATATTAAATAATATATTTTATCAAATAATCAAAATAAAATTCTGTAATCAAAGAATCGAAAAATATTCTTTAAAAAATCAAAAAATATCAAACTTTCTGTTCATATTTTGCTACCTCATACGATGTTACAAAAGTTATTACCTATACTTTGCAATTTGCACGATTTTAAATATTATATTTGTCAAATAATCAAAATAAAATTCTGTAATCAAAGAATCGAAAAATAATCTTTAAAAAATAAAAAAATATCAAACTTTCTGTTCATATTTTGCTACCTCATACGATGTTACAAAAGTTATTACCTATACTTTGCAATTTGCACGATTTTAAATATTATATTTGTCGAATAATCAAAGAATCGAAAAATGTTCAAATCAAAAAATATTTATTCTTTTTAAATATATCATTGGCTCCCCTTACTTTTAAAATTGAAAGATAAACCTAGTCTTTAATAATTAATTTTTATCAAATTATGCACATACGAAACTAAAAGTCTCCCTGGAGGTCTTGCCAGACCTCTGATATTCATTACAATTTACCTCTAACTTTCAGTGAGCATGCTTTTTCAAATATTACGATGCTGAGAGCACGATTTTCTTCCTTACTTTTGTGCAGGTGTTTTAGAAAGAAAACGTTCCCATTTGTTTACTTTGTTACGTGACTTAGCAGAGTTTTATTACTAATGGTGCAGAATGAATCAGACCCCTTCCTATTTTCCCTTCAGAGTGTTCAGTCCAGAATGATAAAACGTGAAACAATTAAACTTACCTCCCTAAAATACGTGTTTACATTTAGTCTAGACAAGCTCAGCTTCAACGCTACGCTTCGGTATAAAAGAAAGCGAGGAAAAGAAGGCCACCTTTTCGCCTCCAAAAATTCTACTTCTTTGCCGGATTTTGCTCCCCCTCAAAATGCTCCATTCAAAAGTAATTCACTACCACATTTTAATTTTGATAACTACAGCGCAACTAGAGCTTCTGATTTCTCGATAAAATTTAATTCTCAAGAAATGAGAAAAAAAATATATGATTCTCGAGACTCGAGAAGTTAAAAAATATTAAAAATATTTTACGAAAAAAAATTTATTTTGTTTTATTAGTAAAATAACTTTTTAAAAAAACAAGAGCATTTAAAGATTCGTTTTTCAAACTCAATCGTTTTGGAGATAAAATATTTGATACATTTGAGAAGATTATTACGCATTGACAAGAAGTTGGTTGGATGCATAAAAGAGAATTTTTTAACAATTGCATCGATTCTGATAAATGAAAATTTTTGTTTTGTTTGAACATCTGTAGTTCTTCTTCTATTGTACTAACTTTTTCTTCTTTTTTTATCATACATGAATTCTTTAATTCTCTATTTAAACTTTGAGTTAGAGATTCTTCTTCAAACTCATCAACATATTCGACTTAAATAGAATAGAAATTTATTTTTATTAATATTTATTCAAAATTTAACATGTTTTCAGTAATAAAAAATGTTTAAAATTCTTGAGTCTTGACAAAAATTTGTCGAGAATCACGAAATAAAAAAATTCTAAAATTCTCGAGACACGAGAAATCTCGAGACAGAAGCTCTAATCGCAACGCCACATAAATTTTCTTGTCAAACTTTGCCCATATAAAAAGATACATTAATTATCATCCTTACTTGAAAAGATTTCGAATGAAACTTATAATAATTTTCAACATTTTATGTATATTCCATTTTGGTTTCAAATAAATTAATTTTGCTCGTAACAAAATTTTGACTTGAAAAAATCTTGTATTTTTATCGACAACTAAGAAACTTGAAATTTTCAAAATTTTATATTTAAATTTATTATATTTTGGATAAATTTTTTAGCTATTGACAAATCTTGATTTTATTGTCGAAGAAACGTTCTCTCTATTGACAACTAAATAAATTGAAATATAAGAAAATTAAGCTTATACTTTGAATTAACTCCTTTGGATTTTAAAAAAATCATATTTTTATTGTCGACGAAATTTAGTGTTCCTATGGACAACTAAAACTTGAAATTATTTGAATTTTATATTTAATAAATTTTTAATTTGAATGATTTTTTTGTCTCTTGAGTCTTGACAAAATCTTAATTTAATTGTCGAGAAAATATAGTCTCTCTATCGTCAACTAAAAAATCTTAATTTTTAAAATTTTAAACTTATACTTTAATTTAAATTTTTCTTTTGAAAAAATCATATCTTTATTTTGTACCAAATCTCGTGCTTCTTTGAAGAACTAAAAACTTCAAATTTTCAAATTTTATATCTTCAAATTTATAATTTTAATTAATTTTTGGCCTCTTGACATAACTTGATTGAATTATAGACGAAAAATCGTGTCTCTATTGACAACTGAAAAATTGACTTTTTTCACTTAACAACGGGTAGCGGAGAAAGAGAAGCCGAATTATTATTTTCGGGCGTTTTGGTTTTGGGCGTTTTGCTTTTCGGGCGTTTTGGTATCGGGCGTTTTGGTTTCGGGCGTTTTGACCCGGCACCGTACAATGTATATGTCACGTGCTAATTGTGAGGAAAAAGTAGCATCCCTGACGAATAGGAATGACAATGTTGTTTTTTGGATGAGTAAACGATGACTTTAACCACGCTATTATGGCTGCTATAGAAAGCAAGGATGCATATTTTAGATACTGACTTTTATTTTGCATGTTCTTTTTCAGAGATACAAAGCTATAAAAATTTTAATCAACATAACTAACTAACTAGCGTCAGACTACTTACTCAAATACATCCATTGCAAAACAGCAATAAGATAAAAAAGATAATGAGACCAGTTCATAAAAATTAAAAAAATTTAAGTCTGTCATTCTATTAATTTGGTATCTCATTCAACTTATGATCTCAAATACGCTTTTATCCAATATGGTTATGCAAATAGAGCTAATTGAGCATTCACAAAAACTAGCCCCTACATTTTTGAAAACATGAAGAGAAAAATTCAAATCACGAGAAAGATTCTCGAAAAAAGTAAAAACAAGGAAAAGATTGATGGGTTTATTTATAATGAAATACAAACAAAAGAGGACAACTTTGAGAAGCGAGGCACATAACACACGCCTATACTCGAACATAATGAGGATGTTTTGAAAGATTAAATTGATATCGACAACTTCAAAAAGGAAAATAACAGTTGGACAGCAACAATGCTCAAAACGTTTGCTAACAAGAAAGAAGTTTTAGCGATTCAAAAAACTCGATAAAAGGCCGAATCAGTACAAGAAAAAAAGTTTTTGCAAGAAAATTTGTTTTACTTAATTTCAACTTCTTCGAAGCAAACCAAGACGGGATTTTCTCGAATCAAGAAATGCTGAATCTTTCTGCAATATTTGGCTTTTACAAAAATGTTTTTACTTTTTAAATTTAAAACATAAAATTTGCCATACTTGAATAAGGCGTTGATGAAAACGGAAAATAATAAATCGACATAAAATTTAAGCCTGAGGTACACTCTTTATGTTTTTAAATCTGGATAGAGAACGCTTTAGTGATACTTCTCTAAGACCTGTTAATGCTGATGATGTGTGTGAAGAAGAACAGAATACTAGTTCCCTCATTGATTCAAGAGAAATCATCTGAAGGAAAGGTAAAGGACGGATTTTCCTAGTTTCTTACCATTTCTAATTTAAACAACCAAAGAGATATCATGACGAAAACTTTTGCTACTATGAAGTTGTCAAACATTTGTTTGTATACAAGTCCATTGATGAAAGACAAGGTTGTATAGCAATAATTTTGGAATTGTTTTTTGCCATATTTTTTGATAGGAGGCAAACTTTTGCATGTTTAGAAACTGTGAAGAAATTAATTGCATTATTAAAGGAACCGAAAGAGCATTCCGTGCTTTCAATGTCACTTCAAGAAAATGTATTACAGCGGTGAATTTATTCCAGCGCGATCAAGGTGTAGTTTAATCAAACAAGTTTAATTTTCTGAAAAGAGTCGTATATCATATCCCTAAGATGATGTCAATTGATATTCCATCTGTAGTACGCGCGTAGTCTAGATTAGCATCTAATTGCACTGCTTTTGTATTTAGATCATCCAAAAATTCATTTTTACAAAATGTTACTCTATATGATCTAATAGTCTAATACGTCTCTGCAATGAATTTACAAATAAAAGGTTCCAGATCGAAGAATTTCATAATTCTACTTTTCATATCTCCTTTGTTGGTGCCAAGTTTTGTTTAACATTTGAAGATTTGATGAAAATATCTTTATAAAATTTCTTATTCCAATATTACCTTTCTTACATTTAGAGGAATAGTTTATTTTAATAAATTCACTCGAGTGAAGTTTTAGAAGGAAATCAAAGAGCTTTTTTCATCAAGTATAAAATGATTAACTGGATCACAAACGCAGTTGCGTACCTAACATAAGTGCCTTGGTGGATATTAATTTCCTTCTTTAATGTTTCCATCGAATTTTGTTAATTGCATGTTAATACAAATGAATTGTGCGGCCATATTGGACCCCCCTTCCCCGCCTTATCCACTCTCGGCGGAGCACTGCACATGCTCTATCATTTTATTTGAGAGTAAAAGTGGGAAGGGGCAGATAAAGAAACATATTAATTGTAAAAGATGCATAACTCAACGTAATTTCAAAATCATAAATTATCAAGGGGTTCTAGAAATATACCTATTGGCAAGAAAATGCAAGGAGTGACAAAACTTGAAGATGTCAAAAAAAAGTTACAACGACTCCATGTTTCTCCTAAAGCAGTTATATTGAAATTGTAAATCAGCTGAGAGAAGTTGTTTGATACAACCCTTCTTCAAATTCTGAGAAACCAGATTTTTTATGCTTAGATTAATATCAGAAAATTATTTGTTATTTCAATTTTATTTTCAAACTTATTAAGGCAAAGGATTTCAGGCTGTAGTCAAATTAGAAAATCAGTATAATAATGTATCACTTCATTGATGCTACAACTGTTTGCAACAGGGTGTTACCAAGTGTCTAACACTCGTGGAAATCAAAATAAGCAAACAAAATAAAGCTCCGTGATAAAAAGCATTACTTACGCTGATGCCAGAATATGAAATATTAATGAGGAAGAAAATTTAAAGTATTTATTCAATTACAGCGTATTGCAGTGGGCTACCAAGAATATGACGAAAAGTAACTCCCCTCCCGGAGGATAGAACTATATTCTTGGGTACCAACACATAATCCATGTCATGAGAAAACCGCCATGGACAAATGTGTAGTCATGCCTGCGTGAAAATTTAAGCTAAAAGTCACGGTTATAATGTGAGTGTTAAAAAAATCTTTCTAAAATTGCAGTGCCATCATTTGCTTTTTTATATTTTCTTATCTTATATAGCTCTAAATATAGAATAAATATACAGTCGCGTATTTCTTTTACACTTTTTATACCATGTGTATAGTATATTTTTTATTGGTAAGTATGCGAGTAGCATTGAGTTAATTCACTTAATGCCCTGTATTAGATATTTTCTTGAACCGGTGTCCCTCTTAGGACTTAATCTCCCGTCTTAGCTGTTTAGAATGCTTAATGAACATAACAGTAGGTGCCTCTATGCGTGTAATACATTGGAACATTTAAGGGGCGGTGTAGTTAATCCCAACTTCTGCTCCCTTGAGCTCTGCATGCCCATGCTGCATTGTACTGCCGAAATAGATTTCAAAAAGTTGGATAAATTCATTGAAACTTTTCATCAAATCAATACAACAACAAACATGAGCCCCAAAACCTAAAAATAAGGGATAGGGGCCTTTTGCGAAACAGCAAAAACTCGCTTCATGACTTCATTTCACAATTATAATAATATTAATGGTATACAAAGTTTCTTCTTTACTGTACATATTGTTTCATTTAGGCTATCCTTTTTTCTTTGCTCATATTTTGTTTGAGAATTGGAAGATTCAGCGCTGATCAAACGAAGTGGTGCAAAGTCTCTATTCCCATCAATAGTTTAGAAATTACTGAATATGTGCAAAAAGTACATGATTTGCTTAAAGAAGATATGTACGAAAAGCTTATACCTTTAAAAGATTTACGGCTTACTTTCTTGGTCTTCAAAGCTAATGAAGAAAACTTCACAATTTTTGATAGCATTTTTAAAGAGGTGTTTTCAAGTTATGAAAATAAGAGTGAAAATGTTGGTTCTTTATTCTTTAAGAATTTAACTATTCCCCAAAATAAAATTGTTTCATTTGTCGATGAGGAAAGAAGTGTAGACGCCTTAACGAATTTATCGCAATTGAAGAAAATAATTAAGGAAAAAGTAGCAGAAAAACAGCTATCTGAAAAGATTATTGAATACAATTCAACTTATTATTTTAAAATTACCGAACCTTTTAAATCAGATAATGCTCAAACATTTAGAGATAAACTGAAAACTTTAGAAGTGGATAATGGAACAACTACTATTGGAGAACAGACTGTTACACAGATGTCAGTTTATTGCTTTGAAGGCTTCACTTTGAAAGCCACTTTTCCTCTTACTCTCGAAGATAATATAATCAATGATTCACATATTGAGATGTCAAATGAATGATTTCAATGTGATCATTTCCTTACCAACGCTTGCTATCTTTTCTTACACCAACTAATTTGATTTCAAATAAAATTAATTTTTTCATTATGAGTATTTCGTCTCTTTCATTGTTTTGTCAGTTATAATATAAAGTATGTTTAGTGAATACGAAAAGTAAGTAAGTGGGTTTTCGTCAATTTTTCATGGTAAGGTGTCATCTTTAAAGTTCTACACGTGTGTCACTAGTGAGTTAGCGACATCCACTGAAACTACAAAATACAGTGTAATATGCCTAACTAGCAATCCAAGCCACTAAATCACAAATTAACAAACTTTATTAATTAACTAGTAAATGAATTTACTGATAAACGAACTCGCAAATTAACCTTATTGCTTAACCAGCTTTTAAATACCCAAGTTAAAAATAGCATTAAATTAGATAAATAAATATACTGAGATAACATGAAAACTCCCGAATTTTAACAAAATAACAAACAAACTCTAACGAATAGATGATAAAGAATGATCGCTAAAATCGTCCTTTTATAGATAATGAATGCGCCTAATATAGAGTTTGCCTTAAATGATTCTTCGATCTCAGGCAAAACACTAAAAGGGTGCATTGTCTCAAACTAAAATATAAGCTCCTATTGTGAATGAAGATGTGTATACTTTCATCAAAATTTTCTTAAAATTTTAAAAATAAATTTTGAAAAGTGTGGCCGTGTTCGTAGTGGGCCCTTTTAACCAGACACCGGCAATTGACGTTTTGTCTCTAATAAAATGCGTCCTGCCCCAGCATTTCTGCTCGTGATTACCTAAGAAATCCTTCTTATTTTCCTTTCTCTATCAAGTACGTTGAGATATTGGAAACGCCAAAAGGGAAACACACTTCTAAGTTTGAATATCTTATCATCAATGAAGTATTCAATTGTTAATGTGTTTTACATGTATTTAATTTATATGTGAACAGGCGCAATCGATAGGGGCAGTTGACCCCCCTAAAATTTTTAGGTTAATAATGATTCTGGCCAATTTCGAAAATATTCACAATTACAGTTATTTTATCAATTTAGATAAATCTTAGAACATTTGAATTGTCTGTTTTCCAAAGACCAATTTAGAGATAAAGAGAACATGTAGGATATAGAGATCTGACTCTGATCGTAACCTTTTTTAGATTTAGCTGCTCTTAACATTTTTCTCACAAAATTTATAAGAACTCTCTTAACATATTATAAGAGAAAGTTCAGAAATTTGGTTAAAAATATGAATTTTAATATTTTTTATATTTAATTTTTATTATTGAAAAAATTTATTTTATATTTATTTCTCTAAAAGAGTTTTTTTGTATAAAAGTCATTTGATATTTATTAATTGAAATATCGCCATAATAACTAAATCTAAATAATTGTATTAGACCAAAGTGAACACCGTTTAAGTTGGAATTTGTGAAAGATGGGATCTTTGTAGTGCGGCGTGAGTAAGCCAAATTCTCAATTATCCTTAGTTAGGAGTTCCTTTAGTCACGAAAGAAGTTTCGTTTGAACCAAGCGCTTAAGTTTTAAACGTTAGAAAAATTAAACCTTATTGTAAAATCTGAATACGAAAATCACAAACAGTTATTTTATCAATTTAGATAAATCTTAGAACATTTGAATTGTCTGTTTTCCAAAGACCAATTTAGAGATAAAGAGAACATGTAGGATATAGAGATCTGACTCTGATCGTAACCTTTTTTAGATTTAGCTGCTCTTAACATTTTTCTCACAAAATTTATAAGAACTCTCTTAACATATTATAAGAGAAAGTTCAGAAATTTGGTTAAAAATATGAATTTTAATATTTTTTATATTTAATTTTTATTATTGAAAAAATTTATTTTATATTTATTTCTCTAAAAGAGTTTTTTTGTATAAAAGTCATTTGATATTTATTAATTGAAATATCGCCATAATAACTAAATCTAAATAATTGTATTAGACCAAAGTGAACACCGTTTAAGTTGGAATTTGTGAAAGATGGGATCTTTGTAGTGCGGCGTGAGTAAGCCAAATTCTCAATTATCCTTAGTTAGGAGTTCCTTTAGTCACGAAAGAAGTTTCGTTTGTGAACCAAGCGCTTAAGTTTTAAACGTTAGAAAAATTAAAAGGCCTTATTGTAAAATCTGAATAAACGACAATTCATAATGAAATATGTATTGCAAGTCAATTCATAAAGATCATTTTGCACTTTCCCTTCGCAATCAGAATCATTTATTAATTAAATAAATTGAGTTTGCTTAAGAGTAATCAAAAGTATTGATCAATTGATTCAAAGAACACGTGTAAGTAAAATGACAGTTGACAGATAAAAAATTGGTTAATTCAACAAAAGTTAATTCACTAAAGCGATATAGTGTAATTATAAGTTAACGAACTAACTAAAATAGTTACCCTACTGTATCCCTTACTTTAAAATTTAATGTAATGCACTAATTGTATTAACTGAAATAGTAGTCCACATTTATTAATTTAATTTATTAACTTGAATGTTTGTCGTAATTAAATATTTTACCAAACTTTTTTAGTTTTTTGATTTATGAATTGAAAAATATGAATTTCAAAAAAAGCAAACATTTTATTTTTATTGATAAATTACAAATTATATGAAAAGTACAAAAAAACACAAAAATTTCTAATTAAGTTTCCTTCTTTTGAAAAATTGAAAAATCTTCTTGGCATATTTACTTTCAAATTCAGTATCAAGGAAATTATTTTGCAAAAAGTAGAAAGTTTTTTTCTAGCTGCTCCGTGTATTTCAAATTGAATCAATATATCGTGCTTAAAAGGCCAATGAAAAATCAATAAATGTGTCAGTTTCACAAAACCTGTTGCTATCAATTGTTAAGAAAAATTTTTTTTTTGCAGATGTTGTTCTGAAGGATCTCCACTTTCAAAGATAAAATATCTTTCCAAATCTTCTCCACATATTTTGGATAAAGTCAAAAGTCGAGCTATCCATCCCAAGTCTATTGAATTAAAAAATATAACACTTTAAAGTGTAAAAATAAGAGTTTACTTTCATTTTTGTACTGCAAAGCAACATTTCTTCGAAAACTTTATTTTGTGATGGAGAAACTTTATCTGTCGCTACTAATTTGTTGAATGCATTAGAATGCCTTTTAAACATTGACGTAAAAATGACTTTTAATAACTTTTATTCAACTTTGAACGTCTAAGCGAGCAAATTCACCGTTTAACTAGAAAATGTTAAAATTGTGATAATTATATTAAAATTAAATTTCATAGAACTTACTTGTTCCTATTCTCTAAGAAAAGGTTCATTTAAAATTTCACTTGTTGAAAAGGAGTTCAAAACAATATCTTTCCTTAGTTTAGAAATGTAGCTTGTTTTCATCTCGAGAAGTCTTAAAATAATACCCTTGTAATTTCTTCAGAAGTCAAATCCTCTAAATAATTTTCATTCCCCAGAACTGAAACTTTTCTTTCTTTTTTTCAATTTGACTTCATGCAAAAATGAATCACGTGATTTCCTCTCATTTCCCTATTTATATTTTAGGCGCTCTTTCCAATAAATCGAAACAATTTTTTAACAAAACAAGCAAAAAACAAAAAATTCATTACTTTCCTTGATTCAAAAGGTAATTGTGCATTAGAAGATAAATAAGAAAGGGATTGAACCATTTCCATATACATAGTTGATGTATGGTATCTGTAGAAAAAACTTTAAAATAATAAGTATACGTTTTACAATCCGTCTTCAAACTGTGTAGCATGTATATATTAATAAAATCAAAAACTTTGGAAAGATCTTTTCTAACTTTTCTTCATTCTTGAGACTTCCCTAAGGGATGTCATTCGAAACTCGAACTTTCTCGGCCAAGGATTTCTTAAAATATAGAATTATTTATTTGTTTCAAAAGTGAAATTAAAAATATACACATACTCTTCTACTCTCATTTGCTTAAGATGTTAATTATTATTAGATTTCCTTGATATTCAGTGACAAGTTTTCTTTAGATTGTTAGAAAATAATGGTTTTTCTTGGAAATATTCACAGTTTTCCAAGCCATAATAAACTCTTACTTTAATTTGTTTTGTTGAGTAAAAAATATCAAAATTATTTTTTCTAAGTCTACATATTCTTGAAAATCTTGGTCAAAGTACTGCAACTTTATAAAATTATATATTTCAAAAGTTGATTGTACTTTTTCCTGCTGAGATTCAAAGTTAATCCACCAATGCTATTTTTTTCTATTTTAAAAAGTTTTTAAATTTGCTTTAAAAAATTACCAAGAGTAATAATAATTATTCACTTTGAATTAATATTTAAAACTTTTTAATAGTTCAAAAATAGTTTACAGTATTATAGATTATAATAAGTTTTATACATATATTATTAATAATTTTATTTTATCAAAATTAATATATGTAATCAAGATGCATTTGAAAGACACATATATAATTAGTAGAAGAAAAAAACATGATTGGAGAACTGATCTAAAAGCCAAAAGGCCGTAGACAGGATTCAGCTCGAAAGTAGGGATCAAAATTGCGATTCCTACATCATAACAGCATTAAGATTAGTTTAAACTATAGTAGTAAAATAAATCAGAGTAGATTCTTGCAGCTAAAACAATCTTTATCACATGTAGTAGTGGAGTTATAACGTGCAATACAGTACTTTTTTAAGGCAAATTTAAAAGGTAAAATTCCTATGGTAATATCTTCAAAGAACATTGGGTGCTTGATGTAGAAGGGGTAGGTTTTATAATAATAAATAGTGATATTAGATGTAGAAAGACGGCGATAAATAGGTGCTGGTAGATTAGCTCTTCTTGTATTGTAGTGAGTTTCATCTTTGTAATTCAAACAGGAACCAACAAGAATTGTATGATGTTTTTCAGATTATATTAAAGTCTTCCAAAACTATACAAATTATTCCTTGAACACCAGGTAGTTGATATAACGAATACTGTGAGCTAATTCATAATGAGCAAATATGTGATACTTTTCATTTTCTTCAACAACATATATAAAGTAATGGCGAAAAAAATTCAAATTTAGGGATAAAAAATAAAAGTTACCGTTTTAATAAAAAACTTTTAATATTCGAAAAAATAAAATTAATCTTTAGTTAAAATGAAGTTATTCAAATATTAAGTTTTTCAATTGACTTACAGCAAACGAAAGATGTTTGGTATCAATTTAACAAAAATAAGCTTTGAATTATATTTAACTCATTTTTAACTGTATTTTTCCACTTAAGAAATTTTCCGAAAAATTTACCTCTATAAAAAGCTTGTAGAAACTGATGGTATATCTGAAAGTGTTTTTAAAATATTTTTTTGTTCTTGAAAAATTCCCTTAAAGTAACAATATTTTGATTCAAATCTGAGTGTTTTTAAATGTGTTAATGGACCAAATCTCATACATTGCAAACGATAATGGAGAAGATAGTGCATTTTAAGTTTAGTTGTATGACTCGGAAAACAAGGCATATAATTTTGAAAGAAAGTTTCAATTAAATATTTCAGCAAATCAATTTTTGTTCAACAAATAAATTGAAAAGAAATGCAACACTTTCAAAATTGATGATTTTCATGTATAATTTCACCTTCCTTATTGGTAAGAAAAAGCAAAAACACCGCATTTGAGAGGCCGTTAAGTTCTAATACAATTTTTTCCCTTCAGCCTAATAATATTTGGTTTATTTTTTTTCCTAAAGTTTCAAATGTCATTTAAGATATTCGTAAGTTTAAAATCAATGTCATCAATAGAAAAAGAGTGTAAAAAATATTCTATCACATTTTCAAACAAATAAGAAAGCACTCCTTTAAAAAATTTGAGACAGCTAAAAGGTTAGCTTTATTTAAGACAACTCAGGATTACTTTTAATCAGTTATATTTGAGAAGCATAGATAGCCTCTGTTCTAAAACAAAGCTTACGTTTTTTGCATCTTTACCTTTCTGCATTGAAAGAAGTTGAGAAACCTCCAAAACTATGAGCAGACAAATTATCGCTAACTAATACACACTTTAAAGTTATATACTTTGCTATTCTTTTCAATATTAATTCCCTCAGATTCTAGTATTAAAAATCATTTAGCAAAACCTCTAAAACTTTTGTAAAGCAAACATTTTTATCACCTGAGACATGCAAAGCAAAGATAGTTGAACAACATAGATTCTTCATCTATACTTTGGAGGAATATTACCTAGAACAAAATAAAAAGAGCAAATCTTGATATTTTGTATTTTTTACTTAAGGATTGTTTCCTACAGCATCACCGTAATATAACATAACTTGTAAAGGATTTTGCTGATTTTTAAAGAGTATTCTCTTTGTAAAATTCGACATCACAAAAATCTCGAAACAGTGCTATTATTTTCTTTTTTTCAAGCAAAACACTACATATTTCAATTAAATATTTTAAAACGTTAAGATCGGTATATAATGATAAAATACTTTAGATTTAATAAGTGTTGAAATGTTGAATAAACACTCAATAAAAACTAAGGGTTTTTTAATATATTGATTGAAGTTTTATTTAACTAAAAGATTACGTAAAATATTTTCACCTGTGTTTTGGTTGAAAAATGAATTTATTTTTTCTATAGCAAAATAAGAAACATTTTAATTTTCTCTTAAATTCAATAAAAAAAGAGAGATCTTTTTGTGAGAAATAACATATTCCTGCTCAAAAAATGGTTTTTGAGATAAAAATTCATATACTTAAAAATTCAGAATAAATAATATTTTACTAAGTAAAAAGTTTTTCTGTAAAAAAAATTATGTTAAACTTTTATGTGATTTTTACAAGTTTTAAGCTTTGTATTTTTTCTCACATTGTCCTATATGACACTAAATCTGAAAGTCATATGATTTCTCATGAAGTTGTCTGTAATGTGACAAAAGTTTAGCTAAGTGTCTTAAAAAAATTACAGTATTGACAACTAAAGTATGACATTCACAAATAATGAAGAAGCTAAAAATATTTTTATGCTTTTCTTTTGTTGCCTGTGTAAGATGTCCAGCAACAATTAATGCTGATTAGCGTGACCTTAATGGAAAGTACGCGTCTGAGCAACAACACATCCTTTAATCGGCACACCGCAAGCACACACCTTAACTGGTTTCGCGAGTATATAAGCCTCGCCTTTTACAACACATGAGTATTCCTCTTCTTCGCATCGCTTCAAATAAAGTGTTTTTCTACAGTCTGAAATGAAAATTCAAAATACACTTACTCAAATCTATAAGCGAAAATACTAAATAAGCTGGAAAACGAATAAGGAGAAGATAAAATGAAACAGACTGTAGAAATATTGTCTTTGCTCACAACCAAATCATTTTCTACTCACAGTATTCAAAATAATAACAAGTACAAAATTGGCTGAATTATATCCGTTCAAATTGCGTGACTTTTCCTAAAATCGCTAGCTGCATCTTTTGATACCATTTTCATTTCATGTCCAAAACTGTCAATCAAAATCAAAAATTAAATTTTTCACCAAAATTTTGCCATTATCTGTATGTAAGCTTATAACTTAGGGTCTATATTATATGCTACTTTGAAAATTTATTATTATATACAGTTGGGAATGCATAACACTTTTTATATTTAATTTTTTCAATAATCATGGTTACCAATCAAAATTTTGATTGATAAGAAATATATCTAATAAAATATTCATTCAAATTTTACAAAAATATAGGTTTTTATACTAAATCGGCCATGCTGGTTTTATTTTTCACATTTAGGATGTGAAAATAACTATAAGTGTTAATCAAATTTGCGGTTTACTTATAAAAATTGTCTCCAAAAACATTCATTCAAATTTTACATGAAATATATTTTTTTTATACCAAATCGACCACGCTGGTTTTATTTTTGGACCCAGATTTTAGATTTAACCTTTGAAAATATCTGACAGTGTCAATAAAATTTGCGATTTACGTCTGAAAACTGTCTTCAAAAATATTATCTCAAGTTTTATATATATTTTTATATCAAATCAACCATACTAGTTTCATTTATAAACTGAGATTTTGCATTTAGAGGTCTTAAAATGTCAGAAAGCGGCAATCAAATGTGCAGTTTACGTCTAATGTCTATTTTTTTTAAAAAAAAAATCGTTATATAGTTAAAATAAAAAAAAATTTTTAATATATTTTGGCTTATAATACTTTCTTCAATCATGTTGAGTATGAAATATTTATATAAAAAAAAACAAATCTGAAAATTAATTGAAAAGAGAACGTGTAATCAAAAGAAATAATTTTAAAGAGGTATGTATCTTGACTAAATGATAGATAGAATGCTTTGAGAGCTGAAAAAATTTGTTCAAAATAAATGCTTGAAAAAGTTTTTTCACACACAGTTTAAAGAAAAAAAAATTAAAATTAAAAAAGAGCTACCAAGAAAGGATCATCATGGAATGAATAGTAAAATCACAAATGAATGTAATATTTTTATATCAAAAATTTATGCAACCCACATATAAAGGAAGTTTTTTTTATCAATGGAGTTAAAACTCCATGAAAATGAATAGGTTTATTCATGGGCTGAAATTTTTTTTTAATTGTTGTATTGATGATCAAGTTTTCTTCCTCCATAAAAAAGACATATAATAATAAGTCAAATAATAAAACTAACGCTGAAAGTTTTTTGGCAAATTTCTTAAATTCCAGTGCCACTACTGTCTCTCCAATTGAACTGGAAGTTACTTTTCCTGAATAAATTAAGATGAAACTCAAAGAGTAAAATTTGTGTATACTTGAGGTGAAGATTGTTTATTTTGTGAAATTTAAATATTCTCGACTTCACAAACCAAATTGGCAAGTTCCTTCCAAAAAAAGGTTTTGTAACTAAATTCACACGTGAAGTTTTACATGCAAGCCCTTACTGAACCTCTTCAAGAAAGTCATCATCAATATTATTGTGTGTAAAAAATGAGGATGTTATAATGCCTATTCATAAATTTATAATCACATATCACTTATACATACATATTTTTCTAATAAATATCGCAAATGTCAATCAAAAATTGGATTGATGATAAATTTTACGAAAAGACCCATTCAAATTTTAAACAAAATATATTTTTTACCAAAGAGATCATGCTGCTTTCATTTCTGGACTCAGTTGAAGCACATTGTAAAAAAATGTAAGGTGAGCGTATGAGAGAAGGAAAGATGCTAAAAGAACGATAAAATCAGAACGCGTGATCAAAAGAAAGATTTAAAAGTATCTCTTGTAATAAAATGCAGAGCAGAAGTCACTTTTTTATGGTCATGGTAGTTGTCTTTCGAGAAGAAATAAAATTCGGAACGGAAGCTCTAGCCTTCTCCATTTAGCTTTAGGCTGGTATTATCTTGTAATGTCGAGTGATTCAAAAAAGATCTTGACCTTGAAGAAGAAGCTACTTCTTTGCATATGAAAAATCGCTGAATATTCATCTTGATAACTAAGATTATAATTCACTAATATCGATATAAAATCTGAATTTTAGAGCGGATAGAGTTACCGTAGATACGATGGATGGCAAGATATGAAAATATAGCCACTGTCAATAAAATTTGATAATGTGGATTTTGAAAAGATTAAATACCCAGGCTTAGAGTGATATCTGTTCTTATCACGTCATAATACAACATAAGATATTGATAAAAAGCCTAAGAGCAGCAAAAAGATTCTCTTTAATAGGAAAGCTTTGATATGGGGTAAATTGTGTGCCCTAGAAATGTTTTTCGAACACAGATTGCAAAAAAATTAAGTTCTAATGAAAATAGAGCTAGGAAGGAATAATCATATAGAATAAAGAACAAAATTAGAAACTATATAAAGTATAGGAAAAATGGCGTAGAGACTAAGAGCCGATGACAAATTTGTATTCAAAATTGTCTCTTCAGTTAGCCTTTTATTTAGAGAAGAATACTATTTAATCCGTAAATGAAGATAAAATAAACAGTAATAGCCGTAGAGACAAATCAAAGTGTCGTTAGTTTATGTATTACTAGAGAATCCACACCGAGGACCCCGTCCCTGTTGCCCCGGGGTAAAACCAGATAAATGTTACCTCACCCCGAGACACGGTTGTTTCACCATACATTTTTTGCAAGTTATAAATAAAAAGTTTTTAAAATCTATCTATGCCCATATACCTTCAAGTTAACACAGAGTCTAAAAATAAAACAATTTTTTAGAAAAATTATGTAAATTAGACTTTTAGATGTCATTAATTAACATTTTTTTGTAATTCAAATTTATCTATTTGATTAAAAAAACAGAATCAGTTTTCTTCAAAACATTTTTTGATCATATTTCAGATTATGGGTAATTCATGTATCCTATCTTCTCCATACTTATTTTTAAATTAAATTACTTTTCAAATTTGAATACTGGCACTTATATTTTATTTAAGTATTTGGTTAAAAATTTTTTTCGAAAACTTATGAAAATTATATAAAGTGGTTTGGGTAATGTCACATATATATAGTTTAAATAATTACATAAAAATATTTAAATAATTTATATATATTTATTTGAGTCTAAATGGTTGTTAGGATGTACCTCTCAGCTTAAAAGTTGAAGGTCAGGGGTTTGATCCCCAAGGCCCCCACTCTTATGATAAAGTGCCAGCTTTCGAGTTTCGACAACTTACAAGCCTTTTTCAATTCAACAAAAAACAAACAAAAGAATATTTATTTTTTGAGTTTTTGTTCTAGTTTTTTTATTCAATTTTATTACTATTCTTACGGTCTAGATAATAATCTATGCCACAAAACTTTATCGTAATATTTTTGAGTTCTAACCTCTGAGTAAGACTACATTTATCTTTTAAATACAGCGTTTGACTATTTTAACCAGAGGATACCCCGAGGTAAATTTTAATTTTTCCGGGGTCCCCGTACCCCGGGGAACAAAAAAAACACAACGGGGTGGATTCCATATGTTACATATAGTAGTGTAGTAGGTAAGTAGTACACAAACGAAACACCTAAGTTAAAATTCACTGACAAAAATGTATTTTTAGAAATGATTTCCTAATATAATTTGCCTGGACTATGATTTGAACGCCAGACTTTATGTTCCTCAATGTCGCGTACAGAGGGCTCAGCCACATATATCATTGAGGGATGTGTACTAACATAGAACAAAATTCAGCTGAGATCTCAATTTTTGCATTATAACAAAGAAAGTTACTTCTTGGATTTTATATAAAAAATAAAAGAAGTTGTAAGTAAATATCGATCTTTTCAAATCTTTGATTCTCTTAAATCTGAATATAGGTTAAATAATTTTATTGGAGAAAATATAAAATATATCAAAACTGCGGAATATGTCATCTCTAGCAGTAGTGAAAGAACGAGAGATGATAGTTACGAATATATGCCTTTATAAGTATGATTTTTTAAATCATATATAATCTGTTTTCATGCAATCAATAATACTTCATTGGAGGACTTCTGTGATGAGAGGATTTTTAAATCTAATGAGTTGTTTAAAGCTAGTTTTAATTCTTTACAACGAATGATATATTATGATGCTTTTGTTGAAAACAATCCTCCAAGCAACTAAGTCAAAATATCAAAACACGATATTTTTATTTACTTTCTGGTAAAATTCCTTTTAAATTAGGTAATGCAATGTGTAAGTTAAAAAAAGATAGGATTCAGCACAATTTTGCCGGCGTGTTGCATCATCTCAGTATTTTAGAAAATGTTCGAGTAACTATTTTTAAGAATGACATTTACTAAATTTGATTCTACATTTTTTCACGGCTTACTTTCAGATATATCCTCACTAAAAAACCGCTATCTCAAATTGGACCTAGATTCCTTCAATCTTTTATATTTCCAAATTTGATGCGCTCCCGAGAGTATTTAGATAGAGAATGATTGTCATTGCATCAAGCCCCATTTGAAAAGAAACCCAAAAATTCCTAATATTGAATATAAAAATATATATAGCAACTATCAATTTCACAAAATTTGCTTTACCCTCTCGTCAGAATTATTTCTGCTCCCTTAGTCAGAAAAGCCTGGAAAAATAAAGAAAATTATAAGGAATATTCGGTACTCAAAATTTGATTTTCCAAGAAACTTTCACAACTCCATTTTTTTCGATTTCTTATAAACTTAAAAGGGCGAATGTCAAAGAATGGAATATCGGTGAAATGATTACCCGTATCCTCCAATAACTGGTTGAATTGACGGTGGTTGAGAGAACGGCCTCTGATATAGTTCACTGTGTTTGTGACCAAACAAAGCACAAGATCCAATTTTAAAATCTTTGAACACAGATTTTGTTGATGAATAATACAGTGAAAATGTGTAACCGACAAATCTGGATGTAAATTCTTTATTTTTCCTTGTAACTTGGCAACAACACCATTATGCCTGCCAATCATATTTGCTGCACCATCTGTAGACAAGCATACAAGTCTGCTTTAAATTGAAATCATACTCCTCCAAAACTTTTTCGATTTTCTCAAAGATGGCTTGGCTTGTTGTAGTGTCATGCATAATGATCAGCTCTTGATAAATGTTAAATTCGTTGTCACAGGCCCTCATGAAAATTGCAAACTGTGCTATATCAGTAATATCAACAGTCTAATCAATTTTAATGATTTGCTTTTCAACTGTTTCTTCAAATCACTTGTCATTTCATCGATCCGTTCAGCAACAGTGTTCCTGGTTAGTGATATATCTTTAAACAAATGTGCTTTTTCTGGACAGACAATTTTGGCCGTTTTCACAAGACATTGTTTTACAAAATCCCCTTCAGTGTAGGATTGTCGCTACCATTAGGCTGAGTTCACAACTTGCAGTAACAGAAGCGATATACTCTTTCTGAATTTTTGTAAAAAGGGTCTGTTGCCATGTGAACTTAACTTTCAATTTCTTGAGCTTTGAAACACGCATTTGGCCTTAATATTTATCGTAAGATAGATAGTTCGTCTCATAATGTCTTTTCAAGTTGTAAACTTTCGGCGTACAAATGTGGTTATGCAAATTAAACACATTTGTACCTTTCCATTCATTTCTGTGCAAAAATACTGTAATTCCCATTTCTCTTGAAACACTCGCCCTTCTTCGTTTACCTTCCTTTTTTCCTAGTCGGAGGAGTATGAGCTATTTTAAAGACGATGTGCAATCTAAAAAATTTAAAAAACAACACGACGAAAAATATTTATAATATTAATAAAAGGGGAATATAACAAAGAAATAATGACTTATGCACACAAATACCCGATTCATATTTTCAGTTTAAAGTCAATTTAAATATCAATTTTAATATATGTTGCTTATAATGCGAGAGATGCAAAAGTGGATGCAATGTAAGAATGAATTTACTGTGAGAACCTTTTTTCCTCAGTGAATAACAAAGTGGAACACTTGTGAATTTTGGTTGGATTAGATAGGATCTGGGCATTTTTTATTTTTCGAGTTTTGAAAAAGAAATTTACATTTCCAAAAATTCAATCACAGTACATTCTTAACGCAATTGAATTTATTAGTTTAAATAAGGTGATAGTATACCGTACTAATATTACTTTTAATTTGTATATTTTTTAGTTTTATGGCTTCTAATTAAAAGGAAATTAAGTTAAATACACTTTTCCAGAAATTTTTAGGTTCAAGGAGAAAAAATTAATAAAAAATTACTCATTCTCCTATGGAAGATATCTTAACAAGTAAGTTAGAATTAGTTTGTCATGTGTTTAATATTTAGATTGTAATTTGTTTTTTTATTATAAATTATGGGTCAATAGTTAACATTTTTTGTGTATAAGTTTATACGTATCTTGTTTGGTCTTCCTCCCGAGGGAAATGTTCAAGTTGAGCTTGTATAGACTAAAGGTAAAACACGTATTTAGGTAGTTTTATTGTTTCACTATAAATCATTATGGACTGAATACCCAGGGGACCTGAATAAGGTTGGTTAGATACTGCATTTCGAAAAGAACAGTGGAAATTAGTAGAGAAAAAAGCAAAAAAATTGTTTCATAAAAACCAAAAAATATAGCGATAGTGAATATTTTTTTATTTAGTGTAGGAAAAAATATAAAAAAGATTAAAGCAAAAAATCTTTGATAGTATACAAGTTTTATTTACGGAATAGAAATATATAAGGAAGTTGACGAAATTTTTCAAACAAGACTTGAAGTGTCACAAGTATCTTTCGACGAAGATGCCTGAAAATAGAGATAAAAAATTTAAAAGAACTTTCAATTAATAAACCCAAAGGATCACCACATGAAAGTTTTTCATGGCATTAGGGGTAGAGCGATATTGATTTTGACACATTTTAACACCATGCTGGAAATCTTCAAAATTAGTTGCAGCGTCTGCCAAAGCCATTTTATCATCATTTTCGTAAATCGTTGCTAAAGACTTTTGCTGAAGTTCAGATGCGACTAGCAAATGAAAAGACAAAAGAGAACGTATGATGAGTGGCCGTTAATCATTTTTGGGATGGTGAGTAGGAATTGCAAAAAGAGGCTTGTGGCCTAAAGCAAATTTCGGCAGATCACTGAGAGTGCGAGTAATATTTGCAAATTTTATATATAGTATTTTTACCTTAAGTTGCTCCTTTTCATTTTGATTTATTTTACAGCTTGGTTTAATTCATCTCTTAAAAAATAAACACAGCTCCAGCAATTTAGCAAAGAGCTTTATTCGATTCTACTAAAGTTTAATTTATTGCAGGTAATGGTGGAGGAGCCTAGTTTAAGTTTTTGCAAATATATTTTAAAAATGACATTATCTAAAAAATCTTATTCTTAATATCGTTAGATTAGAAAATATACTATGATTCTTTTTTAACACTCTAACACTTCGTTATAGTACAACTATAACATAGAGATCATTAAAAATTGCTTTTCTACCCTTTTTCAAAAACACAAGGAATTTTGCCAAGTTGTCTTCCTAGTATTATTATTATTCAAAATGAAACACCGGGCAACTAGAGAAAAGTAGCTGATTAAATATGCAGCAAAATCTAGGTATATTGTATAAATATTCATAAACACACTGACTTTCACCCCGTTTCTCCCCATTTTAAATTATATCCAATCAAAGAGGGAGCAAACATTATAATAAAAAGAACCAAAATTAAATACACTGGAAAGTCTAGCTATACACTAGTAGTAGTGTGCAATTGAATTAATATTCAAAATCACAATGATCATTACACCCTTACCTCCCTTTCGTTATTATATCAAATCATACATGGAACAATCTTAAAAAAGGTATCAAATTGAATACACAGAAAATTCTAGGTAAATGATAGTGTTGTGTAATTGATTATAGTGAATAAAATTATGAGAAGTTATTGGATGCCTTCATCGTCTTGAGGGTTCGGAAGAAAGTGACTAAAAATATTAACGGTTATCTCCTGTGTCCAAATTTTTAAGGTTTTGGAAGATATATATTCCTAGATTATCCAGTGCTTTTAATTTGATACCTTTTTATAATAAAGTTTGCGCTGGATTTGATATAATAAAAATGAGGTGCCAACCGGGTTAAAATCTTGTTTTTAAAAGGAATAGAAAAAAGATTTTTAATGATCTAGAGAGTGGTCAAATTTATTTCATAAAATATAATAGATTTTTAATGATCGCTAAAAGTTATATTTTAGGTTCTATAAAAGCTCACAATCGTTTTTTAGCGATTTTGTTACCAATGACTATAATGTCACCCTTAAATATTCATTGAAAAATTGAAACATTTCACTTTTGTTGGCGCCTAGTAATTTAGTAAAAAGAAGGCAGAACTTTATTCGAATGTACTTCATTTTGAATTTACTCGAGGTAACGTATGCCGGAGCCAACAAAAGTAGTTTCTCAATTTTTCAAAAAAAAAAAAAAAAAGTTGATATTATGATCATTGTTAAGAAAATCGCTTAAAAAACAAATTTGCATAGCCTTTAAGAGAGTATAATGAAATCTCAAAAAAATTAAAACAACAAAGTTATGACCTCAAATATTTTAATCAGCTGGAGGATATATATAGAAAGAGAGGTAGATCCATGCACCACTTTTTAGAGATTAATTAATATTTTTAAAACTTATCATTGCTCATCAAAAATGTTGTTAAGCCATTTTACGCGGTAATATGTTAAGTGTACAAAGTTTCTATAGATTTTTGTCTTTAGATAAGTTTAGCTTGTTCTTCTAATAATTTCCCATTTTAATTCTTTTTTGAAGGTCTATAACATCGGCGTAAATGCCTCCTTTTATTTTTGGGTTATAAAAGGATTAAGCTCTGTCCATTACCTGGATTCCAAAAATTACATTGCTGCCCTTGACAACTACATGCGAAAATTCAATAAAAATATACTTTCCATCTTTTCTAACATTTTCGTAATAAAAATGAGATTTGTGTGTATAAAGGTTTCAGACCACAGTAACAGGAACATTTTCATGCCATCTTACAATATATACTTTATTTTTTAGATAATAAGCAGAAACTAATGGATATTTATTTGTAGGGTTAACGTGCATGTTTCGCTCAAATTTTATGATTTTGTTTCTTAAACTTTCTATATGAGCACATGAAGGGAAGAAGAAATCAGCAAAACAAATTCCAAGATAAGTTTGGTTCAGTATCAGATCAGTGAACCTCTGAATAATTCGGACGCCGAAAGGAACATTATTATTTTCACTTTTACCAGGCGAGCGTTGCGTGGTATGGATAGCGTACATGCAAATTAAGAAAATCGTGTATCACTGTAAAAAGACCGTTGCACATCATTGCTGGAAAGGTGTAATACTAAATCAACGAAAACAAAAGTTATCAACGTGCCATGATGCATATTAATGTATAATATATAAATTCAACTAATAGTCATTAACAAGATTCTACGGTGCCACAAAATAATTTGTTATTATCTCGATTTCCAAGATGGATGGATGGATGTTATGGCAAATTTTTTATTTTTTTTCATTTTTTGCTGAAAATTTTCATAATATTGAAAAACTTTAAATATTAATTTGTTAAAAGACTAGAAAAAATAAAAATCAGTCAATTTTGACTTACGTTAATTTACAAAATTTAAAGAAGTGTAAAGTAAGCTTCGGGTCAAATACACCCTAAACATATCAGGAGGGTTAAAGACAAAATACAAGGGAAAAATTATAAGAATTGGGGATGTTTTCATTTTTGAAAATAAAATGTCAAAGCTACATCTTTTTAGAAAAAATTATGTTTTGCAAGTTTCAAAATTGAAAATTTTATTTTTTTCCTCTCATTTTAATTCTTTTAGATGTAGTAAAGTAGATGAAAAAAATGTTTTTAATATTGATGATTTGAATACAAAAATATTTACAAATTTTTCACCCTTTTTAGTAATGCTATTTTTTTTATAGATACCAATTACGAATATTCCTACTGTTTATGTAAAAATACTTAGAAGATTTGACAACGACTTCTTTATATTCCAACATTCAAGCGTGAGAACCTAAAAGTGAGCATAAGGCAAACACATCTTTTTAGGGTGAAACAATTTTTAGTTTAGTTTATCTGGTTGCTATATGTCCTATTTTTATGTATTATATTACGGCAAAATATAACAGGTAATCAAAGCTAGTTGAAGTGCATAGTAGGCTACACACTTAGGGATACAACTTTTTCGTGATATTCTGAAAAAATAAGTTCCTGTATCAAATTTAAATGAACTTTGATATAAATAACTCAAATCTAACATTAATTTACTAATAACTGAAAAAAAGTTTACGCACAACTTGTTTTAAATTTTTTAACTATTCCAAATCAAAAAATGGCGAACAATTTTTCTTTTTAGTCGATTTAATTTTATAAAAACAATCATATACGTAAATTTTTTTGATATCAGAATAGTAGTTTTATTTATAAAAAAAGTTTGCTAATCAAATTTAGATAAAATTAATAAATTTAGATTTTTCGCTATTTTTTCTTTATAAATTCTTAAAATTAAAAAAATATATTGTCTATTTGTAATCTATAAATAATAAGTATCTTAATTCATTTTTTAGAGCCTTTTATTATGTCATTTAAACAAAGCTTGGATATTGTTGAAAAAAACAAAAAAAAAGTGGGAAAATAATTTAACAAGATATCATTGTCATCTAAAAAGAGGAAATGTTGCCATTGAAGAATCTTCGTTAGCAGAAAAGACAAGAATGCCATTAAAAAAACAAATTATTGGACGTTTTCAAACACTTTCATCTGCAAATAAAGGAAGACTAGAAAGAATCAAAATAATAACTGATCAAGTTATACTACTTTGGATACAAACGTTAAATTTTCCAACTATTACAAGGCAAGCCGTACAAACCAAAGTTCAACAAGTTATCAATCTGTATGAAAAGTGTAGAAAAAAAAAGAACTTTGAACCTATTAACAACATTTTTGACATCACAAAAATCAATGGAATATGGCTTAAAATGAATGACAAAAAGCTTTATGATCTTCAACTTCAAAGCATTGGGACGATTGGTTATTCAACCAAAAAAAGTGCAAGTATTCAAACGATTCACCCATCAAAAAGAAAAAAAACTTTGAAAGTGTTTCACATAAAGTATTAGCAGTAGAAAATAAAAAAAAATAAAACTTTATTAAAGAAAAACTTTCAGACAATGCAAAATATTTCGATCAAGAGAAAGATAATAACAGGCATAATAAAAATATCAAGCAGAAAAGCATCAAAAATTTGTAAGCAATTGCAAGAAAGTGGTATCGATATTGCAGTCCCCACTCAACAAGGGAGCTAAGAGAGTAAACTTAGAGAAACTAATAAATTGAAATCGTACTTTATTAAAACTTTATCGGAACACAAATGGTGCTTACACTTCGACGGAAAAATGATTGATGGCAAGGATTATCAAGCAATAATTCTGACAAATGAAAAACGAGAGATCAAGCTTGCTGCAATAGAGTTAAATGATGGTAAAGCTGAAACGATTGCTTATGGAATACAAAATGTATTAGAAGAGTTTAAATTGTGGAATTCAGTTTTGATGATATTAGCAGATACCACAAGCGTAAATACCAGGAAAAAAATGGAGTGGTCATTAAGCTACAAAGAATGTTTTTGAGTAGAGGGGCAACTAAGCCCCAGTTCTTAAGCTGTCAACACCACGTTTTGGATCGAGTTTTGAGACTTGTAATGGATAAAGAATTGCCGATAGCCAATAAAAAACCTAATATTGAATATTTTTTCGTTGAAGAACTTATTAAAAATTACGAGAGTCTTCAAAAGTCTTTCCAAAATGGCACATATGTAATTAGCGAATCTTGTGGCTGGAGAGATGACATGAATTTTTTTTCATTTAGTACATGCATTCGAATATTTCATGAAGGAAAAAATTGTACCTTGTATAAAATTCCAAAAAATTCCAAATATTTCTAAAGCAAGATTGCTATTTTAGTCCTCCTTGCATTTTTTTGTTACCATCAACAAGAAAAGATTTGTTACCAATTTGTACATTTATTTCAAATATTTGGGCCAATTATTGGTTCAGAGATCAAACTTATAGGGTAGAAAGTTATTCTGAATTATACCATGCTTTACAATTTTATGATAAAGCTCAAAAATGCTTGATAAATCATTGGAATCGAGAGCCATCTATTCTAAACATTCCTAGAAGTAATCAATGCTGCGAACGTGGAATTAAAGTTATGCAGGAATTGTACAAAAGTCCTTACGCTTTCTCGCCTCTAACGATGTTCTTTATTGAACTATTTTTCTTTTGAACAATTTAAAATGTTTATTGTAAGATAAAATCTTTTTTCAGCATCATGCTATGTTTTTTGAAATGTTTTGGAGCATTTTTTACATAACCTTTTATACTTTGCCCTTTTAAAAATAAGCGCTTAGTCATGCGTGAACTTTTTTCCAAATTTTTCAATAAAAATTTTATTTTTGTAGTTATTACTTAAAAGTTCATCAGAAAATAACACAGGGTTGTAAAGTTAGAAAAAGTTGTATCCCTAACGCACATATTAATAAAATGATGGGAACTATCTATTATTACATTGTTCTTCTTCTTAGCACCTTGATTACACCATCCCATTATCAGTGTAATCAATCAGTTCATTACAGGGGAGAAGAAAATTAAATTTTCTACAATCAGCTGAGGGAGTATTACTACTGCGAGTAAATATTCCTAGGGAAAAATATGCAATTTTGTTACACTTTCGTAGCGGCAATTCCCCATTTAATAAGTAAGTTAAACTATCTCGTAAATGAATTGGCTTTAGTGTTGTAAGAATGTTTTGGTATCGATTTTATGAAGATATTCATGAAGTAACGGTGATTTATTAGTTCTAAGATGTGAAAGTGTGTGTCTAGTTTTAATGGGCAGTATTTGTTTTGTTGGATCAATTTTTGGAGGACAAATATTTATTGTTTTATTTGGATTAAGTGTAGAGAAATGGTTCGATACTGCTTGTGTATGAATTACTTTATTATTTGTTTTTGTCCATCTTCTCTGTTTTGACAGGTGTTATAGAGAATGAGATTATTGTTTTCAAATATTGTCTTTTTCATGTCTTTGTGGTTTTTTAGACTGATAAACGTGGTTGGGTGTAGTTTATTCACAGCCTGTAAGTTTATGCGTTCTTTAAAGAGGTAGTATAGAAGTTTCTGTGTTCAGAAGTTGTGTGTTGTCATCTAAAGTGTTGTCTGTTGCTAGGCGCAGTGCTATGTTTTGTGATGTTTGTAATCTTATCATGTTAGAACAAGATATTACTGGCCCCCATATTTGAGATCCGAATTATAATATTGGTCTTGTTATAGTTTTAGATGTATTGATGTGAACTACGTTGTGTTTGCCCCATTTTGTTCCTGTTAGCGCTTGAATAATGTTAATTGATCTATTTGCTTTTTATCGTATGTTAGTTGTATGTAAGTTTAGGGTCAAAAGTGATGCCAAGAAATTTTGAGTTTATTTGTGTCTATTAGATCTTTATCTATTGTAAGGTTAAGTTTTATGTCATGTTTTTGCTTGTGTAAATAGAGTTGATTGTGATTTGGTAGTGTTGATTACTAATCTATTAATCGTTTTCTATAAACTAACTATACATACCAATAAAAAAAGTCAAAATGTATAATTAGAATTAAGAAGCAAGAGAATCAAAAAGGGGCCTTACTATTTAAAAAAGAGCATTCAAAGTCGACAAAAAGATTGGCGATTAAAAATAAAGATAGAATATTTTTAGCAGTGGATGTCTTTAAATAACTTACTTAAGAGAGTAGAATTTCTAGAAGAAAATGGTGGACGACCTCTTCGTGTAGAATTTGCATTTTCTTCCTCTGCGTACTGCAGGCTGTTTTTATAGCTGTGCAAGGGTTGCCATTCTTCGCCCACGCATTTGGATATGTCTCCAGGCAAAGTAGATAGCAGAAAGAGAGAACTAAAAACAGGAGCGTTGTGCATGGGATTAAAGGAAAATGTAAACTTTCCTCAATATAATGCAAAAAGTAAAAAGAAAGAGCTACACAAATTTTAGAACATCGTATTATCCAAGTTCTGTTCTTGCTCTTATTTACAATAATTAATTATACTAAGTATGGAAAACAAGCTCAACAGGGAAATAATTCAAATCAGAAGTAGGGCGAACTTGGACAGCGGAGATCGAGCGATCGCCCAGCCTCCACCATACTTTGTTTTACTGCACTTGGATATTAAAATATATAATTTTTATAAACATATATATACCAAATTTCAATTTAATAATCTCTCTCTCTCACTAGCCTGTGTTTTTAAGCCAGAATTTGCATTAAAAGTATACATTATATCAAGTAAAATTTTCCAAAATAAAACTTTTCCTACGACAATCTTTTATTACAGGTTTCTGATATGTGATATAAATGTTACAACAATGTAAAAACTGGAAATTAAGTTCGTGTTCTCCCTTGAAAAGATATTGGCCTGACCACAGAAAAAAGCTTGATAAAAAATTGGTTGATTTTTTAAAAGTAATTTAGCCGAAGTTCACAACCAAAATTAAGGCGTTCTAATTATTATCTGATATATATTATATAATGCTTAAAAGCAATTAAATTTGTATGTTATGATTTTGGAGAAAAGTGAGGACAACATTTTTCACTAAGCTTTGGGAGCAATTTTAGTGGAATATTAGCCAATGAAAGTGTTTTCTAGGAATAATTTAATCTATTGTTAAGAAGAAACAATAAGATTTCGATTGATGCATATATCATCATTTAAAATTTTAACCCCTTTTTTATGCCAATAAAATCGTGTTTTTATGATTTTAGTTTTGTTTTTTAAAAGTAAAGAGATGAATCAAAAAAAGTGAAATTATTATTAGAGAAATAATTTATAATAGGAAACACAAGGATAATTCGGGATATGAGAATATTTCAATTCTCAAGATTCACTGGAAGGCACACAGTTACAAAGAAAATAAAGATTTTATAATTAAGTATATATAAGGTGTGACAAACGCTATACTTTGTATGTTCGAATCGAGAAATTTCGCTTTTTCTTTTGGCTGTCTTCTGTGGTCTTGCCAGATCAAATATATAACTAAATTATTTTATTAAAATCATTTAAAATTTTAATCTCTTTTTTTATTCCAATAAAATCGTATTTTTGGGATTTTAGTTTTGTTTTTTAAAAGTACATTTTAGAAAAGTAAAAATATGAATCAAAAAAATTAAATTATTATTATTAGAGCAAGGATGTATAGTATATATGGTAATTAGGAAACATAGGATAATTCGGTGTCAGTGACGGAAATCGTGATTTGCTGGAAGGCACAAAATTACAAAGAAAATGAAGAAACGTGAACAAAGCTTACACCGTCTTTTTGTCTTGTTTAATGAGTTTGCTTGAAAATTCTGAGACGACATCAAAAAAGAAAACGTTTTTTGGAGCTGAAGACAAATTACTTATTGTGATTCCACTCAAACTTTTCAGAGAAAACTCGATTCCTTTTCTAAAAAAGAATGAAAGGCCAACAAAACAAACAAAAATTTGAATTAGTATAAAAAATTATAGCATCAATCAATAAAATTTTGGAATTAACTAACAGAACACAATCAGGAATAAAAACTCACATTACATCATGCAGGATATGGACATTTAAATTTGGAACGACCATCTAAACTAGTTTATAAACCGCATCCACCCCAACTACAAAACTTAGGATTCTAGATTTTTCAAAGCAAGATATGTTCCTTAGGGATACAACTTTTTTTTGCAAATTGTCGTGTATCATTTTCTAATGAGCCTTTTCTAGAAAACAGTGAAATTAAATATTTTTTTGTATATGATGAAAGAAGCTCACCCGTGACAAACCTTGACATTATATTTTGTCTGACTTTGACGAATTTCAAAAATAAGAACCCTGTTTTAAAAGAATGAATAATGTACTAAAAAAGAAAAATGTCCAAAATATTCAATACTTAACTGTTACATTAACTTTATTCTGCATCCTATGACAGTTTGAGAGTGGTCATATAAAGTGAAATCAATCAATAGTAAAATAATGGTTTATCTTTGAGTCCCCTTAAAAAATTGTTAGTTATATTTGATAAATTGTAAACTTAATATTATTTTTGATCCAAATTAAATCCTTTTTGTAAATCATTTATTTTTATTTCTTCTGAAAGTTAGAATTAAGAATTGTAAATAAATTAAAATAGCTCTGAAAATTTTGTTAAAACAAACAAGAACTTTATTCCAATGTGCTTAATTTTGAACTTTCTGAAGGTAATTCATTTAGGAGAAAACTATATTAAATTTCAATTTCTCAAAATATATTTACTCTAACTTTAAGATTTATTATCACGCAACAAGATTATTAGAAACTAACTTGTTGAACTTAATTGTCTCCCCATTTAATTATATAAAAATTAAAAATAGAGCAAGTTTTTTATAAATAATTTCTACAATGTTGTCTCGGCTTTTATATGTCAAATCACATTCACACATAAATACGCGTATAAAATTCGTTATAGTGACGAAAAATGATCAGGAACCGTATCCCATGTCCAACTTCTTGAGGTTTTAGAGAATATTTCTTTGCTCCTTAAACGTTTACAATTAATATCATGTGATGATCGGCATTCCTACAAACCGAGTAAGAAGAACCAAATTTACAAAGGCTGAAGAATAGAAGAGGTGCATACTTGTGAATGGTGGCGAGAGCTTCACGATTCTTAACGATGTTTGGTCCGAGAAGGGAAGCAAATCGTCGAGCAAGTTCAGTGAGGGCGTGGTATCCCTCGTTCCAGTGAGCTACTTTTGATTCAGGCGTCCCGTTCTGGCTGAAGTGTTCATCTAGCAAGGCCTTGAAATTCAATTGCAAAGCCTTTATCATGACTTTAGCAGTGCCAATTCGTTGCCGTTCCCTCACTTTGACTAACGAGCCTTTGATTATGTCATGGTAGTTGACATAAAACTAACAAACACAAATTTATTATAAAAAAGGGAGGAAAATGCTTTCAAATGGCAACTTTTTTTTACATATATAAACCTACTTTCAATTTTGAATATAACCCTTACAACTTTGGCGCCTAATTTAAAAGCTTGGAAATGTTTTTTATATAATCTGTTTAACAATATAAATAATAGTCAATTATCAAATTTTGATTTAATATTCAAAATTAAATTGTTATACAGGAAATTGACATTATATTTTGTCTGACTTTGACGAATTTCAAAAATAAGAACCCTCTTATTTATGTGTATATATTAAAAACATTTCAAAAGTATATATTTAAAATTTATAACTTTAAACTTAGGCCAGCATAATTTGTTGTAACTTGTAAGAGTTGTGTTCAAAATTAAAAATGTATCTCCCAGATTTTGTAAAAGATCCGAAAGATGATAGAGAAGAGCGACGCACTGACCCTCAAAAAATGATATTTATCTAATCATCAAAAATATTAATTATAAAATCTATACCAGATTTCAATACATAGATATTTTATATTGATGTTGTGCCTATTCCCACTTTTCCTCATTAGAGCTAAGTAAAAATCAAGAATAGAGTTACCAATGCCTTTAAAATCGTAATTTTAGTGAAGTGATTGAGTCGGGCATCGTTTAATTTTATAAAAAAAATTTTAAATGTTTGATTTTAAAAGGGGGTGGGTGTTATTTGAATAATCAAAATTAGTGATGCGAAATCAATTTTCCCCTTTATTTCTATATTAGCGCCAAAAATGGATAGCTTTCAAAAGGCAGTCCCAAAAGGGCTGCGCAAGAACGCCCGCTCAAAAAAGTTTCTAAGCATGTTCACAAAAAATAAAGACCTTCCCATTTATTTTAATTCAGACCGTATATTAACAAATATTTGTACATTAAAATAGTGAGTTGAGAAAAATGCAGAGAACAGAAAATATATTTTTTATATTGTATACATGAGTGTGCGTAAGGGTTAGGTCAATTTCTGTCAACTGTGTGTATTCAAAATAAAATAAAACAGCAAAAATTATTAAAATTGTGTTATGTGATAAAATAGTTTTACCTTCGTAAAATTTCGCAAGACATCAACAGAGTAAACGATCGGAATGGCTTTGTGAATGAAGAGTTTGCAGAAGGAAGCAAGGAAAAGTCTACTCTTACTCAAATGTTCGTCATCATCGTCATCGCTTTGCTCCACAAAAACTTTTTCCAGGATAAAAGAATTCAACTGCTTCTATAAAGCAATCAATCATTAATAAATATGTTTCACAGGAGTTATTATCCTAAAGTTCGAAACCCTATCCCGGATTTTATTTGGGAAACTTTTTTTAGCAATACACATTTATATAAATTTCTACCTTACTAACAATTGAAATATGACAGCAGTTTAAAAAAGATCCTTCATTCAACGAACTGAAGCACAATAAAAATTCTAATGCGACATGTTGAAAATAATCTTTTGAGATCTGCAATTGAGCAGGGAACTGATTAAAAGTTTAAAGAGCTAACTAGAAAAATACACATTTTTGTTATCAATTAAAAAAACGCAAAAACTAATACGATGTTTATTTCAGAGTTACGGCTTGTAAGCAGAAGCTGGTGGAACCGAATCCGGTAATATTAAAAATACAGCTCTTATGCTGGCGCCATAAAATATTTGTATACATATAGTTTATATAAAGAGGGGCCAAGAAAGGTCCATTTTTAAATTTAAATATTTCAGTAAGCATTTTTTGTTTATAAAATACACATTGAAATGGCATCTTTAAATGCAGGAAACAAAACTACCATTTCTTTTATAGCCTTCTCTAATTTTATAAGCGTGCTATTAAGATTTTTGTTTTTAAAATATGCTTGTTGTTGTTGTTGTTGTTGTTTTATTTGACACAGCTTGTAAAATGCAAGGATTTCGAAAGTTGGCATGAGGCTTTTACAAATTTAAGATGATTAATCACAGTTTTTGTGAATTTGTTTTTTTAGCATTGGGAGCCTTGGGGATCGAACCCCTGACCTTCAACTGTTAAGCTGAGAGGTACACCCTAACAACCATGAGGCTCAAAAATATGCTTTCTTTCTTATCCAAATAAAATGCACGAAGTTTCTCTCATTTTCCTTTACTATTGCCCAATATAAAATTATAAGAAAAATAAAATTTGGGCATTCCCTATTAAATGTAAGCTTACAATAAAAGAATCAAGTAGTTATATAAAACTAGTTTTTAGAGATATATATTATACAGGTAGCACGGCAACAATCAATTTTTTATAATTTAAGAAAAAAGTTGAAGGAGAAGGAGTTAGACGCCAAACTATTTTTGATCCGGAGTAGGGCATTTTTCTGGCTTCGAAACCCTGGTTATAAGAATTTTTTGAAAAATATGCGTTTTACAAATAATAATTAAAGTTATTGATTACAAAATAGCTAAAAAGATTAACGTCAACTTCTCTTACACTCTAACACTTTGAATAATATCACTTAATCAATTACCTACCGTAAGAAAAAATTTATTATTTTAACAATTTTTAGTTAAGCATATTTTTAGATAATATTTATAGCATTTTTACTCCTAAATTATCTTTTTTAGCTCTAAATGGTCTTTTTCAGATATAATTTGTCTTATTTAAGTTCTAAAATGTCTATTTTCAATAGATTCGAAATTAAAAAAAGACAAATTAGAACTTAAATAAGGCAATTTCAAATTAAAAAAAGGCAAATTAGAATTGAAAATGGTATATATTTATTTTTATCCTTTTTGGATACATTTACTTTAAAAGTGAGCAAAAAACAAATGCACATTCTGAGTGTGATCAAGTAGATTATGCTTATGGTAGAATAATATCATCAAAATATTTATTGAAAAAATATAAAAAATATTAATCAATTTATTGCATCAAGAATTTTAAAACATTTATAATGAAATTCAATTCCACATTTTGAACATTTTTTACGAGTATTTTTTTTACAAAAATCACAACTAATCATATGAATAATTGTATCCAAACACCCAGCGAATAATGGACATCACTTTTTATTTCTTATTTAGATTCTGGAATTTCAAATATTTTATCTTCCTCTATGCATGTTTATGCATGAGACGCTACAGAGGAGCTACAAATAGAGTTTATTGAAAAGACAGAAGATATATTTTTCACAAGAGAAAAATGGTCATTGAATTTTGGAAGAATGCGCTAGAACAGGCTTCTTCAATGCAGGGTCCATTTTGGGGTCTGGAAAAATGAGTTAAAAGCTTTGGAATTGAAGTAAAACCACAACAAATATCTCATTAATATACTTATATTTGAATATATTTTGACATCGATTGTAAAAAATTAAAGTATTGTGATTATTCTACTTTAATATATTGTATCGTTTTTCCATAAAATAAAATTTTAGGGCCTAAAGTTAATTTCAAAAAAATTTTGGACCCACATGTAAAAAAAAGGTTGAAAACAGTGAGCTAGAATATCCTGATCTTGGTGAGCATGCACAACGACTGTTTCCCGCTTTTCTCTAATGCTGTGCTGTGAATCCACATTTTCGTACTTGACGCAAATCAAGAGTTCGCTTGAAATACCGTTCACAAGGAGCAATTGAAACTAAGATGCACTATACTGTCAAGAGAACGCTTTCTGAGGAGAAAATACTTTAATAAAATAGTTGAAAATGCCATGCTTTCCAGTTCTCTAACCATTTTAAATAAACGAAATTCAACAAATAACATTCGTATATTTCTAAACTTCATTATATTTAAAAATTTTAAGCACAAATTGTATCTTGTGCATGAAGTGACGTCATAAACTATGTCTCAAAATGTTACTAGATATGTGAGTAAGCAGAGTGTTTACTAGACATACTCTCAGTCAGCGAAGCCCTTTCGCAATTAAGGCCAGCGATGAATTTTCTCAATTTCGTTTTCAAAATATCTTTGAATGTGAGGAAAAAGAATATAAAATGCCTTGTTTCGGTATGTTTATACTAGAGAATTGCAATCCCTTTGATTTAGGTAGCTGTTTTATTATTATGTACCAAACCTCTTTATGTTTGTTCAAGGTGTACTTTCCAAGCCTATTTCAACTCACATAATATTCTATTGTTTTATGTGTATATATAAAAAAATATAAATTCATTAAGATTATAAAAATATGAAAAACGCAGGAGCAAAAAAAGAAGCTAAAGACTGCAACAGAGTATACGCGCATTACGTATTAAACATGTTTTTGCAAAAAAAATTCTGAAAATGATATCATATCAATTTTAAAATAATGAATATATTTTTAGTTGATTAGATTCGTTTGTTTTTGTTGCTTTAAAAATTAAGTTATGTAAAAGAATACAGTAATCCCTCGCTACTTCACGCTTCAAGTTTTGCGGCTTCAGCGAATCGCGGATTTTTAGCAATATTTAGTTGAAATATTCTTCAATAAGCATGAAACTTTATCTCAATTTTCATTTTTAAAACTTTTGATTTATCATCCTCTTTTTACTTGTTTTTATATTTTATCCGGTTTTTTGCCTGGGTCTTAAAATAAAAAAAACCTGAATCCTTTTAAGCTTCATTTCCTAATCCTGATATGACGGCTCCAATCGCAAATTTAATTTTTTCTTTCTAATTTTGGTTTACACACTGATAAGTGCGCGTTCAGAAAGATTAAGATGCCCAGATGATACTTTCTATAACAAGCTTGAAGGAATGAGAGTAAAGCGCATTTACGCGTAGATTAAGGATTTTCTTAAGCCTTTCAAGCAATACAAATCGCCTGCTAAGTTATATAAAAACTCATTCGTATAAAAAATATAAGTGTAAAAAGGCTGAAGTAAGATTGAATAAAGAGTTAACAGTCTATAAAAGTATAGAATAGAGAATAGATATCATTTCAAAAAAGAATCGGATTACGATGGCAAGCGAAAAATATGACTTTTTCTATTTTTATAAATAAAAAGAATTAATAGATGTGAAAAGTTATGCAGTGAAAATATTATTCCTCTCCGCTTATTGGTAGAGAAGAAGCCACCAGTGTGATTACTCTTTGATAAGAGTGTAACATTATCCTCAAATGTTTATGCAAATGACATTCAATTAACACCTTTTAATGTACGCACTATCCTCTAATATGTACTGTTAATATTCCATCTCCAAGACACAATTACATTTATAACACCTTTAAGCCTCAATGTACTCACAAGGACACACTCACACACACATACACATAACTGCATAATGCACAGAACATAAACTTATATATAGGTAAATAAAGAAACTAGGGGCGTCACTTCTTTAGATCTTCACCGTCATCAACAAAGGCTATCAATGAGCCAGAGAAAAAGTGAAGATTGAAGACCTCTGCTAATTCACCGTTATAAGGCCATCAATGAGCCAAGAAGACTGAAGATCTCTACCAACTTTCGTTAATATAATAAAATTATATCCTCAATTACACTTCAACGTAACAAAGAGTAACCGGCGAAAAAACATTAAACAGTGTAGAATATAATTTCATAAGTACGGTGATGAAAAACTCGGCTATCCTATTTAGAACTAAATAATAATGCAAATAAGAATTTTTAAACACCTTATTTACATAATTTAAACGTGTTTTTATTAAATCAAAAAATCTATTTTTGATATAAAAAAATCCTTGATTTTTGTTGTCGTTTGATTCGATTGAGCCTATTTAGTCCTAAATTGAGTAGTGTTTTCTTTAAAGGTGAGCACTTGACTACATAAACATAAGAGTTTCTGAAAGAAACACACTTGTGGAGGGATGTGTCAATGGCTTAGCTATACAAAATATTTCATATCACATTTAACTTAGCTTGCACATTTTTTATAAGCACGCGAGCTGTCAGGGTTCAGGCATCAAATCAGGTCAAAAATTAAGCAACTTGCTTATCAATCCTCACATCTCGTATCGATCTAATGCTAAATTTTTGCAATTGTAAACACCGCTTTCATTTCTTCATTTTCTCAGAAATAGAGAAATGCATTTTATTTAATTATTGAAAATTTTTTAATACAAAATAATTAAATAATAAGCAACGATGTAAGCAACTTACGACCCGAAAAGGTCCTCCACTATCCAAAAAAATGGAGTTGCTTGTAAAAAAAAGTGTGCGTTAAAAATATCGCCCAATTAATTATTATTATTAATGTGAAAACATATTAAAAATCATCTTTTGAAAATTTTTGCAATGCGAAAAGAGACTGCTTTTTAAATACAGTTGTTTAATGCCAAGTGCGGAATTGCGCCAAACCTACCATTTGAATATAAATGCAATACTATCAGGGATTCATTCGCTTGATACACAACCATTTCACTTGTATTGTTGCTGTCCTCTTGATTTTGATTGGAATATATTAGAATGTCACAGATGGATAAAAATGCCTAAAAGATTACAAATGAGTTATTACTTATTAGTTATAACACCGATCCTATAAAAATTTTACCAATGTTATGCAAATATAAGAAAACATGATAGAAATAAATATGTTAGCTATAAATTTAAAAGCTTATCTTAAAAACAATAAATCTTTAATTAGTTTAGTAATTTGTGCGGAGGAATTTAAATTTAATAAATAAAATGTTATGAATTGAGAAATTGAAAAATAAGAATAAATATATCACTAAATTTTTGATATATCATGACAAATAAACGCCAAAAACAGAAAGCCAACTTTTTTGTACCTAGAAAAGCAAATGGGTCGTACCCTGAGATAAAAGTTAACAAAGTCAAAAATAAATAATTTTTCAAAATTTGCTATAAAATGGATGCAAAGCTTTATTTTACTTTAGAAAACAAAAATGTATTATTTTATGCATTTCAAGTAACACAAATGTAAAGCCTTTTGTTTTTCAGATTTTTCTCAGGGCTTAACTAAAATAGGTAAAAAGTAAGTCAAGAATATTTATTAAGTTTAAATTAAATTTCTGAAAACATCGAGCCTATAAAGTATTTAATATAGCAAGCCCATCCTTTTCCTTAACTCATCTTTGATAGGTTTATAAGAGAAAGAGTGGTAGAATATTTCGCAATATTGCAAGATATGTTTACACGCTGGGAGTTCTAGGTTAGCATTGAAATTATAAAACAACATCCTTAATAATCAATTAATACATATTTTAGGATGAATCAGTAGAAAAAAAGAGTAGATAGAATTCGGAATGGATATCTAATAAAATTTAGGAGTCGGAGAAAAGATAAGTTTACTCTTTGTAGAGATATGGAGTGACCTATTTTTAGTCGGTCAAAGTCGGAAGCTCGCGTTTAATTTATTAAGTTTTAGAGTCGCAGTCGGAATCGGATTTTGAAAGCACGAGAAGTCGGATACTTTCCTCCGAATCCTCATCCCTGGAAAAAGGAAATATGTTTTGAGGCCTCGAATTTATATCAAAAACTAATATATTGTCATGAAATACAACGTTGAGCATAAGAATTATAAAAAAATATGCCTTAGAAATGGTATTCATTTGAAAGTATTTATCTTAAAGTTCTAAGCTTTAGTGCATTTTTGCGGTTTCCATAAACCTTTGGAACCACGCAGATTTTATCACTTCTATATACTGTTTTGCTCTTGCTCATACACTACATAATGTATTCATCAAGATGAAAATTTGTGTGTATCCTGTTTTTTTAACTCTTCTACAACTCTTGCTTGAAAAAGTAAGCGTAGTCTTCTTAAAAGTGATATCTCGAAACAAAAAACTCGTGGAGACCTGTTTATCCAATATCACAGAGTATTAACAAAAGTAAACTAACTCCAAGTACGTTTATATTTTGATTAAAAGTTTAAAATTGTGAGTGTTGAAACACAATTGCTTGGCACACTAAAAAGGAATTGCGCAAAAAGGTAATTCATGCTTCTTAGCGGAGTTCTAAAATAAAATTTGCTGACTTTTGCATGACTGTGTTTGTCAAAAATTAGTCCAATTTTTATATGTGAAAATGGCTGTACGCTTATATATTTGACATAATGTTTTGGCTTCACTTAAATTTTGCAAAAAGGCTAGGAGGATGGAAAATAGAAGCATTAACTGCCTTCATACTTTCAGCTGGGAGAATAAAATACATTTATAGATATTACAAGAAGGTATATCTGAAAAAAAGAATAGATTTATTCAGCATATCTGAAAGTTAAGTTATAATAATCTGCAAAATAAAAGAGAAATAAAGCAAAAAATGAACAAATTTATAAAAGCCAAGTAGTATGCTATCAATAAATTGATCTAGTTTACATAACTCGTTTCTTGCATCTTTCTGTTAGAGCGTCCTAGAACATTCTTTATTTCCCTCGTTTCACGTTCCTCTATAGGTTGCTTTCTTTGTCCTTTTTTAGGTATCTATGAATCCCAACATTGCAATAAAAACGCCATATACGTGAGGTTAAGATTATTTCAAATCTTCAATATATCACCATTGATTGATAAGCCACTTTCAACATATGCATAATATCTTACACCTATTTCAGCCCTTTCATGCACAATAGGTTACAAATTAGACATGAAAAAATGGCCCGCCATACGTTAAATGAAAATGCATTCAAAAAAGGGCCAATTATTTTTCGAAAACCAATGATTGAAAGATTTTAATGATGCATTTGATTTTTTTGATTTTAACCCTTAAAGGAGCAGAATTGTGAAGATATGGTTTCTTTCCTCAAGAGTTAAGGTAGTTTTGTATCAAATTACTTAATTCCATCTGATTTTTCTGCTAAAAAATAGATTAACCTTATTTAATCCGAGAAAATTCAGATGATATGTACTTTGACATAAAAGTACCTTAAAATCAAGAAATCAGCTGCGTCAGTAAAAACTCAAAATGTGATGAAGAGGGTGAGATGGAAGAAATGCACTGGATAGAGGGAGTGATTCGGGAAAAAAATAAAGGACGTACATCTTCTTCAATGCCGGATCGAGCGTACATCAATTCTTGGGCTGTTTGGATAAAGTGAGAAAGTTGATTGGATAGGGAAGCGCTAGCCTCCGAATTTCCTTGCTCCATTCCACAGACGATGGAGAAGCAGAGGTTGAAATGACAGCACGAGAGAGCAGATTTTACTATTTCGATGGGCAGAGGTTGAAGCGAAGCGTAGTCCACACTACTCTTGAGCAGCCCGTAGAAGCTGGGCCAGAGCGCGCAACTGGAGATGTCGTGGAAGCGAGAAAACGCCTCGATCCTGCTCAGCGACGCTTTCAAAGCGAACACCACGTCTTCATCCGCCAAATCGTCCTTCTAAAGGCCAAATAAATTAATTTTTTGCATCAGAAGGAGAAATCAAGGATTAAAGGCACAGACCTCAAGCGTCATACCATTTTGGATTTTGAAAGTGATAGTTTGTTACAAAAAGTTCTTCGTACCAATATCAATAATAAGATAAAAAATTTTATTTATACTTTTTTAAAATATACAAATAAATTGAGATTTTGACCATTTGGCATCAACCCATTCAATTTTTGTAAAAATTAAAAAACACAGAAATTTATTCGTAAAATTTTTTATAATAAATGAAAATGACTTTATTCACTTTTGATCAGCATCAATAAAAATGTTAATTACAAATCCGTTTGTTTATAATCATTCATAAAACATAAGGTCCAAATATTTTTTATGAGTAAAAAAATACTTGACAAAAATTAAAAAGCACTACCGAATTTTCAATTCACATTTAATCTTTTCAAAAAAAATAAATAAACAAAGACAATTTTAAAAAATTTTGATTTTTCAAAATGTATGATATATCCAGGGTTTTATGAAAATAAGTTTGTTTGAAAAGTTAAAGGCAAGCAATTCACTTATGTAAATTGAATGATGACATCACTTCCTTATTTTAAGATTTTGAAATATTCTAACAAGTTTTTAATGATGAAAAATAATTTTTTTGGATCGAACATTCTCAAATAAATAAATAAATTGGTTCTACGGCTACTTTCCGAGCAAGCTAGGCTATAGTCGGTGTTGCGACTATGAAGACACATATAAAAAGACTGCCTAATTTTACATTTCCGAAATTCCTTATTTTGTTCATCCGCTATTTTTAAATATCTTTTTTTTCATATCCTTAAGAACTACTTATTTCCGTGTTAATTTTGGTCTACCCTCAGATTTACCTATAGTTTGCTGTTTGTACGCTATATTGATTAATTCTTCAGCTGGTCTTCTGTTTACATGCACAAACCACCTTTATCTTTGCTTCTCAATTACTTTATTGATTTCATTTACATTACATAAATTTCTTATTTTTCATTGCTTAATTTGTCTTTCCAATTAGATTTACAAATAATTCTTAACATTCTCATCTCAATTGTGTTTACATAGAACACTACTTAAAGATTTAAATTTCTTCCAAGCTAGTTTTATTCTGTGTTCTACTGAGTTACTAACGCTACCTATCTCATCTATAACCTCTCCCAAGTAACAAAATTGATTGACCTTTTCTTATCTTTTAGTACTAACTTTTTTAAAATCAGAACTAGTACACTTAAAATGTTTAACTTTTGATAAACTACCTTTAATACCAGAGCACCTTTTATGTATCCATTTACTACAAGATGTACAAAAAATAGAATTTGTATATTTAAAGAATCACCTATTTTTATCCACTTAGACTTACTAAAGTTAATTCTTAAACCCATATTTTTCAAAGTAGTTTTCCAAAAACTTATTTTCTTACTTAAATCTTCAAGAGAAATATTCCCAAAGAAAAAGTTAATCGTTCTCAAATTTTGAATGAGTAAATGGAGAAAATAAATGGTACAAGCTGGACATAGGATTGGTATGCAGTAGAAAACTTTTGAGCTAGTGTATCGATGAGCATGGACTTTGAGACGATGATTTTGGAGTTGTGTTCAATGGTGCAGAAGTGTTCGTAGCTATGAGCACACGACGTCAGCAGGGCGCTATGCGTATGACGCAAACACAGCTCATCGACTGCTTTCAACAGAGCTTGGAGTTGGGCCTCCAGTCTGGGCGAAGTGTAGAAAATCTCCACGTCAAGATGTTGAGAGATTTGAAGAAGATTACACAGCTTGTCAACATCCGCACAATACTTATTCAGTAGAGAGGGCAGTGTGGCCATGAAGTGATGCGATAGTTTTGCTTTATCTTCGCTTATTTGTTTGTTTTCTTTAACAGAGATCTACAGCAAAAGAAAAATATGCAACGATAAACTTTCACTTGAAATCACCGCACCTAAACAATAACGAAAAATAATATAATAGCCAAAAGTTGGGAAAAAACAAAGAAAATAGCAAAAAATGTTCTTAAAAAGCCATCTAAAACTCAGAAGCTTATAATTTATCACACACATTAAAAAAATATGATGGAATGAAAAAATTTTAATGAGTAAGGAATATGGCTGATTTATAATAGAAATAGATATATGGATAGTTAAACATATAGTGGATTTTAAATAAAATTAATTTCATTTTCCCATTTAAATTATGATGGAAAAGGTAGCGCAGAGAAATATAAAACATTCTAAATATGTCTTTGCTACCCTTTAGATTTATCAACGCTTGTGTAATAAATTAGTAACATTATTCGCAGTTAGATGTTGACACGAAAGGAGTGGTTGGAAAAAAAGATGAGAATAATCATGGTCCAATAAAATCACATAAAGATCCGTCAATCAAATTTGAAATTATAGTTTATATCAAACTCGGAGTCCCATGAGGGCCAAGGGAGTGAGTTTGTGTTCTCATGAGGGCCGCACTCCTACAATTATATTTAAAGTTGTTCAATAAAAATTATTGCAGAATATTTTACTTTTAACTTAGAAACATGTAATGGTTTGATTATATTCAAAAATGCAAGTACAAAGTCATGTATAGTTAAACAAAATAATTTAATTAAAAAATTAGCAAGGATATAAATCTGTTCTTTATTTTAATATAAAAAAAGTTTATAAGACAGCATACATGACCCACATGTATTTGAATGAACTACAAATGAAATGCACATAAATTACAATAGTTCAAAATAAACATTTATTTTTAATTATTCAAATACTTTACACGTTCTTGTCCCGAGGCTTGACACCTCTCATTCTTGACAATCTTTGCTATGTCTGGCTGAAATTTCTGTATAGTGCGAACTTTTATAAGAGATGATAAGTGAAAATCAGTCAACCTAGTTCTCTGAAAAGTCTAAATCTACACTTATACATAAAATTATAATTAATAATACTGTAATCTGTGTGGGCCGCAAATCTGCTTGTTATGGGCCGCATGTTTGACATGGCTGGTTTATATCGCAATAATAGATACGCCTAGTAATAGCATCATTCGCATCTACAAAGAGTATGCCGCAACTAGAAATACATGATGAATTTAATGGGAAAGAATGAAAAAATAACTTTTGTTGAAGAAACACAAATAAGCAGACGAATCAGAGAATTTCAAAGAAGCAGCGAAGTGCAGCAACACAAAAAGTGAAAAGTTCTGGATAATAAATTCTTATAGCAGATATAAAAGGAGTTTAATGAAAAAAGTGAACTTTTTGACAAGAATTCAATCAACTAATTAAATTGCCCTTTATTTATTTAATTAATGTTAATTCAATATGTTAAAAATATATTTATAATAAAAAATTGAATGAATAAGTAGACAATTAACCTCCAGTGGATTTTTTTCTTAGAATTAATTTAAAAATACTAGGACAAGAAAATGAAATCTCATATTGCATTAATGAACGCTTTCAAAAGTAAATGACTGTTCTTAATAACTTTAATGAAGAATCTAAAAATATGATTTTGATAACATTCTCCTATCTTAATCATATTTGTATAGATAGATAGGATCTATAAGAAAAAACAATGCATCGGCATACATGCATTTTCTTTGTGGGTGCTCTGCCAACAGGAGATTCTCCAGTTGCAGCTTGCTTCACACTGCACGACATAATCTCAATCAGACACGTTTCCTGCTGATCATCCAGTGCTAAACGCAAAATACACTCATCATTTATCACAAAAGAAAAAGACAGCTAAAACGAAAATACCCTCTTCGTTTCTTCCCGGTTCTTCCAATAGCAAATCAGTCATGCATTCCCAATCTTTTACCATATCATTTGATTCAATTAGACTATCAACCAGATAAGCTCCATGCTCGTGCAACTAAAATACGAAACAACAAGACACACGCATGCATTTATATACACAAAAACATATAAAGAGTGTTAGTCCCTTTAAAAATTCTAAACTGTAATAATTTGTGTAGCTATTCAAGACAGTTCCATTGTCAAGAGTAAGCGCACATCAGTGTGAAAATAAGGTTTAATTTTTATTCAACTTATCCAGACTTCGCTCGAAAGAAGTTAAACTTAGAGAGGCCACGGACCGACAACTTGCATGTGGGAAAAGAAGTGCTTTGAGAAATACTGTCTGTATAAATGATTTTAAATAGTTTTTTCCAACCCGGAAACTTCAAAATAAAATCATTAATACTTTTTAAAACTGCCACTTCTTAATTAACCCCAATTTATGCGGTGTTTGTATGACTTTGAAGTTGTCATGACAACTTTAAACAGATATTTTTTCCAAATCTATATTTTTTGTTTATTACTTGATGCGATCCTTAACTGCAACGCAAATGCGACATCACGTTCAAGCCTGAATCGTAAGCATTGATCATGAAAAGTTGTATTTTAAAGGGGATAAACACAATATGTAATATGTATTTTATAAATATAGATTAATAACAAAACTATTTTTCAAATTGGTTGAAGGACAGGTATGCGAAAATATGAACAGCAGCATAAAACCAAAATATGAAGCCAACTTAGTATATTCCGAAATTTTGTCAAGAACCATTGAATTATTGATGCTACACAAGATTTAAGGTAATTTGAATATAAATGAAATTATTTTCATTATCGCTTAATCTAAATATAAAATTTTTTTCAATTTCAATTTATGCTAAATTAGACATATCCGTCCCTCTCTAAGCGAACTTTAAACCCGATGCCACTTTAATCATGTCACCCGTATCTATTCTATAAATAGGCATTGAACTATCCGAGATTAGGTTGTATTTGGGTGCACGTGTATATGTGTGCCTATTTATGTAGGTATAAGCGTATATGCGTTTGTGTTTCTGTGTAAGTGTATATTTGGGTACATATTAATATGTGCTTATACTTGTGTAAATATGTTTGTATATACAAGAATATTCGAAGGTTATAATATTTATATCTACCATTTTAATATCCATTGATTTAATAAAAAAACTTTCTCTAAGCCAACGATTTTTTGAAATTATTTCTTTTTACTTTTTGTTCTTCTCTAATTTAAAATGTCTCCTCCAATACCAGACAAATAAAAGAAAGATTTGATAGGAATAGTTTATGTAGAAGGAGAAAGTATAACAATAGCTTCTAAAATTTTATACTCTACTCTACTGCTAAATTTATAATAAAAAATCACTTTGAAGTTCAAAAATGGTGCTATAAAGCAATAAATATATAGAAGAGTGTACAGGAAAGTTGATGATTTACATGTCAACTTTATAGAAGAAATGGTTTCAGAAATCTCCAAGTCACTTTATTAGAAATTGCTTGTTTTATGTACTAAATACAATTGGGATATTCCACTAAAAACGATTCACAATATTTTGGTAGATAAATTAAAAATAACGTAGAAAAAATGTAATCGAGTAATTGATCGCGTTAATTGTTTTAAGAGTATCGAGAAAAGGTAAATTTTTTGTGAAGATTTGAAACAAATACACCTAGTGAATATCATATGTGTACTTTCATTAATGAAAGAGGCTTGATCTACACATCAGAAAACAGAATGCACGATCCAAAATTGGAAAAAGAGTACAAGTTGTTGTGCCCACTGTTAAAAAGGAAAACTTTTAAATTAAAATAGATATTTTTTAATCTATTTTAAATTTAGATAAAAATGTAACATTGATAGCTGCAATAAATGAAAGTGGCTTGTTGCATTTTAAATGATTGATGATGGAACATGTAATGCTAAAAAGTTTAAAGAATTTCTAATGGAGTTAATGGGTTAGAATTAACAACTTAAATAAATCTTGGTTAATTATGGATAAGGCTAAAATCCACAAACTCAGACAATGGAATGTATAACATCAAACGGACATATTTTGAAATTCCTTAATCTTCTCAAAAATTAAAAATTTTGCAAAACAAAAATTAGGTTATACAACATTAAACTTTGAAACGTGGCTTAATAATTTTAGTTAGAGTCTAATAAAACACACTGCAAAACGTTATTAAAGAAGAAGTCTCCTCAATAAGCAGCGAAGAATGTAAAAGTTATATCACACATGCTCTGCGTAAAAGGACAAATGGGAATTCCTATTTCTCCATAAATAAAAATATTTTTGTTTGTATTTTGGATAATATCATATTAATAAAAGTTATTAAAATACTAAAACTATAATCATTTAAAACCATAAAGTAATCGTAAAATTAAAGCATAAACTTATGGCCCATATTTTTTTAGTTAAAAAGTTGTTTAAAAATAGCAATTAAATTTTGTATTTAAAAAAAATAAAAACCAATTTGAAATTCTGAAAGACAACTTAGAATTAAAAAAACAAAGTAGAACCTAAAATGGTAGATAGATATATTATAACCGGTATCCGGTAATTTCATCGTATAGTAAATTCACCGTGATGCAATACATCGTTGGTATTTTCATCGTTAAGTATTTTCATCGTATAGTGATTACATCGCGAGATTTATGGATTGACCATATTACTCAATTGCGGTGTCACAAGATAATCCCACAATTTGCGTATACAATTATGCATACATTTTTATGAAATTACTAACTGTATACAACATATTTATTTGTATCTTCATACCTCAAAATGTCTTTAAGTTAAAGACATTTTTTCCGTTAATTTTTCTCAAATTCTGTGTATATATAAATACCTTTTCATAGGATATTTTTTTTATAATAAAACTAAAAAATAATTTAATTGTTCGTAATAAACCTAAAAAAATTATAAAGGGATATTTACAAAAAAACATTGAGCGTCAAGCATAAAATTAGTAAGACGACGTAATTACTGCACGATGAAAATACTTGACTATGAAAATACCGACGATGTATTGAATCACGATGAATTTACTATGCGATGAAATTACCACGATGAAATTACAGTGAACCATTATAATCTTAGAAGATTATTGTATATACAAACATATTTACACAAATACAAGCACATATTCACACATGTGGACCCAAATACACGCTAACACATAGAACACAAACATACATGCACGCACGCTTACACAAATGCACACAAAACATACACATATAAAAGTGCAACCAAGTACACTCTAACACATGGTAACAGTCACTAAGACGCACACGTATACGCAAAACAAACAAATAGTATATTTAAGAGAAGCAATAAATGGGTTGTTGGTTGGGGTGGGCGCAGTCATAACAAAAGATATCGACTCTGCCTCCCACTAGACTTCAATAGAACTTGCTTTGCATCAAGGCTGTAAGCATTCCATATAAGAACTATTCTAAACCTTCCATTTTTATTGCGAAAAAGGAAATTTATTGATAATATATTCTAGAAATTTTTTTATAAGAATACAGGGTATAATCAATATACATTAGGGTAGGTCGATTTAATATTTTTTTCAAAACCGCAGTAGGATCCTATCATTGGTAGATAATATTAGCCTTCAGACATTACTTAAAACAAAAATTAAGAAAAAATATTGAAGTATCTTTTGCGGAAATTGATTTGAATTTTAGTATTCACTTGTAGTTTTTAAATGTGTTTTCTTCTAAAAAAATATATAAAAAACAATTGAAAAAACATTTATTTTCATTTAATCTGTTTTCATTCATACAAACTATCATAAGTTTGATAATAATAGCCTTTTGATATGAAAGAAGGGCGTTTTGACCGACTCAATAGTTTCGTCAAAATTGATTTATGACGATTCTCGTTTCCAAAAACCAAATGTGAGGCCTCTGAAACTAATTTCACGCTTCTTTCAACACCTTGAGAATGAGATGGTAGATTTGGGATATTTGGCTTGTTTTCATTTCGAATCAAGTCTTTTATTTCGTTATTTGATACGTTCTTCAACATAGGCGGCTCTATTAACTGAGTATGAGTAATATCTATCAATTCACTCCAAGTTTCAGCTTCCCAGTTTATTTTAGGAATTTTCTTTGCTACTTTGACTCCATTTGATTCTCTAAAACAAAAGTCTGAAACACTTAAAAAAAGTTAAAGTTTAATATTACCTTTCTCTTACTTCTAAAATTTTACTAAGTGCAGTATTTCTAATACTTTTATCATCACTTTTTATCATTGAATAAAGAAAGTTTTCAGGAAGTAAACAGAAAGCATTTTTTGTAAATTATTTTTTACGATATGTATGACATCATCATAAGGAAGTAGCTTCACAGCTTTAATGGTGGAAAAAAGTATTAATGGGCTGTCTTGAAGTTTTGATGAAACTTTTATTTTGAACCATGCTGGAGCGTAAATCTGTACAATATATTGCACAAGTTTTTTCAGATTTTCACTTGGTGATACTTCTCTTGTGTATATTGCAAGTGTTAGCCACCTTGAATGATTCACAGGACCTATTTTACATTCTATCCATCTTTCATCTACTTTTCCTAGACCAATGCCTTTGCTGTACTCAAACAAAAGACGTTGATCGTGGCTGAGATCAGTGAGATCATTTCTGTGGAAGATTTCTCTAGTCAAAGGAGAATCTATAATTTCAAAACTTACTTGTGCTTGATGTTGTATATTTTCACAACACTTTTGACCCAGCTCCCACATATATTTTCCTGGACTAACTGTTACGCCATCAATGTACTTGAATAACGCTCTAAATGGAAGTTCATTTTGATGAAGACTGCATCCGATAGTGTGAAGATTTCTTCTTATCATTTTTTCAAGGGTGACGACTAAGCCATTCTTCCATCCTGTGTTTGCTGCAGTATTGTCCAAAAGAATGGCGAATATACTCTCAATACTTTTATATTCTTCTAAGACTCTAAATGTTTCGTTAGCAAGAACTTCACCAGTCGCGCCAATCAAAGGAACAGTCTTGTGCGTGAGATACTTTCCTTGAGTTTCTCCATCTTCAACTGTAAATGTTAAATGATGCTCTTTCAAAACATCTTTTTAATACCACTTTTTCATCTACAGACTTCTCTATGAACGTTAAAGTTTTAGCGTCAATTTTTCCATCAACGCCAATGCAAAAAAATTTGTTGTTTGGCCTCATTTCTTGATCACTAATAATATTTACTTTAGCCTTGGCTCTATCTATTTTGCTTTTATCTACCAAAATGTCTTTGACATTGACTTCTTCTTTGAATAAATGTTTTATGTCATTAAACAAGGCATTAGCCAAAGCTGCTCCTAAGTTAGAAGAACAATCGTGTCTTACTAGCTCCATTGCATATCTTGGTAACTTTGTAAGATTGTAACTTTCTTTGATACATGTATGATTATTCCACTCTTCTTCTTCCTAAAAAATAGTAAAACGAAATATATCACTAACAACTTAAATTAATACTACCTGAGACACAAACGAAGAACTTGATGATCTTCTTGATTCAATATTCACTTTCAAATTTTCCGAAATAACATTAGGTTTCATCTTTTTACTTTTCCTTACAGCATTTTTATCAACAGTAGACATTTGAAAATTCCCCATTGGTCCCACTTTGTTTCTTTGATCACGGAGGTACAATCTTTCTTCAATTGGAACTTTTGCATTAGAAGAACATGTGCATAAAATGTGTTCTTTAGTACAATTTGCTTTTTTACATTTGACTCGAGAATCAGAACATGGTACAGTGTTTAAAGAACAAGAACATGATGATAAATCAAAGAGACTATTTATTTTTTTATTTAAATTTTTCTTCACCTTTATCTTTGCATGCTTTCTGTTTATTTCTTTTACATTTACCAATAAATTCTTTACTTTTCTTATTATAGATTTATCATTAATCAAAGGCAAGTTTGGATTCACTGTACCCCAAATATACTTAAGCACAGAACAAATTTTATCCACTATTGAACAAAAGTTTAAATCAGGAAATGAGTTAATGAGAAAATAATAATATTGAATAACTTCCAAATGAGTGCTTGGATGTGTAAGCGAAATGTCACATGGACCACCTCCAAATTTATCTTCACTTTTCTTCCTAGTAACAGGTTTCTTTATTTTAGCCATTTTGAAACTATGTTATATACGAAAAAAAATTTAAAAGGTATATACGTATAGAAACAATTATCTGTAACAAACTCATTTCCGCAAAAATATAAACTAATTTAGAGATTTTTTTCTTTATTTTTCCATTGTATGCATCAAAATGAAACTACCTTTTATAGGATCTTGTTGCGGTTTTAAAATCGACCTACCCTAATATACATTGGATAAAAAGATATACATATTCATCAAATAGATCAAATCTTCTATGTGTTTCAATGATACGCTATAGTTAATTAATTATACCCTTTTTTGAATATTTTTATTGTCAGTTCAAAAGGATTTTAATGAATTAATAAGGGAGATAGCATTCGAAAATGAATCAAAAATAAAAAATTTGTAAATTTATTATACAAATTAGCATTGTTTTAGTGACTCCGATTCCAACAAGTTCTTTAATGCCTCCCTCTCAGAATCCCCAGTCTTGGTTCTTAGAAAGATTAAAAGTATTAAATGTATCAGTGATAAGAAGAAAAGAAAGCTGTTGTGAAAAATATAGGAGGAAGCATACATCACTCTCAATGTAAAATTGAACAAGGTCTCGAATCAAGGTGGTGTTGGGAAGTCTTCTTTTCCCACTTTTTGTCTTGAAAGTTTTGCGAAGGGAATCTTCATCCAGAGTAAAAATGCGTTCTTTCAAAAATTCTCCTGCTGCTTGCGCAACCTTAAAAGAGTAATGGAAAGATTAATTTCTCAAGGATAAGGGAGAGTGTGAATTTTACAGAAACAAACTGAATCTCAAAATTTCTGAAATCCAAATTTTTCCAAAGTATTAAAAATAATGTATATGAAAGATTTGAATCATTTAAAATAAAAAATAACCTTTTTAATATTTATAGAAAATTTAAAAAATATATATTAGTATTTTTCTTATTTTTCATCTTAAATAGTCAAAAAATTGAACATGACAACATTTTAAACTTATTTTTAAAAAATGAAGATTTTGATTTGTTTCTGTAAAAAGTTGCACCCAGAGAGACGAATAAAAAGCAAACGGGGCGATTAATCGAATACACAAGTTCGTAAATGCTTTCACAATCGGAATCGGATAAATGTTCACGATGGTACTTCAAGATGGAGATGACAAGTTTGACAGCATTTACAGCAACATCACTTTCCTTATCAAGAGTCATGGCAATAAGTCTTTCCTTAATAGCACAGAATAAATTACACATACTATGAAATAAAGAAAACGTAACATATTTCTAGTGTTGGATTTGAAAACGGGCAGTGAGTAGCAGCCTAAGGATAATGGAATACATTCGATATATTTACACCTTCACACACAATCCAATATATTTTCAAAAAACAAAAAATACATTCTAAACATTTATATTCAAGATAATAAAATTGAGAGATAGTAAAACACCATAGCATTCTTTTGAAGGCAAAAACATCAGACGTAAATAATGTAGAAGAAAGCTCGATTCAAATTTAAAAACGAGTGTGAAACATTCAGCGCACAAATTTTGAGTACATAGGTAACGATATCGAATTAAAGATGAAATTAAATTAGCAATGGTTATGAACTCGCTTTTTTCAAACATTAAATTAAAATAATTAAATAATCAAAATAACAGATTTATCAGCTAATCACTCTAATTCTAGTTGTCTGCTATTATTTATAAACTTTCAAAAAATGGCACAAAATATTAGCTCGTCAAAAAACAAGATTTAATAAGATTGATACTGCTTTGTTCGTGTTGGATAATTGTCAAATACATAAAAAATAAATAAACCTTGATGGTTTTGACGAACAAATTGCAATAATAAAGAACTTATCTCTTTATTCCTATATGCTGAATGCTAAAAGTTTAGTAAGCAAAAGAAGTGGAGACAAAACATTATCTCAGATAATTGACAAAACATTTATCTTAGATAATTGAAGTAGCAGTTAAGACAATCAATGCTAACGATCGTCTAAATTATTTTGGTCATGTGGCATTAAATAATCAAAAGGGATCGATTGATTGTTCATGAATTTCTTTGAATAAATTTCTTTATTTTTTAATTTTCAATAATTTTATATTTTACAACTTTTTGAAAATTAATCTAGAAGCAATTTAAAAGTATGTCAAAAGGCTCTAATTAGCATTAAGGTTGATTCGCTTCATTTTTAATTTTTACATCCTAATTATGAAAAAATATTTATTTATTTTTTTTTACCCTTTTTCACGTAAATACCCTGATGTTACACTTTTACTTTGGATGCTTATGTTAATCGAAAAGTAAACAAAAATAATTTAAAGAAAAATACACACACAAATAAAATAAAAAGACTAGGAAAAATCTAAAATTGCAAAAAGTGCGAGGAAGTTGTAAGGAAGTGCCAAAGGATGCGTTTGAATTGCAAAAGGGTGCGACGAAACTAAAAATCGCATGTATACAAAAGTGAAGGAAACAGCAAGCATCATTTAGCATCCTGTTGAATTCAAAAATATCAAGACGCATGCACAGGCATGGGTTTAAACTTTTTTATCTTACTGTCTAAAAGTATCTCGATAGAGTGAATGTTAACCAATTTGAAAAATGAATTTATTCTGGCCCTAATTTAATTAACACTTTTTCCACCAAGAAAGATATGCAAATAGGTTATGCACTATATCAAACCTTAAAATAACATAAAAGACCAATTAGAATGAATGAATATGTAAGTTAGAAAAAGATTGGAGCAAATTAATAGATATAAAAAGTTCATATATTCATGACTTACTTTAATACTTTCTGTGTTGCAAAAGACCATTCAATTATTAAAAAATGAAACATGAAAAGGCATTTATATATTTATATACGGGGAGCTCTTAGAAAAGAAGAACCCGATTACAAGGGAAATAACTACGCTTAGTTTTAATACAAACATAGTTAGCTTTTTAGCTTTAATAAACAAAACTTAACATTTCGAAATTAAATATTCTTCATATAATTTTATTACACATTCATTCTTTCGACTAACTCTCTATATTTTAACTTCTACATCTTGAACATCTCATTTTTTTATTTAACTTAAAGCAACTGCCCAAGCTAGTGCTCGCACATTTTCTTTTAAGAGTTTAGAATATATATTTATCCATCTAAAGCAAAACCTTTATTTGGCCTCCATATAACATAACACGATAAAGACGGCTTCTATTCTACTTTCTATTTACCATTTCAAATTTGCATCCCCTGTTGTGTTTTCGTTTTTACTTCCAACGCATAAAAGTTGAAGACATTTTTACATCTGAACTCATCTCTCTCCTTTTTTCAATGATCTCGATTTCGAGTATTGCTAAACCTTCTATGTAATGATGTATCACAATATTTACAATGAAGAGATTTCGTTGCCAAAACGTTGTAACGTTTGTTTTCATTTCGTTATTTTTAAGACATCTTCATCGCGTAATTTCATGAATAAAGAATTACTGTGTCAAATATTTCATAACTAATGAGATATATGACATAAAATGCTTAATTCATTCGTGTGGAGAAATTTCACATCAAATAGGAAAAAGTTATCCTGTAAATGATGTAAGAACCTTTCAGAAAAATTGGTTAGAAGAAAGAAGTGACTTGTGTTACTCAACATTAAACAGTAGGATGCAAATACAAGCGGTAAACGATCCATGCGTGACAAGAGAAACCCCGCCGTGATATTTCTTTCATTTAACGATGATTTTGGTCCCAACTATTTCTCTTAAAGATTTAATTTAGATGATCAGAGCCAAAAATTGCTTCAATATTTCCAAATTTTGAAAATATATTTTAAAAATTACTTAAATTCTTCAATCGATGCAATTAAAACAATATTATTCACGCATCTTTAACAAATATAATGGTGACGTATTTAAAGTACGGTAGCTTTCAATTCTCCTAATAAATCGTGTTTTAGTTTATAGAACCCTTATTAAGCTACTGCCTGCTTACAAAGAGCATTTCTACGGCTTCCCGAAATCATCTCTTGGTGTGATATTTCGCAATGAGTGGGATGGAGCAAGGATTGTGTCAAGTGATGAAGCAACGATTTGATGCCAGGTTCCAATGCAATGCCTTGTCGCATCAAAGCCAGCAATCTAGTCAACCTTATTTACGCACGCTAAACATTGAGGATATTGTAGAATACCTTAAAGATAGTCAAAAGTATATAATATATACTAACATTTTGGTCAACTTCTTACAAACTACCTATAGATAACACGCAATACCACAATTATAAGGAGAGAATAGTACATGAAACCCATAAGCAAAATATAATAATTTGCCTAATATCAACATAAGATCAATACATTTAGTGCATATTTGATGATACAGCATAGCTACCAGCAACAGTGCGACAGTAAAAATTAACAAAACTCAGAAAGAACTTACTTTGAACTTATTTGTAAACAACTCAAGCTTAGAAGTAGTATCTCTATTAGCGTACAAAGGCTGGAGTGATTGAAGGCATTTCAGGCGAACATCTCCAATCTAAAAACATTTGAAATTAATTCAATAGCAAAAAACGTTATCGTTATATACAGATAAAAGACTTTTGTGACAAATTAGAATAGTAGATATGAAATCAATTCAACCAAAAAGAACTAACTATTTTACTAAAGGGATACGCTTGAATTACAATTTTGTGGAGAATGCTTTATTCTTCTCTTTGAAAAAAGTAGAATTGATTTATATGTTAATTTCTTTCCTCACATTATTTAAAAGCTAAGGTTATTTTTCCTTTCTTCATATAATTTAAGTACTAGCGTCATACTTTTCCCGTTAAAAATGCAAAACAAGCATCCGTGCCTCTTTGCTCTTACAGTGCATTGGTAAAATTCAATGATCAATATCGATATCAAGAAAATTTGGTAAATTAAATTATTTTGTTTATTCGTTCTTTCGTAACCCTTAATTACCGATATTTTTCATGTAGTTAAAAGCTTTGGGGGTCAAAAATTAGCTGTATAATATTTTTGTTAATAAAGTGAATAAAAAGAAGAAAAAACTTTTTTGTTTATGTATACAATTATAACATGTTTTTGGAATTTTACAATGATTTTCACACGTAATTCTTTTACATATATCACAAAAATATGTGTATTTTTTATCTTTACTTTTTGGACAAGAAATAGCATTTAGATTCTCTTCAGTTTCACTGACAAAATTTATTTTTTCTTCAATCAATTCCCGTCCTAATAAATCTATAAATACTCGTCTTATATGCGATATACTTTTCATCCAATCAGGAAAAGACTTATCCAGATAGTATAAGAATTTAGAACAGAAATGTTAATCATGTTATAAAAGCATAATATAGGCCATCGAAGCGTTTTTCGTTTAGTGGTGTAAGCTTGAAACATTTGATCGGCTGTGTCAACGCCTCCTTTAGTTCGATTGTAATCAATAAACATTAGTGGTTTTTTCTTTGTTGCTTTGATTACAAAATTGATTATGCATTGTACTAAAAAGTAGCACTACTCTGTTTTTTGTAAGACAATAAGAACATAAAGTGCCAAGTTCATTGAATCCATACAACGTTTAGTACCTTTCTCTATTTTTAGTGAATACTAACTTTTTTAGTGAATTTGTTTTTGTTTTTCATATTCTGCCAAGGAGAGTTAACTTTTTGTGAAACAAATATTCCCCTAAATTATCAATATGATATTCTTTCCACTATTTTCAAAATCTTTCACAAGTTTTTTCACTACTGTTTCACCTTGATTTTTTCCATTATTTTTGCCAGAGTATAATAAAATATCATAAACATAAGACGTAGAAGAATCACAACAAAGCCAAAATTTGATGTCTTTACTATGAAATTGCTTGAAGGGACATCTTCCTCGGAAAGAAACAAGCTGTTCATCAATAGTCACATTTTCATTTGGGATATAACAGTTTTTCAAATTGCTTGCCCATTTTTCAAACAAGTCTTTGATTGGTTCAGATTTTTTGTGCGATTTTCTTTGATGTCGACTCTCAGCATCATCAAAACGTAAAACTCTATTTATTTTTCTGAATCTATTAAAAGGCATAGATTTTTCGAAATTGGTCTTCCATTTCTTTTACTCCTGTTCTACTGCTTCATGATTTGATTTATAAATTCCAGATAAAATCAATAAAGCAAGAAAAGAACCAAATTCTTTTGCCGTTATTTTTTTCCAGTTCCTTTGAAACACATGCGTGCCTTCTTTATTCCTATACAGTGAAACTTCGATATCTCGAACATTTGATGATATCACGAAGTATCGGTTATCTCAAAGTTCTTTTATGGTACGAACTTTTTTCCCTATACATTACATGTAAATAAGTTTGGATATCTCGAACTCTGATATCTTAAACAACCCGGATATCTCGAAGTATTTAATTGTTACAAGCATCAAATTTACTATGTTTATCTCCAACTTTTTACATACGTAAATAATCATTTACAACAAAACACCAAATAATAAAAGATAAATGTTCTCTAGCATTATGCAGCGATACATCAGGGACCCTTTCCCTCTCCCCTCCACCTAATGTTTTCCTAGGGGACAAAAACGCATTTTGCTTCTCTCCCTCTTCTCCCCAATAAATTTCAGTGTTTAAATTTTATTTATGCAACAATTGTTGCCATATTTTTTCTTCAATAAATTAAGTTTGTAATGAAAATCTTAATGAAAGTAAAATGTCAACATCATCAAAGCTGCTTAGAGAAGTGATGTAAAACTAGGCATACGATGTGTAATGGTCATGGATTTTCATAGTTTTTTATGCCTTTATCAAATAATCTACCATTTTTTGGACTTTCTGTCTCTTTGAGTCCAACTTACTGACGTTGATTTAAAATAAAATGCACTTTAAAAAGATATCAGGATCTGTTTATTTTAGCAGTTACTTTAGATCTAACAAGCAGACAAAAAACATACCGGTCACTACATATTTTTCAAAAAATGGACTTGATAATAGTTTTTCTTGATATTTTGGATATCTCGAAGTTTTTGTTTGGTACCCTCAAATTCGAGATAACGCGGTTTCACTGTATTTTAAAGTTTCATCCTTCAAATTTTTTGCAAATAAAAGAAAAATGATTTTATGCTGCCCATATTTTTTTTTACAAAAATAACATGGTTTTTTTGCCATGGCGAATGGATTCACTCGTGATGAGTGAATGGTTTTTTGAGACTTTTGGATTTTTGAATGGATGCGTGTACCATTTTACTTATTTGCCTTTAAAAGGATAAAATATCTTTTCTTCAAATCTCGAACATCAGAACAAAGTATAGAGTTTATTTCTCCATCACTGAAGTTATCATCCTCATCTGAAAAACTAAAAATATTCATTGAACTTGGAAAAGTAGACTAACAAAAATAGAAAAATAAGTATAACATATGAAGATAATTTTGAAAATAATATAATTGCTTGCGAAAATAACACTACGCAACTTTTCAAACGCGCAAATCGCAAAAATCTAACTTAGAGAATATTTCTTGATTTACAGTATGATTATTTTGGAAAGGGAAAATAAAATATTCATGTGATATCTCTTTAATATTTTTCTCAATATACAGCTACATATTTTCTCTTTCTAAAGGGTTCTTTACTTATTCAGAAGTTGTTTATTAATATTGAATTTAATAATAAACCGCAGTTCTGTGAAGTTTCAAAATATTTCCTACGAATGGTGAAAATATATTTATCAAGTTGAATAAAATAAAAAGAGAGATCCCGTAGGAATATACAATAGCCTCTCCTAACTTAATAACTTTTCCTAATATAGGGGAAAAGGGGAGAATGGAGGAAGAAAGATAAGAACAAAGTAATTAAATGTTGATAAAAAGAATATTTGAAGTTTTAAAAAAATCAAACGCTTGGTAAGGACGCATCTTGGCTCAAACTGAATAGATTTCTTAAAGACGATTGTAAGTGAGGCCATAATTATACTTCATACAAAATTAAAGATGACATTGTTGTTGTTGTTAGCCCCTAGATTATACTATCTCTATATGAGTATAATCTATCAGTTCAAAACAAAGCTTTGTTTAAACTGAGAAAGTATTTCCATAAAAGCAAGTACTCTCAGGGAAAAGATGACGTTAAATGAATAAAAGTTCAATATGAAATACGAATAAAATACTTTATCGTAGAGAGTCCAGCCAATGTACTTCAGATATATGTCAGATAAGAAATCTCCGGGAAACTTCTTCATCCAAATGCCAATCTCATACATGCACATTCCTCTAATGTCAGGTACGACGTCACTTAAGGGCGAAATAGAACGTGGTATATTAAATGGGGAAATGCGGCATTCTTACCGATATCGATGAACAAAGAGACTGCGAAACATATACGTCAAATGTGAGGATATTTCATTAAGACCTTCTGTCACCTTAAAGTAATATAAATAAAAATGCACTTTGTTATAATCATAAATGAAAGTTAGGAAATAAATGAGGCTTTGAAGATATTTTCATTATGGTGTTTGTGTTCATATTGAAAAAAAGGGGTTCAAATGATGCTAAAAGTAAAATCGATAAATCAAAAGATATCAATATCACATTTTTCTGAGGGAAAGATTTGATAAAAGAGTAGAATATTAAAAGTCAAACAAGTCAAATATATATATAGATATATGTGACCAAGATATTCAAATGCATTAAAAATAGAGAGCTCATACTCTTTAAACAAGTGAGGGGAAAAGTGTTAAGTATTATCCTTTGTGTTTTATACCTCTGCAGACGGCGCAAAGTGCTCTTTAAAACATCATAAGAAATCTAAACATATTAATAGCACGTATATATACATATATACAGGGCCGGATTTAGCTATAGGCCATACACACCAAGGGCCCCTAATTCTGCCGGGGCTCCCCCGGATCAAATCCTCCCGGATTCGTATTCAATATCGAAAATTAGTTTAGATTTTAAAATATCTTTTGAAAACTTTTTCGCTTAAATTACTGAATTTATCACTGAGTATAAAAATGCTTTTTTCGAAATAAATTCTATACAAATTTTTTCGATAGAAACTTTTTTAATCTTAAAGTTTGCATAATATAGAAAAATTATTGTCTTTAAAGAGAAAGTATCGAAATGGAGAACAAAAAAGAAAAGCAATCTTTGAAAATCATAGAAATTCTATAAAATGACTTTATTTATAACAACTAAATTTAAGGGAAATTCAGAACATTGTACCTTTAAGGATTTTCAAAGTGAGATAGGCCAAAGATTTACTCAATTGGAATTAGAAGAAGCACCGCGTGTAATAAAATCTTAGGAAAAGTTTTTACACTTTGCGGACGAGAAAGAATCTGATGAACAAGTCAGTAGTGCTGCTTTGTACGAATCAGATGATCGAGATGCTTAACACATAATCAAATCAAAACATTGAGCAAAACGACTCAGGTCTCAGGTGTGAGACTGAGAGGTATGCAAATTGGAAAGGAATAATTTTGTTAGATATGGTGATGTGAAAGAGAAACCTTTTGCGTAGAATTTTTTCTAAGATTTTTCCTAAAGTAGGAGGGATAGCGATTTGTCGCCAGTTGGATATGAGGCTTAAGTCTTTGTTGGGTTTAGGGAGTAAAATTAGCTTACCTATTTTCCAGATAGATGGGAAAAAGGAAATTTTAGGTAACTATTATATAATTGTAAGAGATATTCTGAATATAAAGGGAAAGATATTATGATATGTTTTGTGATTATAAGATTATGGCTTGGAGATGATTTAAGATTTAGACTGTTTATAGCAGAGGCTAATTCGGTTAGATTTACGGGAGGAAATGTTTAGGATGAGTTTAGGGATGAGATATGGGAGACATGTTCGCGTATATAGTGGTTTACTATGTTATCGGATGTATGAGAATCCTGAGTGAAAAGGGTTGAAAGGAAGGATGGGTTGATTAATGGGTCGTTGGAAATTGTGTGTCGTAGAAGTAGATTGAGTTGAGAAGAGGCTTTGCGATTTTTGAGGAGGGAATTAATCACCTTCCATGGATTTTTAAGAAAGGAGGAGCAGAATTTTTTCCAAGATTCTTTTTTTGCAGAATTTATTTCTGCCATATATCTATTTTTTATATTGATGTAGTGTTCGATGTTGTTAGGGCTACGGTTTTTACGAAGTGTTTTAAGAGAATGTCTTAGGGATTTTTTAAGCGAGGTGAGAAAGGGAGTCCAGAAGTATGTGTGTTTGCGTAAATATGGTTTGCCTGAGTGGATAGTGTGATGGAGAGTTTTAGGAAGGTGCTCCAGTGAGTTTTAGATGTATTTTGGTTGGATAATTTTGTGAAGGTTTTTTGTAATGAATTTTAATGTGTTTTTTGAGGCTGTAAGGCTATAAAGTCAACATGGGATGGCGCGGTTTTGTTGTTAGTCAATTTCAAAAGGGGTCTTTGGATGTATCGACTATGTGAACGGGAATTGCAATCAGTGCCGATGCTTATGTCATAATTTTTGAGGTAAAGATGTGATTTGAGTTAAGGTCGTGGGAAAAGTTTAAGGGAATGGCATGTGTATTGGATAGGGCAAAATTGAGTGAACAAAAAATAAGGGTGAGTTTTCGTAAAATATTAGTACAAATATGTATTCTTGGGTTGAGTGTTGATGAATGAAAGAAAAGTGTATAAATGATTTTATGATGATACAGGCTGAATAATCAGTTATTATAGGGGCGTGTGGTACAGTGTAATTTGGAGGAATTGAAGGAAAAGAAGAGTTTTTTGTATAATATCAAAAGAATTAGAGTGTATGAGGTTGAGGAGGTTCGACCAACCTATTTTGGAGTGGTTTAGATTTATGTGGAGAATGTTTAATATACAAAGGTTTTGTGTAAGTTTTAGTGGTTTTCATTTATGTTCGTAGTGTGTTGTAGTCAAAAGGGGCATGAGTGGGAGAAGACTGAATGTTGTTGTTTGCAATTAGAGCATTTTAGCAATAGAGGGTTTTCTTTGAACATACAAGAGGTTATAGAATGATCTCTTTGACCACAGTGAGCCCAGAATTTGGATTTTAGTATTTTAGAGGTTAGAGTGAGGTTTTCTACTATAAGTTTAGGGTTATCTATTAGGAATTTGGCAATTATCGAGTTACCAGAGCGAAAGGAGATGGTGTAAGAATAGATTCCTTCTTTTCCTATTTTTTTTTAAAGATTCGAGTGTACCTAAGGATTTAATATGGGAGTTACTTTCGTAGAGTAGTTGGGATAGCGAGTTTAGGGGTATTTCTTTAGGGATACTTGGAAGTAGCAAAGTTGGGTATGAAGGTGGAATTTCGTTTGTAGTGACACCGTTTTTGTTCAATTTAAAAACAATAGTTTCTTTTTCAGCGGTTGTGGAGAATTGAAAATAGAGAGTTCCTTCGTTAGAACTTATGGTGTGTTTTTATGGTGAAAGGGTTTGATTTGGGTTTCATTTTTTTGATCATGGATTGTTTAAAATCTACAATTTCGGTGCGGGATTTAGTTGATTGCTTATAATTATTTCGATTGAGAGTTTTGGGTCTTGCTTTTTTCGTTGTTTAGGGAGTAAGTTGGGTATACGATACGTAGATTGGTTAGTAATTATCGTTGGTTGGGTGGCAGCAGTTGAAGCATAACTGGTGGTATTGAAATTGTGTGTATTGGGAAAAGACATAGCTCTTTTCTAGGTTTGAGGGAATGTTTAAAAGGGTGTCCGATTTTAGTTTGTAGAATTTAATGCTGTCTTCAGTGGATAGTGCGGAGTAAGAAATGAAGTCGTTAAACAGGTTAGAGGTAATTTGACAGATTGTTGGGGTTTGAGATTTGATTTCACGACATAGGTGTGGAGGGGGGGGGGGGAGGTGTTTGTGTGGATAGTTTGTATGGGTTTGTTTCCAGTTGTGGGAAGTTAGAAAAAAATATATAAAAACAAGTTAAAGGAAAACTAGAATTTTTTTTATATATGGCAGGTGTGCTTATTAGAAGGGCCTATGTGTGTGGGTAAGATGTCTATGTTTGTATAAAATATATAAAATTAAAAGTAAAAATATTAAAAATTTATCGTGTTATATAAAACTCTTTATCAAAATTTGTGAGAAACATCAACTTTAAGGATAACATTGATTTATTTGTGTATATTTATTTCCTTTTGATTTAGTATAGGGAATATTTAATGTTTACACACGCAAATTTTATTAGATAAAAAAGTAAATTATTGAAGCAGAAATTCCTTTATAATTATGCGTTAAATATTTCTATTTTGAAGATAAATTTGATGTTCTTTTGAAGAGAAGCTGAAAGGTTATTTGAATGCTAAATTTTTCTTTAATTCTTTTTGAGTTTTATCATAACCCGTCCTTTTCAGCAAAAATCCATGTAAAAAACTAAACCTATTTATTAGACACTCGTACCTTTTAACCAGAAGTATAGATAATTTAGTCATAGCACTGAAACGTAAGAAGATATTAGGGATGAGTCCCTGCATGGTTTGTTTTAGCCCATTTTATTATTGCAGGCACTTCTTTTCTCCATTTATTCACAGTTCCAATAAGTGTAAGGTCTATTTTAGAACTTCTTTTTTAAAGACCCCCAATATATTTTCTAATGCATATTTTATTGGCTTATTATGAGAGAAAATTCTTCCAGGTATTTGTCCTCTATATCCGTCGACTTAGCACTTCATCTACTTATCTATTTTTTGCTGCATAAAACTACTTGCTACCTTCAGGTGACCATAAATCTTGAAGCAAGGACATATTATTACTATACTCAGCACTTCTAAGAAGTGTAGCATAACATGTCTCCAATTCATCAAATGAAAACGGTTTGATAAACGATGGATATCTTTGTTTATGGTTCCTGTTCATTAATCTTGAATTTGCAAAAACATGTCTTCATCGTAAAATAACAAAAAACTTTTAAGTTCATCCTTAGGATTACAAATAACGCGAGGATTTTGCTTCGGGATGAAAGATCGAACTAAGGATGAATTGTTCGAGTAAGTTATATCACCAAATTTTATTTCTTTATTCGATAAAGACGTTCCATGACTATCAAGATTTGCAGGAGTTTCTTTTCATCATCGTATTGATCATCATCGTCATCATTAACCCATTCTTCGTAATAGCAATCTTCGTTCAAATTGTTTTCTATCAAAATTTCTATTTAATCTTTCTGAATTTATTGAAGGAGAAAGCACGTCACATTTTATTTCTTCAGATTCCATATTTTGTTTTCAATAAAATCATTTCCTTCTTCTATAGATAGCAAAGTACTTGTAAATTAAAAGGATGCTATTTTACTTTTTCCCATTTCCTAAACAGAGATATGGAGCAAATTAAAAAAGTGCATGTACGAAAAAAAATATGAATGATTATGATAAAACCTTAAATATAACAGATATATAAAAGAACGATGTGTGAATGATTGAGATATACAATGTCAGTATTATGTATAGTTAAAACGCTATACCAAAAAAAGACTTGGTGCAATAAGCCCCATAATGAATGAAAGGTAACAAGTGTTAGCAAGAAAATTTCATATATCTAAGCAAACCTTAAACCAGGGTTTCCCAAAGTATTTCTGATATTTCGGATTATATTGAATCAGAGCTCATCTCACGATTGATTTCTTGGCATGCTTATGCTCTGCAAATGGATGAGTCAACAGATGTGGCTGGTCTTGCAATTCTTTTGGTATTTGTTAGATAAATAAATCAATTAAGGGTGATTTGCTTTTTTGTGAAAGCTTGAATCTTCATACTAGTGGAGAGATATCTTTAAATGCGTTAATAATTATATGATAAGTCACGGTATCGTTTGGGATAAATGCATTTCAGTTTGTTCTGATGGAGTACGATAGGAAATTGAAGGGCGCTGTTACTAGAATAAAAAATTGTTGCAAAAAACTGCAGCAGTATTCACTGCATTCTTCATAGATATGCATTAGTTACGAAAAGAATTCTTCCCTCATTAAAAGTAGTCTTGGACGAAGCTGTGCAAATGATCAATTTTATCAAAACGCGACCATTACAATCAAGAATATTCAAAGCTTTATGCAAAGTTATGGGCAGCCTTCAAACAACTCTTCTTTTACATATGGAGGTTAGATGGCTTTCGAGAGGAAACGTTCTGGTAAGAATGGTTGAATTGATGAATGAATTGAAATTTTATTTTCGTGAACATAAATTTAGTTTGTCCAGTAGATTGGAAAATGATGTTTGGTGTTCAAAGTTAATGTAATTAGCAGATATTTTCTCTAAATTATATGAAACATGTATTTTTTTTCAAAAAAAAGAAATTAACATATTTCGGAATCAAGATAGTATAATATCGCTATCTAATAAAATATATTACTGGATTTCAGAAATAGAATGTAGTAATTTTGATTGTTTTCCCAAATTAACTCGATTTCTTAATGAGTTTAGCATAGAAATAGACGAAGAAACCATACATGAAATAAAATGTCATCTGAACAGTTTATCTAATTCTCTTACTGAATATTTTCCTAATTTAGACAACAAAGAACATTATTGGGTACATAATCCATTTGTAAAATTAAAAAAACCAACAGGATTTTCATCATTGGAATACGAAAAATTAATGGAAATCCAAGCTGATTCTGATTTAAAGAATAAGTTTACCGAAGTGCGATTAGATATTTTTTGGGGTATTCTTCTTAAAGAGTATCCAGAAGTATCAGAAAAAGCCATAGGAACTCTTCTACCTTTTACGACAACATATTGGTGCGAATCTGGTTTTTCAAAATATGCGAATAAGAAGATCAAGTGCCGTAATAGACTGAATGCTTTGTCAGACATGAGAATTCAGTTATCGAGTATCGAGCCAAATTTTCAAAAATTTTTGAAGTTGAAAAAACAGTTGCATAAATCTCACTAAGGCTTTATTTGCTAAAAAAATTTGTTTCAAATGTATTTTTGTTTTTTGTTTTTTTCCTCTTATATGTGTTCTTCATTTTTCGTATGTTTAAATAATTTTTTTTTGTTAAAAAAAAGGTGATAAAGGGTTCTGTTATTTTGTGTCATAATCAAATAGGGTTCCATGAGAAAAAAAGTTTGGGAAACACTGCCTTAAACTAAACATGCTTCAAAAATTTCTAATTGTTTCAATATCGTATCCTAAGGTCTAGAAAGATAGGCTTAAAAATTGAAAATTTAAAAAATTTAAAACGTATTCTCATAGAGTTTGATACGCTGATTTCAAATATATAATTTATTTTAAATGATTCAAAAGATTTTTTAATTTTTTTCAGGTTCAACTTTGCAATTTTGGTCATTTTTTCAAGTTTAGTCGTAAAAAAATGTTAATAATGTAAAAACAATATTTTTTACATTTTTGTAATCAGTATAATATTTGTTATCAGTCAAGAGGGACGACATCTATAAATTTTTTATAGGAAATCTTTTTAAAAATTTTTAATTTCCATCTTATGTATAATAAAGGAAAAGTTAGGAATATAAAAAAAATAAAAAATTGAAAATTGATCAATTTATAAGCAGAGGAAAATATACATTTATTTTTACACATAAAGTGTGTTAAAGAGCTTATTGGAAAAAGACTAAAAAGTATAAAAAAAATATTAAAACGTAAAAATTTATAGAATAAAAATGTGTTTAAGATAGGTAATGGTAAATAATTTTGAAAAAGTACTAAAAATTTGTTTCAATTTCATTTTTATTCAAATTTGGGTAATTTTTTTCAAAAAAAAGTGAAAACATAAACCTTCAAATATAAACGGTTTAGCAAAATTTAGTGAAAAATAAAGGGAAAAAAACTTTTTTATTTTCCTAAAAATTGAATATAAATATCAGTTTTAAATAAAAAATTTTGTGTACTCTTTATGGCTCTAACTATCTGCAGAAAAATTAAATATTGAAAATGTAAATTTTTTTAATTAAATTGTAGAGAAAGAAAGCTACATATATATAATATGAAAACAATTTTTTTATAAAAATTATAAATATTTTCTTAAAAGAAGTAAAATATATAATTTAGGCCTATTTAAAACGTCAAAAAGATTAAATGGGAAATGAAAAAACTTAAAAATTTTTTCAATAATTTAAAATATAACCGATTTTACATCCTCTCATCAAAAATTATAAAAAAATAATTTTTAAATAAAATTCAATCAAAAATGGTGAAATTACGATTACCGATTCTGGATTCCTCGGTTCAACTATAAATTTCAAATAAAAAAGAGACTTAATGATTTTTTAAAATTGTGTTCAATTAAAGTATCATTGGGCGGCAAATTATGGCTGAATCTTCTTATATAAAAAAGAAGTATTAAGATTTTTCTGACTGAGGGAGCAAAAAAATCCGACGTGGGGGTAGAGCACTTTTTGTCTAATTCGTAATTGCTATATATTTGTATATCCAATTTTAGGAATTTTTGGCTTCCTTTTCAAATGGGCCTCGAAGCACTGACAGCTAATCCCAATCTTAATACGCACTTTTTCGAATAGGAAATAAGCAAAGTTGGAATATCATAAAATGTTGAATGGATCTATGTCATAACGGTTTACTAGCTAAACTTGAGGAGCTCTATGCGTCCCCATTTACTTCAACGATTAAAACTTTTTAATGGTGACCTATATATATTCATTACAATTTTCCTCTAACTTTCAGTGAGCATGCTTTTTCAAATATTACGATGCTGAGATATTTACTTGTATGCTGTGCACAATTTTCTTCCTTACTTTTGTGCAGGTGTTTTAGAAAGAAAACGTTCCCATTTGTTTACTTTGTTACGTGACTTAGCAGAGTTTTATTACTAATGGTGCAAAATGAATCAGACCCCTTCCTATTTTCCCTTCAGAGTGTTCAGTCCAGCATGATTAAACGTGAAACAATCAAAACTAGCCTAAATTGCGTGTTTACTTTTAGTCTAGACTAACTCAGCTTGAATATTTTGCTTGGATAGAAGAGAAAAAGTGACATTCCCATCAAGACAGAGTCATGAAATTTACTAAATGAAAAAACCCTAGTTATCATTAAATAAAATTTTGTTATACATTTTTATTGACAGTGATGTCTTTATGTAACAACTGGGTATTCTACATAATAGAACTAAGAAACATGCTAGCTGAAGATAGAAATGTTTAATTCAAAATAAATTTTATGCCAATATACAAAGGAGATTTTTTTAGGGGACATTTTTATAAAGTTGTTTTTTCCGTCACGCACAATTTTTTGTTAAGCTTGGCCATAAATAAGATGCATTGATAAAACTTACTTGAAAATTTTCTAACATCTAATAGATGAAATTATATCTGTTTTTATTTTTATACTTTTTATAAACATAAAGTGTGTGCTTTTAATTCAAACACCCATTTTTGTAGTAAACCAGGCCTTTGTTTTTATATGCTCGTGTCTATAATTATATATTTGTTATTAATCATGCCGCTAAGATTAACCTGTCATGTCATTTATGAGCATGTTGTGATCTTTATCTTATTTCTTTGGATTAATAGAGAACTTGCCTCGAATAAAACGGAATAATGGCAAAGAAGCGAAAGTATTTTGATGAATATATTCAGTTTGGATTTGTGGCTCTACAAAAGAGTGGCATGGAAGTCCTACATTCTGTGATATGTTGTAAGACTCTGAGCTGAGAACTTCACTTAACGACATCCTGATCTAGCTAACACACCCAAGGCATTCTTTAAAACAAAAAATCTTTGAAAGAACCTAAGTTGTACAGCATTGGGGCACTTTGGGACAAACTTCAAAATTTGTTGAAGCTTCCTATAAGATCACCATGTTAATTGCAAAGAAGAAGAAAGGCCCTAACATCTGAGAGACTTTTCATATAACCAAGTATACTTTGTGAAGCAGAACTCGTTCTTTGGAAAGGTAATGCAAAAAAACTTTCCTTTCTCTATCAAATGATACAGTCAAGGCAAAGATTGATTAATTGTCTCAAAACATAAAAGATCAAGTTCTCGACAAAGTAAGAAATTCTCTTTTCTTTGCCATCCAGTGTGATGAAACGGTTCTAGGCCCATCCTTGACGAAGCAATAACTCAAACATATGACACAAACTCCTTTGATCTTTTCTCTCTTCTTCATAATCAACTTTTAATCAAACCTCGATTCCACTCCTTCTTTCTTCCTACTCTCAATTTAATGCGTCAATCAAACGCTGTCGCGTACTCAGGATATTTTTATGAGGGAGGGACTTTTTTTCACCAAAATAGTAAAAACTTTAATCCATGTTTTGATTACTGTTTACCTGTCTTATATACGGAAATTGAAATATACTTCATTGAAACAAAATTTTGAAAGTGTACCATTTAACTCCTTATGCTTTTATATAAAGAAAATCAATATATTTTTTTCGGCAATATAACAAGGGGATTTTATCTTGTTACACGATACTTTTGTTTACCAAATAAAAATTGAATGTTACTTTTTGAAAATATATATTTGATATATGTATCTCAAATTAAAAAGTAAATCTTTTATTATGTGCAAAAAATGAATCTTAAAGCTTTTTAAAAGGATTTTATGGAGAAGTAGTTCTTTTAATCTTAGAAGAAAGGAGTAAGCCTTTTTGTGACAAGCAAAATTTTCAAACTTAATTTTGTCAAAATAAAATATACATAACCCATATAAGACCAATAAGTATTTTGCTATTTTTTGTGCACTATTTGATGAAAAAAAATAAAAAGAATATGCTAGTTAAATACCAAAAACTAATATTTAAAACCCTAAAATTAACGCCATCTACATTGTTCACAGATGATTTTGTTTATTAAGACTAGTTTTCTTCATGTTATGAAACAATTGCACCACTATAAACTACCATATTCGAGAGTATTTTACTTTTTCCAATATCCAGCATTTCCTTGAAATAATTTCCATATACTTCATAAATAATCAAGAAAAAAGGAAACTTTTAATTAATATGAAGATGCTAAAAAGAGGGAGAGCCCCAAATGTTCAAATAAAAATAAGCACTTTACCATAAATTTACCAAAACAAGCACAATTTTTACAAGAATCAAAATATAATGAAAAACACATGAAATCAGTTGCTGTAGTTATTTTCTGTTTTTAATTTTTTATGCAGAGCTGAAAGCTTACTTTTATCAGATTTTTTGCACTTTATGGCGTGAACTGTACTAAGAGGACATTGTTTCATTCAATCAGATTTTATCTTTATTTTTACTCAAGATATAGAGAGAGACTACCACCAAGTAGTAGGAATGGTAAATTAAAAATATGTTTGAATAAAACAAATTCCATGCTATTAATTTACCTACCCTGATTTTTTCTACACTATTATTTCTTTACTTGAAAAGCAGCACGTCAACATTGCAGGTAAAAAATTGTGCTTTCATTTTATACGTCTAAATGGTATTTACATAACAAATACCAAAAATATAAAAAATTTTATAAATCAAACTTGAAATTATGATAAAAGTAAACTCTTTTGATGGCTTTGTTTTGATAGCATTATTAACATATAATTATACAGGGAGATGTTCATTAGAGTGACAAAACAAAACAGTGACATATTTTGTCACTCTTAAAATAGAGATTAAAAAGCGACAAATCAAAAACGTTTTTTATATAAGGATAGGTAGGTAAGTAAAACTTTTGAATTTTTTAATATTTTATCACTCTTTTGAATTTTTTTATATTTTGTCACTCTTTTTGTCATGCGACGCTTTTGATTTGTCACTCTTTTAATAATAACCCAATTAAGCCATGTCTTCAGAAAACATTGATAAAGCAATTTTCCTACCTATTTTCTGCTTATACATCTGGGATGCAATATGCCTGATTTGCATCTTACCAACAGAAGAGTTGAAAATGTTTTTCTCATTCGTTTCAAGGACAAAAAATTTTGTTTAAAATTTTAACATGGGAATGCTTTCTAATACTTGAAACAAAATCACACTGTGTTGAAAAAGAATGCAATACAGAGATATTTTTTTGCCACCTTGATGCAAACAAGGTCGGTAAATACTGTGTTCTCAGTTAAAGAACACCATTTGTGTATGGAAACTCTTTATTCCATCCACTCTGATTTCTAATTCTTGTTAGAAATTGAATACAATGTTTTTCCCTAAATTATGTGAACCCTTGGGTTTAAAAACAGCGATGAAGAGGAAGAAATTCATCAAGAAGAGAGAGAGATTACCTTAAAGCACCAGATTGAACAGCATTTTTGGGTAAGAAGAGATTCTCAGGCCAGAAGATCTTCAAAAAACATTATTTTTTCACACCTGTCCAAAAAGTAATGCCAAAACTGTGAAATATTTTAATCTTTCTACACCAAGAATATGGTTAGCACATTTATGAATTCAACAGATATAGGTAATATTCAACTTCGTTTCTACATTCAATCAAGCATTTGCTGGCTTCATTCGCTTGTCTTTTATATATCGGCAATGAAAAGACCAACAAATTGACGTCAAATATTCTCTTCAGAAAAATACGCAAATCCATTTTTGAAAGCTACAGTTAGTAGAGATGTGTTCATTATCGTTCGTACATTCATACAATTTGATTCAAAGAGAGAAAGCGACAATTCTGTTAAATTGGTAGCGGTAAGATGCATTCAAAACAAATTTCTGGAAAATTGACATTAATATTAGTCTCCAACAAACTATGTAACTATAGATGAGCTTTCGAATTTTTATGTTTTTTCTAGTAAAATATTTCAGACTCGATTTTTAGATAAGTAGTATTTCAAATTTGCTACTATTGTCAAGAGACTAGTTTTCGTTTCGTCCTTATCTCCTGACTGTAGTATTTATGTTGACAGATTTTTTATGTGTCATGAATTGTGTATATTCGCGAAAGATAAAAAAATTTCAATTTGTAGTACGGTTAGGAACAATAAAATATGTATGCCACATGCTCTACCGCTTGCATACCTAAAAAGTTTCGGGCTTACTGAATGTTAAAGTATCTTTTTATTAACACAGTATTCCTCTTTGGCCATTTACATTCTACACAAGAATTCCAAAAAAATTTTAAACTTGTTTATGTGCTGTCGAGACAATATCTTTCAAGAATTGATACATTTGGATAAAAAAGCGCTGCAAACAGTCTTAGACTACAATAAATATACGCCTGGGTTAAACGTTTTTAAAAAGAAGCTTCAAATTTTTAGCTGTTATATATAAGGCTTCGAGATGATGGCCAATAGCAATTTTTAGACATTTTCTCTACATTGCTGCTAATAACAACTGGTTAATTATGAAAACTAATATAAGTGCTTACCCATCTGTTCCAAAATGGGCAGAAACAGCTTTATAGGGCATTTAGCTTAGCTCTAGTTGAAACATTCTATGAAACTCAGAAGCAAAAGTTCATTTACTAGCATATCTACATCTGATTTCTTTTTACGACTTCACCAAAACTAGTTAAGCAAGTGCAACACCCACCGTTAAAGGTTACTGCTCTTCCACTAATTGTGAGCCTAGAAAAGGGGGAACAAGAAAGTGTAGCAAATATATTTGCAAGGATCATACTCTATTTTTAGAAATACACATGCTTTGTCCAAAAATATTCCTTGCAACCTTTATTTAATGTTATATTACAAAAAATATTTGTTATGAATCGTTTTGTCAATTTTCTCGAGTAGAGGTTACTTTTATATTTCAACTAATAATATGCATTGTATAAACTTATTTTTAATGTTCAAGAGAATCCATTTTGTTTTGCTTATTAAAACAGAAGAGAAGACTGTAACACATAACATACTATACTAGACAAATATAAATTGCAGACAGGTGAAGTTATATTCTTTGTAACTTCTAGCCTATATTCTATACTTTATAATTATGTACATACATGTGTTATTATAACTAGGGCTGTTACTTCTTTCATCATAAGATGAGCATTTGATCATTTCTATAGAATATTCTGTACTTCTCATATTTTTAGCAGTCTCCTTTCTATTCTTTGACAGGTCCTTTCTGCATAGCCCTCATCTTATGGGTTTTTACTTCAGAATGGAGAAGGGGCTGTGCCACCTTTGCCCCCTGTGGGTACGCCTCTGATCAAAACAACCCTCGCAGTACGGACAATGGCTTTTTACTCCACCATCGAATTTTAAAGGTATTTTTCGCCCAATAAAAAATATGTAAGCCTATATGAAAACCATATTTAATTTTCAACTGGACGATGTAGAACTCATTATGAGTTGAAAAAAAATTTTAATGGCCCATAATTTTTTTTATCAACCCTCATCCAGAGGTCCTGTCTATAATTCTAAAATAGGTCAAATTTTTTTTGCAGGTTTTTCAAATATTTTAGACTTAAGATAATAATTCATTCATCTCTAATCGTATAATTCATAAGAAAAAAAACTAGAAAGCATATTTTCTCAAGTTACAAAATATTTTTCAAAAAAAATTAACGCCATCTAAACAAAATTTGATTTGACGTGGTACTTATATATTATATGTAAACCTTTATACACATGTTTACATCTACAGCATAAATTGATATAGCAAATAAAAAAAATTGGAAAAATTATAAGATATTATTTTGATCTAAAAAATAAATAAAGAAAAGATCTGTAGACAAAGCTATTGGCAGTTCGGACACATCATTTTTGTGCGTTTTTACATATATACTTATGACACATATCACATTTTCGGATTCTCCTCTTTTTAGGTTTATGAGATGAAATATATCTGTTTCCTTTAGAAGTTGAAGAAAGTTCTTGAGTTTCTAAAGTATTTCTAAAGCTGTAAAGGATAAAATACCTAGAATGTTTCCAAAGATCAAGGGACTTTGTGCTTTCAATTGCATGGATGTTTCAGACAATTTGCAACCCAGATCTCTTAGAAAATATTTTCTTCCACCAGCTTTTGTTGATGGATATAAATATAGGGAGTTATATTTCGAAATTATCCAACTATTATGACAAACTATATCCAAATATAACTAGAAAAGTTCTCTTGTATTTTGATCAACATTACATAAGATAATACATAAGAGATAATGATCATCAAAGCTAAGTGTTGATAGGTAGTTGGTTGATGCTCAAGCACAGACACTGGACGTCAGTTCAAACCTCATAGTTTGAATACCAAAGTTGAACTGATGAGGCTTCAATAGCCGAAACCAGTCTTTCACACAATGTACGCTTAGTGATGATCATCAAAATACAAGAGAACTTACAATTTCTAGTTATATCGAATGTTTGCACAATTATAATAAGTATATCCAAATAATTTGCAAAAACAGTATAGGTCCATTTTCTACTCTCTTATAACAAGCATATGCCCTCAACAATTTATTTTCCATATCAACCCCACTATTAAAGCTTTTGTAAATTGTTATTTTTTCTGGAACATTGTTTACCCTTTCAGTTTGAATATTGCCTAAATGCTGACTAGACAATATGTAGACAACTTTGACATCTTTGGTAGCGTGTTTCCGGGATATGTAAGCTGTTAGAGATGCATGTGTGGTATACAAAATTCTTCTTTCACATGCAGCCAGTTTCAACTCCTTCAAATGTTGCGGTCTCAATATGAGAGGCATAAATCTCCTGTTTGCCTTTCTCGTTACTAAAACTGTGTAATCGTGACTTGCGCCCAGGCACATAATTTATGTGATGTAAAGAAGTGATCTGTCACGATTCCACAGCTTTTTGAAAGATTTGCATCAGTCACCAACCACGTAACTATACTTTCCTAGTTAAAATAAGATCTATCATCTAGACCTGAAACATATATTTCAGATTTTAAAACATAGTAATTTCTAGTCATTAAAATGGTACAGTTTTACACCGTACCTACCTGGTTTAGAAGGGTCATATATTTTTACTGGGCAACCCCCTTGAAATTTACCATCTGCGGAGTAGAATACCGAGAAAATATGTCCTAAAATAATTGTGTATAAATCGAACAGGAGAAATTTTATCATCGCTATTTCATTCCCTTTGAATATCTAATCGAAAGAAAGTGTGTATTAGGTAAAACATATCTCGAGAAATAGCCGCTTTCAAAAAAGGTTCTCCACGATGCTCGGAAAAAAATGATTGGCCAATGTAGAGTATGCAAATGAAGTAGGCTAAGATATCACTGATTTCAAACTTTTGATAAGAACGGAGAAGACTATTGCTACTCCTAAAAAAATTTTAATGGCTGTCATCCAATTGGGTAGTTTGATAAGAAAGTGATATATAAAAACATGCGAAACTAAATTTGGTAACTTACAAAATATTATATTTGATTTTACCAAAATGAAAAAATTAATGTTTTTAGGTTAGTTACGAACAAGGTTAGGGTTAACTTAAAAAAATTTAGAATATCAATGTACACAATAACAATACCAGACACCTTCAATTCAGGGGTCGGCAACATTCAGCTTCGGAGACGTAGCAGCCAGCGTCCTACGATTTATCTAAAAAAGAATCTCTTTCCTAAGAAAAATTCAATTTTCCATTGCAGAAAATGATTCGAGATTTTTCAGATGGTCTGCAATATGAAGCTAAAAGAATCCTGGTTTTTTTTATGGGTGAACTTTGCAACACGTCAACCAAGTGTCGCAAATAAGTTCTATTTTTGTTGATGGAACATTCAAAAAAGCTTCACACCAAAGATTTAGTAGAGAGTTTACCAAAGCAAAGATTATACACAGTGCGTTTTCTTACACAACCAGATAAAACATATATCTCTTATGACTGACATCTATCAAGTCAATAGCAAGGCATATGGTTTCAATCCTCCGTCTAACTAAGTATGTGGTTTTCATGCATGTTCATTGTATATAAGAGTGAGAGGAAGATAAAGGGAGAGACAGACATATAGAAAAAGAAAAACAAGATTAGAAAGAGATGAGGAAAATTAGAAAAGGGTAAGATATTAATTTGTGGTAAGTGTATGCAAGAATGAAAATATAATCAGTGCCTCTCCATAATCAAAGATTTCTCGACTTCCTCCTCACAGAGACATAATAAAGTTCTGCACCCAAACCTCTCTTTCATTTCCAGTTTTTTTCTTTTTCCAGTTACTAAATCATTTTAATTAACGTAATTTTTCACCATTTGCAACATATTTCTCAAATTACTTTACTGGGTATGTTTCATTTTTTTAATTTTCTTTTCATATCTTTACTAAGTTTTTTTAGTATTGTACCATCAAAACGTTGAAGATTATTCTTAGCTGATATTTTATACCAAGTCCTTCAAACTTATCACAGTACCTGTCCATCGATGTCGTTTTGCTCCGTATTAAGGCCATGGTTTTATTTTTAAAATAATTTAGCTTAGAATCTGAAGAGGCTCAAACATTCAAAATCATAAAGAATGATTGAAAAAAGAATTTTACAAAAGTGAAATTAATCTTGCAGTCGTCGATATTTAAATGGGAAAAAATAAAAGGTTTTATTGGAGGAATTTTAAATCGAACTTCCAAGCAAAATAAAATTGAATTGAAATGAATGTGGCACAAAGAAAGGTAAACTAACGTTTTCAATGTAAAGGATGAGTTTGATGGTTTGCTAGCAGTTTTTTAATATTTTCAAGTTGGTGAGATTCAATATCAAGTCTCCACGTTGGACAATTTGTAATCTGTTTAGCTTTTTTGTGAGAAGATTATTAACAACGCTGAAACCCTTCTCCACTAGGTACGAAGATGGAAAAGCAATCGATAGTTTGTTTGCAATAGCCCATAATTTGGGATAAGCACAAGGAATTTCTTTTTGGAACCAAAACTGCTGATAACCTTTTTTAAAAGCACCTTAAGCTCTTCGTTACAGCGAATTTCAATCAGTTCTTCTTGAAATGCGATATCTTCTACTTCAGATTCATTAAATGGGTTTATTAGCCAATGAGTTACATCTTCAACCTGTGTCGATGATAAATTTGGAAACTGAGAAAGTTGGCGTTTTCCAATATTTTGTTTCATCAAGTTAATTTTGCCAAGAAAAGTTGCAACAATAGACCTAGTCTTAATTAAATTCAGTCTGTCTCCTTGTAACTGAATCTTTGAGAACGGGATCTTTAGGACTCAAAAAATCTAAAACAGTTTCAAGAAGAGAAAAAAATCTTGTTAAACAAATTCCTTTTGACAGTCATCTAACTTCGGTATGAAGCAGTAGCAGATTTAAGTCCTCGTTATTTTCTTGACACAACTGAGAAAATAACCTACTATTGAGCGCACTGCTTCGAATCTTGTTAATGGCATTTATGACAAGTTGAAGAGAATAATGAAGTCTGGTATTCAATATTTTCGCTACTAAATGTTGCTTGTGAATGACGCAATGAATTGCAAAAACTCCAGGCACACTTCGTTTCAAATGGCTTATGAAACCACGATACCGACTAAATATTGATGGTGCTCCATCTATACAGCTGCTGCTAAAATATTTGATAATGGAATAGATTTTTGAATGCAAAAGTTTTTCAAAACATTAAATATTGTTTCGCCTTTAGTATCTGTAATAAAACTTTCAGCAAAGAGCAGCTCTTCATAGACCTTTTCGTTGAGGATAAAGCGGACATAAGCCAATAAAAGGGCTTCATTGTTAGGCAAAGTAGATTCATCGAGTTGGAGAGAAAACTTATTTGTTCGCAAATGAGTACACACAAAACTCTCAACATCAAGACTCATTTCATCAATACCCCTTTGAAGTGTGTTGTTGCGATTTTTTTCAGTACATCCTGTGCAGATCGATGCAAAACAGTTGTTAAAACCTCTTCAATGCTCCCAGGTAGTATGGGTTTTTCCCAGATTTCGCTATAAGCATTGCAATATATGATGCCCGCAAGTTATCATCTTCTTTTCTTGAGTTTAAAGCAAGCATCTTATCCACTGTAACCCTTTTCATGTGTTTTTCTTTCAAAGTTTTGAAGTACGACAGATTACAACTTTTTTTTATCAGGATGACATCTGTTCAGATGATCCTTCAACTTGGACGGCTTCATTGCGTCGTTGATTTTGTAAGTGATGATATATCTAAAAGTTGACATGAGGAGGGAGGGGGTTGAAATTTATCAAAAAAAGGTTGGCGTCAGTTGTGAACGACTCCTATCGACAAGACTGAGTATGCATGTAGGTAGACCCCCTTTCACAAACCATAGACCCCCCGAAAAAAGTTTTCCATGCATAGACCCCTAACTAATTTATATCGACCCCTGGGGGTCTATATAGACCACTTTGGGAAACAGTGCTTTAGACGAAGCAAAATCATTAAAGATAATAAATCTGCAAGCTATATTATTCATGATTATCCTTTTCTAGCTGATTTTTATCAAGTATAAAACTAAAATATTCATTATAATACATAAATTGTTTTCTATTCAAATGTTAAAGGAATTTAAGCTTCTCGAAGTAAAAATGAGAAACTCTGACATAAGATGCACATTTTTTGAACAACTTAATAAATATGCTTCTTCAATAAACAAAATGTGTTCTGGTAAAAAACTTGCTTTGACTTATGATAAATACCTGGCTCCTATCTTATCACAAAAAGGTAAAATAATTTTAATCAAAAATGTGTATTTATTTTAAAAACAAATTATATTTTAATAGAAAGCTGTTTTATTGCATCTCTTTTGGTATAAGCTCAAGAAAAACTGAATGATTTCATTGAAGTTGAAAGAGTCATGGCCTTATAATGGACAAACCAATTTTTCTCGTGGTAAAAGATCGAATAGAAGAAAATGATGGCTTTCGCATAAAACTAGAAAATATCTCAATATTAAATTGCTGCACATTTTTATATTCTTTCATTGGTTTTTATGGCATTTTACTGTTTGGACTTAAAATATCCTGATTCTTTAAAAAAACAATGCTTTTCATACAACATGTATTTTTCGGTATTGATACAGAAGATAATGATTATAAAAAAATTATTAATACAATTTATAAAGTCGAAAAAATTTGTAATTGTATCTTTTCCATAATTTGTTTTTCATTGATATATAATGATGTTTTATGTTATCAGCTTATTTTGCTTGTATAAATTTTTCTTCAATTCCTTTTTGTAAGTATTTTTGTATTAAGAACACAGAATTTTGTTGTGTTTTTGAACAATACTTATTGCATATATTATAGTGGGTTGTTGACGTAGGGATTTTTGTCCTCAATTCCAGGTAAAAACACCAATTTAAAAATTATCGTCCTTAATTTTTTGATCTTCAAAGCAATTTATTAAACACTTTTAGTTTTTAAAAGAGAATTTTGAATTAATTTCAGATTTTTTTACTTCTAATTTTTACGGAGTAGTTTGTTCTTAATAAATAACTTAACTTAACTAGAATATGGTAATTGTAGTAGTTTTTACTTCCTAAAGCGTCAATCTTACTATGTGAAATTTGACAACATACCCTTCTACTTAATTTATGTTACTATTTGTTTTCACAAGAGCTTCATTACTTACTATAAAAGATAGTAAAAATTACAATGAGCAACTAATATATACTATACATACAGTCTAGTATATACTTCTTAATGAGGTAGTATAATATACTATAAACAAAAGGTGGATTTACCAATAAAGTTAGTAATAATTACTATAAAAGTATAGTAAAGATTACTTATTGAAAGGTATTACTAACTTGGACAAAGAAATTTACTATATAAATTAGTTGGTCGTACTAACTTACATTTTTAGTGTTAAGGCTAATAACAAAATTTTAATATAAAAATTACAAAGATACGTATTTGATTTGCCCAAAAATACTGTTGATTGAAATAGAATCAGGAGCAAAACTGGAGACTTTGAAACTGGCATAATATGCGTAGCAAAAAAGGTAAACAACTTTCTTTGAGATAACTTTTTACTTCTAGATTTGTTCAGTCTTTTCAGAGTATCATATTTTTGTCAAGCCGTACTCATAAACCTTGGATTTATTTAGTTGTATTCCAGAAGTCTGAGTTACAGAATCTGTATCAAAATACTACTGTTTATAGCTTTTTTGCCTCAAATAGAAGTACAACATAACAAGTATAAATTAATTAACTTTTTTTAATTATTGATTAATCCAGATAAAAGTGTGCTACCGAAAGTTAAAAAGGTTGATGGAACCCTTTGCAGTTACTACTCTCCTGGAATACCTTGAAAGTACTTGGTTAGATGAGGACAAAATCAAACTATGGTATGCTTTTGGAAGAAAGGTCTGAACAAACAACCGTTGTGAAGGCTTTCATAATTCGAAAGTTATAAAAGTATTCGTTTTGGTGTTGATATATCTACTATGGTATGATATAGTCTTCAATCAGCAAAAATCAATGCAAGGGAAATTTCTTCATCAAAAACGAAGAAAGAATTTGAAAGACATGCTTGAGATTGAAGAATTCAATTTTAGATACAACTGGAATCAAGGCAATGATTTGAAAAGAAAAGCTCATGGATGAAATCTCGAAGGAATACCTCGATAGCCGAAATTTGTATTTCTTCTTCTCACGAACATCGTCACTTATAAGCTCGGCTAAGAGAATTCCTGTTGAAGACAACCCTGATACCTATTACATCAACTTCGAAAGTCTGGACCATGCCCTAACTTTAACTTGAGATCAATATTATCGTAACCTATTTTGTTTTATCTTGATATAGATTATATAGGTTTTAGATGAATGAAGTCATTTGGCGATTCTCCTACACAAGTAATCATAGAAGAAAATATATACTAAATATATATATATATAGTAATCATAATATTTTTATTTTCTAATTTTAGAGGAGCGCTAAAATTAATGATCGAATGTATAAGGGCTCAATGCAAGACCTCTTAAAAATACGTGTCAAGCAGTGGCGGATCCGAGAGGAATGGGCAAGGGCCTAGGCCCCCTATGAAAAATGGCTTCGAAAATTACCCTTACTATAATTTTGCTTTTTCCTAAAACAATACTTGTTGGTAGTTGATTACGTTTATGTCAACGGTATGACAAGTCGAATTCTAAAATACATAATACAGCTGTCGTATTCTCTGAAGATTTTTAGCAAAATTGCAAAAAATTATAGATTTCGCCCCCCCCCCCCCCCTATAAGAAATTTCTGGATCCGCCACTGGTGTCAAGTTATTACCTCTTGAATAAACATCGAATAAAGCAGGAAAATATAGCCAGTTATAGTAATTTTAATTTTGCTCGTAGGTACACTGATTCTGAGCTAAGGGAACAAATTACCACTTACCTAAAAAATTTGGAAACGGAATTCCTCAGATATTTCACAGACACAGGTGATAAACGTGAAGCCTCGAAATTTATCCCACATTTCAGTACAACAATTTTTTAAGAAAAAATGAAAATATAAATATATAAATATAAACGGTTTAGCAAAATTTAGTGAAAAAATAAAGAAAAAACTTTTTTATTTTCATAAAAATTGAATATATTATTATCAGTTTTAAACAAAAAAAATTTGTGTATTCTTTATGGCTAACTATCTGCAGTAAAACGTCTTATAATTTTTCTTTAAATTGTATCAATATAGAAAAATAATATAAATATTTTTGTTATTATTATTATTATAGAAAAGTACAAATATTTATTGATATAAAGTAGCAAATTTGAAATAAACAAAAGAGACTTAATGATTTTTTAAAAGCGTTCCATTTTAGGCTATAAAATATGGCAGAATGATTTACTGACTTCTTATATAAAAAAAGAAGTATTTAGATTTTTCTGACTGACGGATCCAAAAAATTATGACATGGGGGTAGAGCAATTTTTGTTTAATTCGTAATTGCTATATATTTGTATATCCAATTTTAGGAATTTTTGGCTTCCTTTTCAAATGGGCCTCGAGGCACTGACAGTTAATCCCTATCGTAATACGCCCTTTTTCGAATAGGAAATAAGCAAAGTTGGAATATCATAAAATGTTGAAGGGATCTATGTCATAACGGCTTACTAGCTAAACGTGAGGAGCTCTATGCGTTTTTTGAAATGTTGCTTTCAATATGTATGTAAAGTATTTTTTAAAAATTTTTATTTTAAGTATATTTTTTTTAGCATTTTACGATTTACACATTTAAATATATAATCTCCAACCTGTATTCTACGATGATTCATCTCCAAACTATATACTACAATGATTCATCTCCAACCTGTATACTACGATGATTCATCTCTAACCTGTATACTACGATGGTTTCTATTCCATGTACAAATAACTAGGGAGACAATGTTCAACTTTCTGTTCACATTCTGCTAGATGTAAGATTTGATATACCTCATTCGGAGAGACAATGCTACATAAGTTATTACCTATATACATTATACCTGTATACTACGATGGTTCATCTCCAACCTGTATACCGCGATAATTCATCTCCAACCTATCAGTTCATATTTTGCTAGATGTAAGAATTGATATACCTCATTCGGGGAGAGGATGTTAGATAAGTTATTAATTTTTTCACGATATTAAATAATATATTTTATTAAATAATCAAAATAAAATTCTGTAATCAAAGAATCGAAAAATATTCTTTAAAAAATCAAAAAATATCAAACTTTCTGTTCATATTTTGCTACCTCATACGATGTTACAAAAGTTATTACCTATACTTTGCAATTTGCACGATTTTAAATATTATATTTGTCAAATAATCAAAATAAAATTCTGTAATCAAAGAATCGAAAAATAATCTTTAAAAAATAAAAAAATATCAAACTTTCTGTTCATATTTTGCTACCTCATACGATGTTACAAAAGTTATTACCTATACTTTGCAATTTGCACGATTTTAAATATTATATTTGTCGAATAATCAAAGAATCGAAAAATGTTCAAATCAAAAAATATTTATTCTTTTTAAATATATCGTTGGCTCCCCTTACTTTTAAAATTGAAAGATAAACCTAGTCTTTAATAATTAATTTTTATCAAATTATGCACATACGAAACTAAAAGTCTCCCTGGAGGTCTTGCCATACCTCTGATATTCATTACAATTTACCTCTAACTTTCAGTGAGCATGCTTTTTCAAATATTACGATGCTGAGAGCACGATTTTCTTCCTTACTTTTGTGCAGGTGTTTTAGAAAGAAAACGTTCCCATTTGTTTACTTTGTTACGTGACTTAGCAGAGTTTTATTACTAATGGTGCAGAATGAATCAGACCCCTTCCTATTTTCCCTTCAGAGTGTTCAGTCCAGAATGATAAAACGTGAAACAATTAAATTTACCTCCCTAAAATACGTGTTTACATTTAGTCTAGACAAGCTCAGCTTCAACGCTACGCTTCGGTATAAAAGAAAGCGAGGAAAAGAAGGCCACCTTTTCGCCTCCAAAAATTCTACTTCTTTGCCGGATTTTGCTCCCCCTCAAAATGCTCCATTCAAAAGTAATTCACTACCACATTTTAATTTTGATAACTACAGCGCAACTAGAGCTTCTGATTTCTCGATAAAATTTAATTCTCGAGAAATGAGAAAAAAAATATATGATTCTCGAGACTCGAGAAGTTAAAAAATATTAAAAATATTTTACGAAAAAAAATTTATTTTGTTTTATTAGTAAAATAACTTTTTAAAAAAACAAGAGCATTTAAAGATTCGTTTTTCAAACTCAATCGTTTTGGAGATAAAATATTTGATACATTTGAGAAGATTATTACGCATTGACAAGAAGTTGGTTGGATGCATAAAAGAGAATTTTTTAACAATTGCATCGATTCTGATAAATGAAAATTTTTGTTTTGTTTGAACATCTGTAGTTCTTCTTCTATTGTACTAACTTTTTCTTCTTTTTTTATCATACATGAATTCTTTAATTCTCTATTTAAACTTTGAGTTAGAGATTCTTCTTCAAACTCATCAACAGATTCGACTTAAATAGAATAGAAATTTATTTTTATTAATATTTATTCAAAATTTAACATGTTTTCAGTAATAAAAAATGTTTAAAATTCTTGAGTCTTGACAAAAATTTGTCGAGAATCACGAAATAAAAAAATTCTAAAATTCTCGAGACACGAGAAATCTCGAGACAGAAGCTCTAATCGCAACGCCACATAAATTTTCTTGTCAAACTTTGCCCATATAAAAAGATACATTAATTATCATCCTTACTTGAAAAGATTTCGAATGAAACTTATAATAATTTTCAACATTTTATGTATATTCCATTTTGGTTTCAAATAAATTTATTTTGCTCGTAACAAAATTTTGACTTGAAAAAATCTTGTATTTTTATCGACAACTAAGAAACTTGAAATTTTCAAAATTTTATATTTAAATTTATTATATTTTGGATAAATTTTTTAGCTATTGACAAATCTTGATTTTATTGTCGAAGTAACGTTCTCTCTATTGACAACTAAATAAATTGAAATATAAGAAAATTAAGCTTATACTTTGAATTAACTCCTTTGGATTTTAAAAAAATCATATTTTTATTGTCGACGAAATTTAGTGTTCCTATGGACAACTAAAACTTGAAATTATTTGAATTTTATATTTAATAAATTTTTAATTTGAATGATTTTTTTGTCTCTTGAGTCTTGACAAAATCTTAATTTAATTGTCGAGAAAATATAGTCTTTCTATCGTCAACTAAAAAATCTTAATTTTTAAAATTTTAAACTTATACTTTAATTTAAATTTTTCTTTTGAAAAAATCATATCTTTATTTTGTACCAAATCTCGTGCTTCTTTGAAGAACTAAAAACTTCAAATTTTCAAATTTTATATCTTCAAATTTATAATTTTAATTAATTTTTGGCCTCTTGACATAACTTGATTGAATTATAGACGAAAAATCGTGTCTCTATTGACAACTGAAAAATTGACTTTTTTCACTTAACAACGGGTAGCGGAGAAAGAGAAGCCGAATTATTATTTTCGGGCGTTTTGGTTTTGGGCGTTTTGCTTTTCGGGCGTTTTGGTATCGGGCGTTTTGGTTTCGGGCGTTTTGACCCGGCACCGTACAATGTATATGTCACGTGCTAATTGTGAGGAAAAAGTAGCATCCCTGACGAATAGGAATGACAATGTTGTTTTTTGGATGAGTAAACGATGACTTTAACCACGCTATTATGGCTGCTATAGAAAGCAAGGATGCATATTTTAGATACTGAGTTTTATTTTGCATGTTCTTTTTCAGAGATACAAAGCTATAAAAATTTTAATCAACATAACTAACTAACTAGCGTCAGACTACTTACTCAAATACATCCATTGCAAAACAGCAATAAGATAAAAAAGATAATGAGACCAGTTCATAAAAATTTTAAAAATTTAAGTCTGCCATTCTATTAATTTGGTATCTCATTCAACTTATGATCTCAAATACGCTTTTATCCAATATGGTTATGCAAATAGAGCTAATTGAGCATTCACAAAAACTAGCCCCTACATTTTTGAAAACATGAAGAGAAAAATTCAAATCACGAGAAAGATTCTCGAAAAAAGAAAAAACAAGGAAAAGATTGATGGGTTTATTTATAATGAAATACAAACAAAAGAGGACAACTTTGAGAAGCGAGGCACATAACACACGCCTATACTCGAACATAATGAGGATGTTTTGAAAGATTAAATTGATATCGACAACTTCAAAAAGGAAAATAACAGTTGGACAGCAACAATGCTCAAAACGTTTGCTAACAAGAAAGAAGTTTTAGCGATTCAAAAAACTCGATAGAAGGCCGAATCAGTACAAGAAAAAAAGTTTTTGCAAGAAAATTTGTTTTACTTAATTTCAACTTGTTCGAAGCAAACCAAGACGGGATTTTCTCGAATCAAGAAATGCTGAACCTTTCTGCAATAATTGGCTTTTACAAAAATGTTTTTACTTTTTAAATTTAAAACATAAAATTTGCCATACTTGAATAAGGCGTTGATGAAAACGGAAAATAATAAATCGACATAAAATTTAAGCGTGAGGTACACTCTTTATGTTTTTAAATCTGGATAGAGAACGCTTTAGTGATACTTCTCTAAGACCTGTTAATGCTGATGATGTGTGTGAAGAAGAACAGAATACTAGTTTCCTCATTGATTCAAGAGAAATCATCTGAAGGAAAGGTAAAGGATGGATTTTCCTAGTTTCTTACCATTTCTAATTTAAACAACCAAAGAGATATCATGACGAAAACTTTTGCTACTATGAAGTTGTCAAACATTTGTTTGTATACAAGTCCATTGATGAAAAACAAGGTTGTATGGCAATAATTTTGGAATTGTTTTTTGCCATATTTTTTGATAGGAGGCAAACTTTTGCATGTTTAGAAACTTTGAAGAAATTAATTGCATTATTAAAGGAACCGAAAGAGCATTCCGTGCTTTCAATGTCACTTCAAGAAAATGTATTACAGCGGTGAATTTATTCCAGCGCGATCAAGGTGTAGTTTAATCAAACAAGTTTAATTTTCTGAAAAGAGTCGTATATCATATCCCTAAGATGATGTCAATTGATATTCCATCTGTAGTACGCGCGTAGTCTAGATTAGCATCTAATTGCACTGCTTTTGTATATAGATCATCCAAAAATTCATTTTTACAAAATGTTACTCTATATGATCTAATAGTCTAATACGTCTCCGCAATGAATTTACAAATAAAAGGTTCCAGATCGAAGAATTTCATAATTCTACTTTTCATATCTCCTTTGTTGGTGCCAAGTTTTGTTTAACATTTGAAGATTTGATGAAAATATCTTTATAAAATTTCTTATTCCAATATTACCTTTCTTACATTTAGAGGAATAGTTTATTTTAATAAATTCACTCGAGTGAAGTTTTAGAAGGAAATCAAAGAGCTTTTTTCATCAAGTATAAAATGATTAACTGGATCACAAACGCAGTTGCGTACCTAACATAAGTGCCTTGGTGGATATTAATTTCCTTCTTTAATGTTTCCATCGAATTTTGTTAATTGCATGTTAATACAAATGAATTGTGCGGCCATATTGGACCCCCCTTCTCCGCCTTATCCACTCTCAGCGGAGCACTGCACATGCTCTATCATTTTATTTGAGAGTAAAAGTGGGAAGGGGCAGATAAAGAAACATATTAATTGTAAAAGATGCATAACTCAACGTAATTTCAAAATCATAAATTATCAAGGGGTTCTAGAAATATACCTATTGGCAAGAAAATGCAAGGAGTGACAAAACTTGAAGATGTCAAAAAAAAGTTACAACGACTCCATGTTTCTCCTAAAGCAGTTATATTGAAATTGTAAATCAGCTGAGAGAAGTTGTTTGATACAACCCTTCTTAAAATTCTGAGAAACCAGATTTTTTATGCTTAGATTAATATCAGAAAATTATTTGTTATTTCAATTTTATTTTCAAACTTATTAAGGCAAAGGATTTCAGGCTGTAGTCAAATTAGAAAATCAGTATAATAATGTATCACTTCATTGATGCTACAACTGTTTGCAACAGGGTGTTACCAAGTGTCTAACACTCGTGGAAATCAAAATAAGCAAACAAAATAAAGCTCCGTGATAAAAAGCATTACTTACGCTGATGCCAGAATATGAAATATCAATGAAGAAGAAAATTTAAAGTATTTATTCAATTACAGCGTATTGCAGTGGGCTACCAAGAATATGACGAAAAGTAACTCCCCTCCCGGAGGATAGAACTATATTCTTGGGTACCAACACATAATCCATGTCATGAGAAAACCGCCATGGACAAATGTGTAGTCATGCCTGCGTGAAAATTTAAGCTAAAAGTCACGGTTATATTGTGAGTGTTAAAAAAATCTTTCTAAAATTGCAGTGCCATCATTTGCTTTTTTATATTTTCTTATCTTATATAGCTCTAAATATAGAATAAATATACAGTCGCGTATTTCTTTTACACTTTTTATACCATGTGTATAGTATATTTTTTATTGGTAAGTATGCGAGTAGCATTGAGTTAATTCACTTAATGCCCTGTATTAGATATTTTCTTGAACCGGTGTCCCTCTTAGGACTTAATCTCCCGTCTTAGCTGTTTAGAATGCTTAATGAACATAACAGTAGGTGCCTCTATGCGTGTAATACATTGGAACATTTAAGGGGCGGTGTAGTTAATCCCAACTTCTGCTCCCTTGAGCTCTGCATGCCCATGCTGCATTGTACTGCCGAAATAGATTTCAAAAAGTTGGATAAATTCATTGAAACTTTTCATCAAATCAATACAACAACAAACATGAGCCCCAAAACCTAAAAATAAGGGATAGGGGCCTTTTGCGAAACAGCAAAAACTCGCTTCATGACTTCATTTCACAATTATAATAATATTAATGGTATACAAAGTTTCTTCTTTACTGTACATATTGTTTCATTTAGGCTATCCTTTTTTCTTTGCTCATATTTTGTTTGAGAATTGGAAGATTCAGCGCTGATCAAACGAAGTGGTGCCAAGTGTCTATTCCCATCAATAGTTTAGAAATTACTGAATATGTGCAAAAAGTACATGATTTGCTTAAAGAAGATATGTACGAAAAGCTTATACCTTTAAAAGATTTACGGCTTACTTTCTTGGTCTTCAAAGCTAATGAAGAAAACTTCATAATTTTTGATAGCATTTTTAAAGAGGTGTTTAAAAGTTATGCAAATAATGGTGAAAATGTTGGTTCTTTATTCTTTAAGAATTTAACTATTCCCCAAAGAAATGTTGTTTCATATGTCGATGAGGAAAAAAGTGTAGACGCCTTAACGAATTTATCGCAATTGAAGAAAATAATTAAGGAAAAAGTAGCAGAAAAACAACTATCTGAAAAGATTATTGAATACAATACAACTTATTTTAAAATTACCAAAGAATTTAAATTAGATAAAGTTCAATCATTTAGAGATAAACTGACAACTTTAGAAGTGGATAGTGGAACAACTACTATTGGAGAACAGACTGTTACACAGATGTCAGTTTATTGCTTTGAAGGCTTCACTTTGAAAGACACTTTTCCTCTTACTCTCGAAGATAATAATCAATGATTCACATTTTGATATGTCAAATGAATGATTTCAATGTGATCATTTCCTTACCAACGCTTGCTATCTTTTCTTACACCAACTAATTTGATTTGAAATAAAATTAACTTTTTCATTATGAGAGCACTTAAAAGTCTTTTTTTATATATTTCGTCTCTTTCATTGTTTTGTCAGTTATAATATAAAGTATGTTTAGTGAATACGAAAAGTAAGTAAGTGGGTTTTCGTCAATTTTTCATGGTAAGGTGTCATCTTTAAAGTTCTACACGTGTGTCACTAGTGAGTTAGCGACATCCACTGAAACTACAAAATACAGTGTAATATGCCTAACTAGCAATCCAAGCCACTAAATCACAAATTAACAAACTTTATTAATTAACTAGTAAATGAATTTACTGATAAACGTACTCGCAAATTAACCTTATTGCTTAACCAGCTTTTAAATACCCAAGTTAAAAATAGCATTAAATTAGATAAATAAATATACTGAGATAACATGAAAACTCCCGAATTTTAACAAAATAACAAACAAACTCTAAATAGATGATAAAGAATGATCGCTAAAATCGTCCTTTTGTAGATAATGAATGCGCCTAATATAGAGTTTGCCTTAAATGATTCTTCGATCTCAGGCAAAACACTAAAAGGGTGCATTGTCTCAACTTAAAATATAAGCTCCTATTGTGAATGAAGATGTGTATACTTTCATCAAAATTTTCTTAAAATTTTAAAAATAAATTTTGAAAAGTGTGGCCGTGTTCGTAGTGGGCCCTTTTAACCAGACACCGGCAATTGACGTTTTGTCTCTAATAAAATGCGTCCTGCCCCAGCATTTCTGCTCGTGATTACCTAAGAATTCTTTCTTATTTTCCTTTCTCTATCAAGTACGTTGAGATATTGGAAACGCCAAAAGGGAAACACATTTCTAAGTTTGAATATCTTATCATCAATGAAGTATTCAATTGTTAATGTGTTTTACATGTATTTAATTTATATGTGAACAGGCGCAATCGATAGGGGCAGTTGACCCCCCTAAAATTTTTAGGTTAATAATGATTCTGGCCAATTTCGAAAATATTCACAATTACAGTTATTTTATCAATTTAGATAAATCTTAGAACATATGAATTGTCTGTTTTCCAAAGACTAATTTAGAGATAAAGAGAACATATAGGATATATAGATCTGACTCTGATCGTAACCTTTTTTAGATTTAGCTGCTCTTAACATTTTTCTCACAAAATTTATAAGAACTCTCTTAACATATTATAAGAGGAAGTTCAGAAATTTGGTTAAAAATATGAATTTTAATATTTTTTATATTTAATTTTTATTATTGAAAAAATTTATTTTATATTTATTTCTCTATTTTTTTGTATAAAAGTCGTTTGATATTTATTAATTGAAATATCGCCATAATAACTAAATCTAAATAATTGTATTGGGGAGGGGTTAGTAAGAAAACGCACACAAAAACTGAAGGTGGGCTTCATTGCGATTGCGTGTATCCATATGTTTCTCACGTGTCCCCCAGTTCAACGCACACACTACGCTAAATGCAGTTTTCAACGTTAATCCAAAGTGAACACCGTTTAAGTTGGAATTTGTGAAAGATGGGATCTTTGTAGTGCGGCGTGAGTAAGTCAAATTCTCAATTATCCTTAGTTAGGAGTTCCTTTAGTCACGAAAGAAGTTTCGTTTGTGAACCAAGCGCTTAAGTTTTAAACGTTAGAAAAATTAAAAGGCCTTATTGTAAAATCTGAATAAACGACAATCATAATGAAATATGTATTGCAAGTCAATTCATAAAGATCATTTTGCACTTTCCCTTCGCAATCAGAATCATTTATTAATTAAATAAATTGAGTTTGCTTAAGAGTAATCAAAAGTATTGATCAATTGATTCAAAGAACACGTGTAAGTAAAATGACAGTTGACAGATAAAAAATTGGTTAATTCAACAAAAGTTAATTCACTAAAGCGATATAGTGTAATTATAAGTTAACGAACTAACTAAAATAGTTACCCTACTGTATCCCTTACTTTAAAATTTAATGTAATGCACTAATTGTATTAACTGAAATAGTAGTCCACATTTATTAATTTAATTTATTAACTTGAATGTTTGTCGTAATTAAATATTTTACCAAACTTTTTTAGTTTTTTGATTTATGAATTGAAAAATATGAATTTCAAAAAAAGCAAACATTTTATTTTTATTGATAAATTACAAATTATATGAAAAGTATAAAAAAACACAAAAATTTCTAATTAAGTTTCCTTCTTTTGAAAAATTGAAAAATCTTCTTGGCATATTTACTTTCCATTCAGTATCAAGGAAATTATTTTGCAAAAAGTAGAAAGTTTTTTTCTAGCTGCTCCGGGTATTTCAAATTGAATCAATATATCGTGCTTAAAAGGCCAATGAAAAATCAATAAATGTGTCAGTTTCACAAAACCTGTTGCTATCAATTGTTAAGAAAAATTTTTTTTTTGCAGATGTTGTTCTGAAGGATCTCCACTTTCAAAGATAAAATATCTTTCCAAATCTTCTCCACATATTTTGGATAAAGTCAAAAGTCGAGCTATCCATCCCAAGTCTATTGAATTAAAAAATATAACACTTTAAAGTGTAAAAATAAGAGTTTACTTTCATTTTTGTACTGCAAAGCAACATTTCTTCGAAAACTTTATTTTGTGATGGAGAAACTTTATCTGTCGCTACTAATTTGTTGAATGCATTAAAATGCCTTTTAAACATTGACGTAAAAATGACTTTTAATAACTTTTATTCAACTTTGAACGTCTAAGCGAGCAAATTCACCGTTTAACTAGAAAATGTTAAAATTGTGATAATTATATTAAAATTAAATTTCATAGAACTTACTTGTTCCTATTCTCTAAGAAAAGGTTCATTTAAAATTTCACTTGTTGAAAAGGAGTTCAAAACAATATCTTTCCTTAGTTTAGAAATGTAGCTTGTTTTCATCTCGAGAAGTCTTAAAATAATACCCTTGTAATTTCTTCAGAAGTCAAATCCTCTAAATAATTTTCATTCCCCAGAACTGAAACTTTTCTTTCTTTTTTTCAATTTGACTTCATGCAAAAATGAATCACGTGATTTCCTCTCATTTCCCTATTTATATTTTAGGCGCTCTTTCCAATAAATCGAAACAATTTTTTAACAAAACAAGCAAAAAACAAAAAATTCATTACTTTCCTTGATTCAAAAGGTAATTGTGCATTAGAAGATAAATAAGAAAGGGATTGAACCATTTCCATATACATAGTTGATGTATGGTATCTGTAGAAAAAACTTTAAAATAATAAGTATACGTTTTACAATCCGTCTTCAAACTGTGTAGCATGTATATATTAATAAAATCAAAAACTTTGGAAAGATCTTTTCTAACTTTTCTTCATTCTTGAGACTTCCCTAAGGGATGTCATTCGAAACTCGAACTTTCTCGGCCAAGGATTTCTTAAAATATAGAATTATTTATTTGTTTCAAAAGTGAAATTAAAAATATACACATACTCTTCTACTCTCATTTGCTTAAGATGTTAATTATTATTAGATTTCCTTGATATTCAGTGACAAGTTTTCTTTAGATTGTTAGAAAATAATGGTTTTTCTTGGAAATATTCACAGTTTTCCAAGCCATAATAAACTCTTACTTTAATTTGTTTTGTTGAGTAAAAAATATCAAAATTATTTTTTCTAAGTCTACATATTCTTGAAAATCTTGGTCAAAGTACTGCAACTTTATAAAATTATATATTTCAAAAGTTGATTGTACTTTTTCCTGCTGAGATTCAAAGTTAATCTACCAATGCTATTTTTTTCTATTTTAAAAAGTTTTTAAATTTGCTTTAAAAAATTACCAAGAGTAATAATAATTATTCACTTTGAATTAATATTTAAAACTTTTTAATATTTCAAAAATAGTTTACAGTATTATAGATTATAATAAGAGTTTTATACATATATTATTATATTATTAATAATTTTATTTTATCAAAATTAATATATGTAATCAAGATGCATTTGAAAGACACAGATATAATTAGTAGAAGAAAAAAACATGATTGGAGAACTGATCTAAAAGCCAAAAGGCCGTAGACAGGATTCAGCTCGAAAGTAGGGATCAAAATTGCGATTCCTACATCATAACAGCATTAAGATTAGTTTAAACTATAGTAGTAAAATAAATCAGAGTAGATTCTTGCAGCTAAAACAATCTTTATCACATGTAGTAGTGGAGTTATAACGTGCAATACAGTACTTTTTTTAAGGCAAATTTAAAAGGTAAAATTCCTATGGTAATATCTTCAAAGAACATTGGGTGCTTGATGTAGAAGGGGTAGGTTTTATAATAATAAATAGTGATATTAGATGTAGAAAGACGGCGATAAATAGGTGCTGGTAGATTAGCTCTTCTTGTATTGTAGTGAGTTTCATCTTTGTAATTCAAACAGGAACCAACAAGAATTGTATGATGTTTTTCAGATTATATTAAAGTCTTCCAAAACTATACAAATTATTCCTTGAACACCAGGTAGTTGATATAACGAATACTGTGAGCTAATTCATAATGAGCAAATATGTGATACTTTTCATTTTCTTCAACAACATATATAAAGTAATGGCGAAAAAAAATCAAATTTAGGGATAAAAAATAAAAGTTACCGTTTTAATAAAAAACTTTTAATATTCGAAAAAATAAAATTAATCTTTAGTTAAAATGAAGTTATTCAAATATTAAGTTTTTCAATTGACTTACAGCAAACGAAAGATGTTTGGTATCAATTTAACAAAAATAAGCTTTGAATTATATTTAACTCATTTTTAACTGTATTTTTCCACTTAAGAAATTTTCCGAAAAATTTACCTCTATAAAAAGCTTGTAGAAACTGATGGTATATCTGAAAGTGTTTTTAAAATATTTTTTTGTTCTTGAAAAATTCCCTTAAAGTAACAATATTTTGATTCAAATCTGAGTGTTTTTAAATGTGTTAATGGACCAAATCTCATACATTGCAAACGATAATGGAGAAGATAGTGCATTTTAAGTTTAGTTGTATGACTCGGAAAACAAGGCATATAATTTTGAAAGAAAGTTTCAATTAAATATTTCAGCAAATCAATTTTTGTTCAACAAATAAATTGAAAAGAAATGCAACACTTTCAAAATTGATGATTTTCATGTATAATTTCACCTTCCTTATTGGTAAGAAAAAGCAAAAACATCGCATTTGAGAGGCCGTTAAGTTCTAATACAATTTTTTCCCTTCAGCCTAATAATATTTGGTTTATTTTTTTTCCTAAAGTTTCAAATGTCATTTAAGATATTCGTAAGTTTAAAATCAATGTCATCAATAGAAAAAGAGTGTAAAAAATATTCTATCACATTTTCAAACAAATAAGAAAGCACTCCTTTAAAAAATTTGAGACAGCTAAAAGGTTAGCTTTATTTAAGACAACTCAGGATTACTTTTAATCAGTTATATTTGAGAAGCATAGATAGCCTCTGTTCTAAAACAAAGCTTACGTTTTTTGCATCTTTACCTTTCTGCATTGAAAGAAGTTGAGAAACCTCCAAAACTATGAGCAGACAAATTATCGCTAACTAATACACACTTTAAAGTTATATACTTTGCTATTCTTTTCAATATTAATTCCCTCAGATTCTAGTATTAAAAATCATTTAGCAAAACCTCTAAAACTTTTGTAAAGCAAACATTTTTATCACCTGAGACATGCAAAGCAAAGATAGTTGAACAACATAGATTCTTCATCTATACTTTGGAGGAATATTACCTAGAACAAAATAAAAAGAGCAAATCTTGATATTTTGTATTTTTTACTTAAGTATTGTTTCCTACAGCATCACCGTAATATAACATAACTTGTAAAGGATTTTGCTGATTTTTAAAGAGTATTCTCTTTGTAAAATTCGACATCACAAAAATCTCGAAACAGTGCTATTATTTTCTTTTTTTCAAGCAAAACACTACATATTTCAATTAAATATTTTAAAACGTTAAGATCGGTATATAATGATAAAATACTTTAGATTTAATAAGTGTTGAAATGTTGAATAAACACTCAATAAAAACTAAGGGTTTTTTAATATATTGATTGAAGTTTTATTTAACTAAAAGATTACGTAAAATATTTTCACCTGTGTTTTGGTTGAAAAATGAATTTATTTTTTCTATAGCAAAATAAGAAACATTTTAATTTTCTCTTAAATTCAATAAAAAAAGAGAGATCTTTTTGTGAGAAATAACATATTCCTGCTCAAAAAATGGTTTTTGAGATAAAAATTCATATACTTAAAAATTCAGAATAAATAATATTTTACTAAGTAAAAAGTTTTTCTGTAAAAAAAATTATGTTAAACTTTTATGTGATTTTTACAAGTTTTAAGCTTTGTATTTTTTCTCACATTGTCCTATATGACACTAAATCTGAAAGTCATATGATTTCTCATGAAGTTGTCTGTAATGTGACAAAAGTTTAGCTAAGTGTCTTAAAAAAATTACAGTATTGACAACTAAAGTATGACATTCACAAATAATGAAGAAGCTAAAAATATTTTTATGCTTTTCTTTTGTTGCCTGTGTAAGATGTCCAGCAACAATTAATGCTGATTAGCGTGACCTTAATGGAAAGTACGTCTCTGAGCAACAACGCATCCTTTAATCGGCACACCGCAAGCACGCACCTTAGCTGGTTTCGCGAGTATATAAGCCTCGCCTTTTACAACACATGAGTATTCCTCTTCTTCGCATCGCTTCTAATAAAGTCTTTTTCTACATGGCGCAGTCAGTAGGATACAGTCAAGAGATGGAAAGAATTCTATCCTTACTAGAAAAATCTCAAGAGCAGATTAAGGAGCGTGCTGCTCCAGGGCGGTTAACAGGTTTTTGTTTGAGTTTGTGGGTCCAAAAACCTTAAATTCTAATGTTTTGACTGAAGAACAACTTTTGAGCCACATTAAGGCCATTGAGGTTAAAACTGTTCACATAGAAGTTCATAGGGTAAACTTTTTAAAAATGTACCAGGGGGAAGGGGAGAATATAACCCAGTTTGTAGCTAGACTAAATGCCGCAGCTTCACAATGTTCCTTTACAATCCCTTGGTTGGTTCCCAAATGATAATAGGTCTACACAATAGCGATATACAATCACGGGTATTATCTGAGGCAGGCCATGATAGTTTCGAAGACAAACTAAATAGAATCATAAGTCTCGAAGCGAGTAACGACGCCTTGCCCCAACTTTACAGCGGTATGACGCTCCCGTCCCAATCCAAAGCACAAGCAGCCATTTCCCAATACAAGCAAACGAAAAACCAATCCAAACAAAGAAGAAGCAAAATATCAACAAAGAAAAAAAAGTGTTGGTTCTGTGGTAAGGAGCGGCACAAAAGAGAAAATTGTCCAGCCTGGGGAGCGAAATGCAATAACTGTGGCAAACTCAATCATTTCACATCAGTGTGCAGACAACTATTCGCATCAGATTGCAAAGATAATAGCACTGCTGACGACTCCTCAACATCTTCAGGCACTTTCCTAGCACTCCAAATGCAAACAGGAAAGAAACCTACGGAATGTGGAACTCATAAACGTTTTGGCCATCTCAAGTGGACCAAAAAAGGCTTCAAAGAAACCATGCCGGAACATCAACTCGAGATCAAGGTAGCAATAATGGAGACGGAGCACAAAAGACATCGAAGAAGCCGAAGTACAACTCAGGAAAAGGTGGCAACGATCATGGCACTAGCTGATACTGGATGTCAAACTTGTTTAGCAGGAACGGACCTGCTTCGAGCATTAAGATGTGCCGAAGTTTTTCTACTACCGACTAAGCATAGAATTTGCGGCATAACAAATATACCAATTGACATCAAGGGAACCATACTCGTTGAGATAAGGATAAAGGACAAGAAGACAAGACAAATGGTTTTATCTCTTCACAGGTAAATCATTTTTACATCTCACAACAAGCCTTAAAGGAACTTGATATCGTTCCTGATTGTTTCCCAAAGCCTCCAAAATGTATAAATGCATTTCATGCCGACATAGACGTAAAAGCCTGCACTTGCCCCTTACGCGAGAAAGCGCGGAAACTTCCGTGTATAATCCCTATTCCTCCTCTGAAAGAGAACTTGGCCAAATTAGGTAAGTGGATCATCAACCTTTTTAAATCTAGTGCTTTCAACAGATGTCCCCACCAACAACTACCAGCAATGACAGGAAAGCCAATGAGAATAATTTTGAAGAATTCCATCTCTCAATCACAAGCTCATACCCCGATTCCAATACCTCATCATTGGAAAGAACAAGTGAAAAAAGGACTGGATACAGACATTCAACTTGGAATAATAGAGCGAGTTCCGCAAGACTCACAGTCAAACTGATGTTCACGTATGTTTGTCACGGCCAAGAAAGACGGATCTTTAAGAAGAACAGTCGATCTTCAACAACTCAATAAAGAACTTTCCAGTGCCAAGAAACATAACAGATGTAAGATCATGGTTTGGTCTCGTAAATCAGACTGCTTACTCGTTTGCTCAAGCAAAGTTGGAATTAGATGAAAAATCTTAATTCTCTTTTTTGTAATATTACTCATTTGGCGTCAATAGCCAAAATTTCTTTTGTAAAATTTAATACCGTTTTTAGTTTTTTGACAAACGGGTGTACACATATGTGCACGCTAAGAAGTTTTTAATCTATCAAATTTAGAAAAGATAATGTTATAAAAGCGATAATACAATTTTATTTAATCTTAAAAATATTAGCACAATTTTGAAGTATGGAAGAGTTTAAAATGTCCACTGTCAATGCATAAAGCGACATCACAAGTTTCACATATCACTCTGGTTCGCCTTGCACATGAAGAAACAGCACATCTTCTCACTTTGTCCATCTGTTTTGGCCAGTGTGATCTTCCATGAAGTCGTACACTTTCATCTACTCTCACTTTGCTTTTTTTGAAAGATTTTCTCGGGAAAATATTAATACATGCTTTTTTATCGCTCAAATAGGAAGATGAAACACTTCTCAAAAACCACAGTAAATCGTGGCCTTTGTTGTCGTTTGCCATCTTATACAGCATGAAGGAAGATGTCATAAACGTAGACAAAAGGTTGGTGAAATGTGGCCACCACCACTTTTTCGACTTAATGTGGATTCATAAGTTTCTCGGGGCCCAACTGCACCACTGTCCGCGGACGATGGGTGTCCAGGATGGCAAAAAGGAAGTTCTCCTTAGGGCGCTTTCCTTCTGGCACAAAGAGTCGCCGAAGTACCCCTCCGATGGCTCTCCCAGGAAAATTTCGCATCATTTCGGCGCTGTATAATTGGGATGAGGCGCCCGAGCACAGCGAGCTCGTCCAGCTCACCTTGCCTTACATCATGTCAACCATCGTCACCCCCTCCGTACCATCAGATTCCGTCTACGTCAACGCCTCCTTGCAACCCCTCGGATTTGTCACCTCGAAGGGCTCTTGGAAAATCCAGGTGGTTCACCAAAACTGGCATATGGGGATTTGGAGTTTCTAGCAAAAACTCTGCCACACTTCCTCTGGCCCAGCAAGAAGATCTACTCCGATTCAATGGTCGCCGTAGGCTGTATCTGAAAATTGGGCAGCAAGTCGTTCAAACAAGTCAGGACCCTCCTATGGCTCGAAGCATCCAGTGCCTGGACAGATGCCCTCCATAACGCCGTGGAATACGTCAAGTCGGAGGACGATCCTGCGGACGGCCCGTCACGCACGCTCACAAAGAACCCGATCCATTCCTTGAAGATTTGGAATTGCACAATTGCTATGGATTCCATGAAATGGGTCACCTTCTTTGAAGCAATCTGAAGATCCTTCAGAGAAAAAACTAAAGATAGAATGGCGAGATTCTCGCCTCAGGTGGCCTGAGCGAGCACCTATCGTCCGCGGACGGAGGTGGAATTGGGTGCCGAGTAACTCGATGGACTGCACGGGGGAGAGGATTGATTTCTTGACGTTTATGCGGATTCAGCATTCGTCTTCCAGAAACCGAGTGAAGGCCGTAGTGATCTTGGTTGTGGATTCCCGGTCCTCCCTCAAAATCAAGAAGTCGCCCAGGTATAAGATAAAGCAGAATTGGGCACGCTGTTCCACTGGTAGCCTTTCCTTGAAAGTTCCTAGCAGACATGCCACCACGCTTGGAGGACTGCTGGGCTAAAGCACGCCCCCATTGGCAACCTGGTGAACTGCCAAATTTTCCCCCCTAACTTGATACAAAAGCAGTTTCTCCATTCCTTCTGGATTGTAATGCCATAAAACGCATCTGTAAGATCGAGACGGGTGGCCCATTTGAATGAGAGCTGAACGTAGCGCAGCTGGAAGGGGGCCTTGAGCTTGATAGCTGGCGTGGCGAAGAGGGCCCGTGAAAAACCAAAGTCTGCCACCAAACGAGTCTTCCCGTTGACCTTGGAAACCAAGAAACACGGGGTTCTAGGGCGAATCGCCTGTTTCAGTACGCCAGACTGGACAAGTCTTGGGAGAACCTCCTTTGTAAAGAACGATTTCTGCTCCTTACGCGGTGCTGAGAACCTGGCGAAGGAGTGGAAGGGGGTTTGCTTATGGGCCTAGACAAGATTAAAAAATCTCTGAACAAGGATGCTAGTTGTGCCATTGTGTCGTAGGTCAACTGAAGCCTTGAAAAGCGGGGCAGTGACCTGGGAGGTGTAACCCAGGACGGGGGCCCTGAGCCTGGCTGAGGTGGTAAATGAGGAGAGCAGTTTTTTACATGATGCGATGTCAATGATCAACTGGATCTGGTCCTCAGCCGGGTCTGGGCAGGGGTTCTCGTCCGGGTCAAACGACATAATCTGCGAAAAAATGGTTTTCCAAAAAAAAATCATTTTTTTTTTGTTAAAAAATTAATCGCTTCATCATTTTCTTTTTCGATTTTTTTTGCCTGGATTATTGAGTCATCTTCATCTTCCCAGGTAACATGAACACCATAAGTTTTGACTTCTTTTTCTATTCCATACACTTTAGCAGAATTGTGAAACTTTCCAAAACGATTATAATTCCATCTTTCTTTCAAAGGAACTTTCATATCATCAAAAAGAAAAGCTTTTGCACTAACCAAATCCCCTTTAAGATACATAATATTACTAACAACTTGGTATTAAAATCAAGAGCAGCAAGCTACAAAAAATCAGTAAAGTTTTATAAAAGACAACACACATTTAATCATCAATCAACTGATGTATATCAGTGAGTTGTGCACACATGTGTACACCAGGGTGCACCTAGTGTGCACATTTGTGAACAATTAATTTTTCTTTAGAGTGAATGAAAGCAACTTTAATCCTTAAATTAATTGGGCATTATATCATGTTATATAGCTCTTTAGCTCAACATAAATACTAAAAAAAAGGAAAAAATATTTTTGAAAACCTTTCATTTTATCGAAGCATTTCAGCAACAATTTAAAGAAAAAAACTTTAAAAAGTTTTTGAGCCTAAGAGTAACATAAAAGCAAGTATTATATTTATTTTTTTTCTTTTTGTGATAGTGAAGGAACAGAATAAAAATTAGAAAAACATTTAAAAACTGTTTTGATTTTTTTTGAAGGCTAAATTTTGATGTTTTTTTGATGTACACATATGTGGACACTAGGATATAATGGGTAAGCCAAAGACAAGATAGTTCAGAACATCGAAAAAGGAGTGAGAAGCTTCGACGTAGAAAGGCCAACATTTCTCTTGGTGGACTGCTCAAAAACAGCCATAGGCTACCTTCTTCTACGAAAGCATTGCGACTGCAGGAGCCAAAAAGTAAGTATTTTAGGTTGCCCAAACCTCATTGTAGGGAGCGATCACCAACCATTAACCAAGATTTTCAACGACAGATCACTAGAAACTATCAAGAATCCCCGGCTGAAAGGTTTAAGGAGCGGTCAATGGAATACAAATTTGAAATCAGGTACATAAAAGGCAAAGAACAAGCTGGCGCCGACGCTTTATCCAGATACGCAACCAAGGAGCCAAGTTTACAACAGTCGAACACTTTCTCCATCAAACATGAAGGACAAACTTTACATGGATGGGAACATTGCGATAGTGGAAGGCAAAATGCTTATCCCCAAAAGCCTGCGAAGAGAAGTTCTGGAAGGCTTGCACATGTCTCATCAAGGCGTAACAGGGATGGCAAACAACGCTAGACAACGGTTTTTGGCCCCGACTAAACACAATGATCCGAGAAAAACGAGCTCAATTTGTAACGAAAACGCTCCATCTCTACCACAACACCCTATAGCCTCAATCCAGCCAAATTTTCCTTTCGAACAGGTGGCAATTGACATATGCATGGTGTCAGGACACAACTATCTCGTATACGTTGACAGATACTCTGGATGGCTCGAAATAGCTCAATTGAAAGACACGACAATAAAGACACTTAAAGACTGTTTATTACACTGGTTCTCAACCTTCGGAATCCGAGTTGAAATCTCAAGTGACGGAGGACCACCATTCAACTCAAATGCTTAAAGACTGGGACATACACAAAAGAATCTCTTCGGCACACTACCCACAAAGCAACGGAAGAGCAGCAGCTGGTGTAAAGACCGCAAAACGCATTCTTCAAGGAAACATCGATGCTGTGACGGGCAGGCTTAATACGATGAGAGCAACAAAGGCATTGTTTGCTCACAGGAATACACCAACCAAGGGCACAAACGTATCTCCTTCAATCATACTGTACGGGCACACCTTAAAAGACCATTTACCTTCAAGCGCATACACACTACTCCCAGAATGGAAAAAGATAAGGAAGTTACGGGAGTTGGCACTAGCAAAAAGACAAACAGTGACAACAAAGAAAAGGAAAGATCTAAGGCCATTGTCGACAGGCCAAGCGGTGCAGATACAAAATCAACATGGCAATGAACCTCTAAAATGGTGCAGCACAGGGATCTTAATCAAAACTCTACCTCACAGAAAATATCTTATCATCGTAGAGGGCAGTAGAAGACACTTGAAACAAAGACACTTGCGTCCGATTGATCCAATGGCAAGGAAAATTCCTATTTCTTACCCTCCAAAGAACAAAGGACTGGAGGAAGAAGACATCACGCAAGCAATAGTGCCGCCTGGGAGCTTGGACATACCTGACTCCAGTCAGTTCGGATATCCTGAATCACCAAAACACACGGAAAACACTGGCGTGTTAGAAGAACACTTACAACGTAGGGGAACAAGAATAAGAAGAAAGCCTGAATATCTCACAATGGACCCAAAAGCTAAAACCTACGAAAAATAAAGGGGCGTGTAAGATGTCCAGCAACAATTAATGCTGATTAGCGTGACCTTAATGGAAAGTACGCGTCTGAGCAACAACATATCCTTTAATCGGCACACCGCAAGCACACACCTTAGCTGGTTTCGCGAGTATATAAGCCTCGCCTTTTATTCATCTTCGCATCGCTTCTAATAAAGTCTTTTTCTACAGTCTGAAATGAAAATTCAAAATACACTTACTCAAACCTATAAGCGAAAATACTAAATAAGCTGGAAAACGAATAAGGAGAAGATAAAATGAAACAGACTGTAGAAATATTGTCTTTGCTCACAACCAGATGATTTTTCTACTCACAGTATTCAAAATAATAACAAGTACAAAATTGGCTGAATTATTGCGTGACTTTTCCTAAAATCGCTAGCTGCATCTTTTGATACCATTTTCATTTCATGTCCAAAACTGTCAATCAAAATCAAAAATTAAAATTTTTCACCAAAATTTTGCCATTTTCTGTAGCTTATAACTTAGAGTCTATATTATATGCTACTTTGAAAATTTATTATTATATACAGTTGGGAACGCATAACACTTTTTATATATAATTTTTTCAATAACCATGGCTGCCAATCAAAATTTTGATTGATAAGAAATATATCTAATAAAATATTCATTCAAATTTTATAAAAAATATGTTTTTATACTAAATCGGCCATGCTAGTTTCATTTTTCACATTCAGGATATGAAAATAACTAAGTGTTAATCAAATTTGCGGTTTACTTATAAAAATTGTCTCCAAAAACATTCATTCAAATTTTACATGAAATATATTTTTTTTATACCAAATCGACGACGCTAGTTTTATTTTTGGACCCAGATTTTAGATTTAACCTTTGAAAATATCTGACAGTGTCAATAAAATTGCGATTTACGTCTGAAAACTGTCTTCAAAAATATTATCTCAAGTTTTATATTATATCAAATCAACCATACTAGTTTCATTTATAAACTGAGATTTTGCATTTAGAGGTCTTAAAATGTCAGAAAGTGGCAATCAAATGTGCGGTTTACGTCTAATGTCTATTTTTTAAAAAAAATCGTTATAATAAAATTTTTTTTTTATATTTTGGCTTATAATATTTTCTTAAATCATGTTGAGTATGAAATATTTATATAAAAAAACAAACAAATCTGAAAATTAATTGAAAAGAGAACGTGTAATCAAAAGAAATAATTTTAAAGAGGTATGTATCTTGACTAAATGATAGATAGAATGCTTTGAGAGCTGAAAAAATTTGTTCAAAATAAATGCTTGAAAAATTTTTTCACACACAGTTTAAAGAAATTAAAATTAAAAAAAGAGCTACCAAGAAAGGATCATCATGGAATGAATAGTAAAATCACAAATGAATGTAATATATTTATATCAAAAATTTATGCAACCCACATATAAAGGAAGTTTTTTTATCAATGGAGTTAAAACTCCATGAAAATGAATAGGTTTATTCATGGGCTGAAATTTTTTTTTAAATTGTTGTATTGATGATCAAGTTTTCTTCCTCCATAAAAAAGACATATAAGTCAAATAATAAAACTAACGCTGAAAGTTTTTTGGCAAATTTCTTAAATTCCAGTGCCACTAATGTCTCTCTAATTGAACTGGAAGTTACTTTTCCTGAATAAATTAAGATGAAACTCAAAGAGTAAAATTAGTGTATACTTGAGGTGAAGATTGTTTATTTTGTGAAATTTAAATATTCTCGACTTCACAAACCAAATTGGCAAGTTCCTTCCAAAAAAAGGTTTTGTAACTAAATTCACACGTGAAGTTTTACATGCAAGCCCTTACTGAACCTCTTCAAGAAAGTCATCATCAATATTATTGTGTGTAAAAAATGAGGATGTTATAATGCCTATTCATAAATTTATAATCACATATCACTTATACATACATATTTTTCTAATAAATATCGCAAATGTCAATCAAAAATTGGATTGATGATAAATTTTACGAAAAGACCCATTCAAATTTTAAACAAAATATATTTTATACCAAAGAGATCATGCTGCTTTCATTTCTGGACTCACTCAGTTGAAGCACATTGTAAAAAATGTAAGGTGAGCGTATGAGAGAAGGAAAGATGCTAAAAGAACGATAAAATCAGAACGCGTGATCAAAAGAAAAATTTAAAAGTATCTCTTGTAATAAAATGCAGAGCAGAAGTCACTTTTTTATGGTCATGGTAGTTGTCTTTCGAGAAGAAATAAAATTCGGAACGGAAGCTCTAGCCTACTCCATTTAGCTTTAGGCTGGTATTATCTTGTAATGTCGAGTGATTCAAAAAAGATCTTGACCTTGAAGAAGAAGCTACTTCTTTGCATATGAAAAATCGCTGAATATTCATCTTGATAACTAAGATTATAATTCACTAATATCGATATAAAATCTGAATTTTAGAGCGGATAGAGTTACCGTAGATACGATGGATGGCAAGATATGAAAATATAGCCACTGTCAATAAAATTTGATAATGTGGATTTTGAAAAGCTTAAATACCCAGGCTTAGAGTGATATCTGTTCTTATCACGTCATAATACAACATAAGATATTGATAAAAAGCCTAAGAGCAGCAAAAAAATTCTCTTTAATAGGAAAGCTTTGATATGGGGTAAATTGTGTGCCCTAGAAATGTTTTTCGAACACAGATTGCAAAAAAATTAAGTTCTAATGAAAATAGAGCTAGGAAGGAATAATCATATAGAATAAAGAACAAAATTAGAAACTATATAAAGTATAGGAAAAATGGCGTAGAGACTAAGAGCCGATGACAAATTTGTATTCAAAATTGTCTCTTCAGTTAGCCTTTTATTTAGAGAAGAATCCTATTTAATCCGTAAATGAAGATAAAATAAACAGTAATAGCTGTAGAGACAAATCAAAGTGTCGTTAGTTTATGTATTACTAGAGAATCCACCCCGAGGACCCCGTCCCTGTTGCCCTCTCAGCTTAAAAGTTGAAGGTCGGGGGTTTGATCCCCAAGGCCCCCACTCTTATGATAAGCCAAGTGCCACCTTTCGAGTTTCGACAACTTACAAGCCTTTTTTAATTCAACAAAAAACAAACAAAACAATATTTATTTTTTTGAGTTTTTGTTCTAGTTTTTTTATTCAATTTTATTACTATTCTTACGGTCTAGATAATAATCTATGCCACAAAACTTTATCGTAATATTTTTGAGTTCTAACCTCTGAGTAAGACTACATTTATCTTTTAAATAGAGCGTTTGACTATTTTAACCAGAGGATACCCCGAGGTAAATTTTAATTTTTTCTCTAAAAAATTCACTGACAAAAATGTATTTTTAGAAATGATTTCCTAATATAATTTGCCTGGACTATGACTTGAACGCCAGACTTTATGTTCCTCAATGTCGCGTACAGAGGGCTCAGCCACATATATCATTGAGGGATTTGTACTAACATAGAACAAAATTCAGCTGAGATCTCAATTTTTTGCATTTTAACAAAGAAAGTTACTTCTTGGATTTTAAATAAAAAATAAAAGAAGTTGTAAGTAAATATCGATCTTTTCAAATCTTTGATTCTCTTAAATCTGAATATAGGTTAAATAATTTTATTGGAGAAAATATAAAATATATCAAAACTGCGGAATATGTCATCTCTAGCAGTAGTGAAAGAACGAGAGATGATAGTTACGAATATATGCCTTTATAAGTATGATTTTTTAAATCATATATAATCTGTTTTCATGCAATCAATAATACTTCATTGGAGGACTTCTGTGATGAGAGGATTTTTAAATCTAATGAGTTGTTTAAAGCTAGTTTTAATTCTTTACAACGAATGATATATTATGATGCTTTTGTTGAAAACAATCCTCCAAGCAACTAAGTCAAAATATCAAAACACGATATTTTTATTTACTTTCTGGTAAAATTCCTTTTAAATTAGGTAATGCAATGTGTAAGTTAAAAAAAGATAGGATTCAGCACAATTTTGCCGGCGTGTTGCATCATCTCAGTATTTTAGAAAATGTTCGAGTAACTATTTTTAAGAATGACATTTACTAAATTTGATTCTACATTTTTTCACGGCTTACTTTCAGATATATCCTCACTAAAAAACCGCTATCTCAAATTGGACCTAGATTCCTTCAATCTTTTATATTTCCAAATTTGATGCGCTCCCGAGCGTATTTAGATAGAGAATGATTGTCATTGCATCAAGCCCCATTTGAAAAGAAACCCAAAAATTCCTAATATTGAATATAAAAATATATATAGCAACTATCAATTTCACAAAATTTGCTTTACCCCCTCGTCAGAATTATTTCTGCTTCCTTAGTCAGAAAAGCCTGGAAAAAATAAAGAAAATTATAAGGAATATTCGGTACTCAAAATTTGATTTTCCCAAGAAACTTTCACAACTCCATTTTTTTCGATTTCTTATAAACTTAAAAGGGCGAATGTCAAAGAATGGAATATCGGTGAAATGATTACCCGTATCCTCCAATAACTGGTTGAATTGACGGTGGTTGAGAGAACGGCCTCTGATATAGTTCACTGTGTTTGTGACCAAACAAAGCACAAGATCCAATTTTAAAATCTTTGAACACAGATTTTGTTGATGAATAATACAGTGAAAATGTGTAACCGACAAATCTGGATGTAAATTCTTTATTTTTCCTTGTAACTTGGCAACAACACCATTATGCCTGCCAATCATATTTGCTGCACCATCTGTAGACAAGCATACAAGTCTGCTTTAAATTGAAATCATACTCCTCCAAAACTTTTTCGATTTTCTCAAAGATGGCTTGGCTTGTTGTAGTGTCATGCATAATGATCAGCTCTTGATAAATGTTAAATTCGTTGTCACAGGCCCTCATGAAAATTGCAAGCTGTGCTATATCAGTAATATCAACAGTCTCATCAATTTTAATGATTTGCTTTTCAACTGTTTCTTCAAATCACTTGTCATTTCATCGATCCGTTCAGCAACAGTGTTCCTGGTTAGTGATATATCTTTAAACAAATGTGCTTTTTCTGGACAGACAATTTTGGCCGTTTTCACAAGACATTGTTTTACAAAATCCCCTTCAGTGTAGGATTGTCGCTACCATTAGGCTGAGTTCACAACTTGCAGTAACAGAAGCGATATACTCTTTCTGAATTTTTGTAAAAAGGTTCTGTTGCCATGTGAACTTAACTTTCAATTTCTTGAGCTTTGAAACACGCATTTGGCCTTAATATTTATCGTAAGATAGATAGTTCGTCTCATAATGTCTTTTCAAGTTGTAAACTTTCGGCGTACAAATGTGGTTATGCAAATTAAACACATTTGTACCTTTCCATTCATTTCTGTGCAAAAATACTGTAATTCCCATTTCTCTGAAACACTCGCCCTTCTTCGTTTACCTTCCTTTTTTCCTAGTCGGAGGAGTATGAGCTATTTTAAAGACGATGTGCAATCTAAAAAATTTAAAAAACAACACGACGAAAAATATTTATAATATTAATAAAAGGGGAATATAACAAAGAAATAATGACTTATGCACACAAATACCCGATTCATATTTTCAGTTTAAAGTCAATTTAAATATCAATTTTAATATATGTTGCTTATAATGCGAGAGATGCAAAAGTGGATGCAATGTAAGAATGAATTTACTGTGAGAACCTTTTTTCCTCAGTGAATAACAAAGTGGAACACTTGTGAATTTTGGTTGGATTAGATAGGATCTGGGCATTTTTTATTTTTCGAGTTTTGAAAAAGAAATTTACATTTCCAAAAATTCAATCACAGTACATTCTTAACGCAATTGAATTTATTAGTTTAAATAAGGTGATAGTATACCGTACTAATATTACTTTTAATTTGTATATTTTTTAGTTTTATGGCTTCTAATTAAAAGGAAATTAAGTTAAATACACTTTTCCAGAAATTTTTAGGTTCAAGGAGAAAAAATTAATAAAAAATTATCATTCTCCTATGGAAGATATCTTAACAAGTAAGTTAGAATTAGTTTGTCATGTGTTTAATATTTAGATTGTAATTTGTTTTTTTATTATAAATTATGGGTCAATAGTTAACATTTTTTGTGTATAAGTTTATACGTATCTTGTTTGGTCTTCCTCCCGAGGGAAATGTTCAAGTTGAGCTTGTATAGACTAAAGGTAAAACACGTATTTAGGTAGTTTTATTGTTTCACTATAAATCATTATGGACTGAATACCCAGGGGACCTGAATAAGGTTGGTTAGATACTGCATTTCGAAAAGAACAGTGGAAATTAGTAGAGAAAAAAGCAAAAAAATTGTTTCATAAAAACCAAAAAATATAGCGATAGTGAATATTTTTTTATTTAGTGTAGGAAAAAATATAAAAAAGATTAAAGCAAAAAATCTTTGATAGTATACAAGTTTTATTTACGGAATAGAAATATATAAAAAAGTTGACGAAATTTTTCAAACAAGACTTGAAGTGTCACAAGTATCTTTCGACGAAGATGCCTGAAAATAGAGATAAAAAATTTAAAAGAACTCAATTAATAAACCCAAAGGATCACCACATGAAAGTTTTTCATGGCATTAGGGGTAGAGCGATATTGATTTTGACACATTTTAACACCATGCTGGAAATCTTCAAAATTAGTTGCAGCGTCTGCCAAAGCCATTTTATCATCATTTTCGTAAATCGTTGCTAAAGACTTTTGCTGAAGTTCAGATGCGACTAGCAAATGAAAAGACAAAAGAGAACGTATGATGAATGGCCGTTAATCATTTTTGGGATGGTGAGTAGGAATTGCAAAAAGAGGAAATCCGGAAATAAAGGAAATTTCGGCGGATTACTGAGAGTGCGAGTAATATTTGCAAATTTTATATATAGTATTTTTACCTTAAGTTGCTCCTTTTCATTTTGATTTATTTTACAGCTTGGTTTAATTCATCTCTTAAAAAATAAACACAGCTCCAGCAATTTAGCAAAGAGCTTTATTCGATTCTACTAAAGTTTAATTTATTGCAGGTAATGGTGGAGGAGCCTAGTTTAAGTTTTTGCAAATATATTTTAAAAATGACATTATCTAAAAAATCTTATTCTTAATATCGTTAGATTAGAAAATATACTATGATTCTTTTTTAACACTCTAACACTTCGTTATAGTACAACTATAACATAGAGATCATTAAAAATTGCTTTTCTAACCTTTTTCAAAAACACAAGGAATTTTGCCAAGTTGTCTTCCTAGTATTATTATTATTCAAAATGAAACACCGGGCAACTAGAGAAAAGTAGCTGATTAAATATGCAGCAAAATCTAGGTATATTGTATAAATATTCATAAACACACTGACTTTCACCCCGTTTCTCCCCATTTTAAATTATATCCAATCAAAGAGGGAGCAAACCTTATAATAAAAAGAACCAAAATTAAATACACTGGAAAGTCTAGCTATACACTAGTAGTAGTGTGCAATTGAATTAATATTCAAAATCACAATGATCATTACACCCTTACCTCCCTTTCGTTATTATATCAAATCATACATGGAACAATCTTAAAAAAGGTATCAAATTGAATACACAGAAAATTCTAGGTAAATGATAGTGTTGTGTAATTGATTATAGTGAATAAAATTATGAGAGGTTATTGGATGCCTTCATCGTCTTGAGGGTTCGGAAAAAAGTGACTAAAAATATTAACGGTTATCTCCTGTGTCCAAATTTTTAAGGTTTTGGAAGATATATATTCCTAGATTATCCAGTGCTTTTAATTTGATACCTTTTTATAATAAAGTTTGCGCTGGATTTGATATAATAAAAATGAGGTGCCAACCGGGTTAAAATCTTGTTTTTAAAAGAAATAGAAAAAAGATTTTTAATGATCTAGAGAGTGGTCAAATTTATTTCATAAAATATAATAGATTTTTAATGATCGCTAAAAGTTATATTTTAGGTTCTATAAAGGCTCACAATCGTTTTTTAGCGATTTTGTTACCAATGACTATAATGTCACCCTTAAATATTCATTGAAAAATTGAAACATTTCACTTTTGTTGGCGCCTAGTAATTTAGTAAAAAGAAGGCAGAACTTTATTCGAATGTACTTCATTTTGAATTTACTCGAGGTAACGTATGCCGGAGCCAACAAAAGTAAAGTTTCTCAATTTTTCAAAAAAAAAATAAAAAGTTGATATTATGATCATTGTTAAGAAAATCGCTTAAAAAACAAATTTGCATAGCCTTTAAGAGAGTATAATGAAATCTCAAAAAAATTAAAACAACAAAGTTATGACCTCAAATATTTTAATCAGCTGGAGGATATATATAGAAAGAGAGGTAGATCCATGCACCACTTTTTAGAGATTAATTAATATTTTTAAAACTTATCATTGCTCATCAAAAATGTTGTTAAGCCATTTTACGCGGTAATATGTTAAGTGTACAAAGTTTCTATAGATTTTTGTCTTTAGATAAGTTTAGCTTGTTCTTCTAATAATTTCCCATTTTAATTCTTTTTTGAAGGTCTATAACATCGCCGTAAATCTCTCCTTTTATTTTTGGGTTATAAAAGGATTAAGCTCTGTCCATTACCTGGATTCCAAAAATTACATTGCTGCCCTTGACAACTACATGCGAAAATTCAATAAAAATATACTTTCCATCTTTTCTAACATTTTCGTAATAAAAATGAGATTTGTGTGTATAAAGGTTTCACACCACAGTAACAGGAACATTTTCATGCCATCTTACAATATATACTTTATTTTTTAGATAATAAGCAGAAACTAATGCACATGAAGGGAAGAAGAAATCAGCAAAACAAATTCCAAGATAAGTTTGGTTCAGTATCAGATCAGTGAACCTCTGAATAATTCGGACGCCGAAAGGAACATTATTATTTTCACTTTTACCAGGCGAGCGTTGCTTGGTATGGATAGCGTACATGCAAATTAAGAAAATCGTGTATCACTGTAAAAAGACCGTTGCACGTCATTGCTGGAAAGGTGTAATACTAAATCAACGAAAACAAAAGTTATCAACGTGCCATGATGCATATTAATGTATAATATATAAATTCAACTAATAGTCATTAACAAGATTCTACGGTGCCACAAAATAATTTGTTATTATCTCGATTTCCAAGATGGATGGATGGATGTTATGGCAAATTTTTTATTTTTTTCCATTTTTTGCTGAAAAATTTCATAATATTGAAAAACTTTAAATATTAATTTGTTAAAAGACTAGAAAAAATAAAAATCAGTCAATTTTGACTTACGTTAATTTACAAAATTTAAAGAAGTGTAAAGTAAGCTTCGGGTCAAATACACCCTAAACATATCAGGAGGGTTAAAGACAAAATACAAGGGAAAAATTATAAGAATTGGGGATGTTTTCATTTTTGAAAATAAAATGTCAAAGCTACATCTTTTTAGAAAAAATTATGTTTTGCAAGTTTCAAAATTGAAAATTTTATTTTTTTCCTCTCATTTTAATTCTTTTAGATGTAGTAAAGTAGATGAAAAAAATGTTTTTAATATTGATGATTTGAATACAAAAATATTTACAAATTTTTCACCCTTTTTAGTAATGCTATTTTTTTTATAGATACCAATTACGAATATTCCTACTGTTTATGTAAAAATACTTAGAAGATTTGACAACGACTTCTTTATATTCCAACATTCAAGCGTGAGAACCTAAAAGTGAGCATAAGGCAAACACATCTTTTTAGGGTGAAACAATTTTTAGTTTAGTTTATCTGGTTGCTATATGTCCTATTTTTATGTATTATATTACGGCAAAATATAACAGGTAATCAAAGCTAGTTGAAGTGCATAGTAGGCTACACACTTAGGGATACAACTTTTTCGTGATATTCTGAAAAAATAAGTTCCTGTATCAAATTTAAATGAACTTTGATATAAATAACTCAAATCTAACATTAATTTACTAATAACTGAAAAAAAGTTTACGCACAACTTGTTTTAAATTTTTTAACTATTCCAAATCAAAAAATGGCGAACAATTTTTCTTTTTAGTCGATTTAATTTTATAAAAACAATCATATACGTAAATTTTTTTGATATCAGAATAGTAGTTTTATTTATAAAAAAAAGTTTGCTAATCAAATTTAGATAAAATTAATAAATTTAGATTTTTCGCTATTTTTTCTTTATAAATTCTTAAAATTAAAAAAATATATTGTCTATTTGTAATCTATAAATAATAAGTATCTTAATTCATTTTTTAGAGCCTTTTATTATGTCATTTAAACAAAGCTTGGATATTGTTGAAAAAAACAAAAAAAAAGTGGGAAAATAATTTAACAAGATATCATTGTCATCTAAAAAGAGGAAATGTTGCCATTGAAGAATCTTCGTTAGCAGAAAAGACAAGAATGCCATTAAAAAAACAAATTATTGGACGTTTTCAAACACTTTCATCTGCAAATAAAGGAAGACTAGAAAGAATCAAAATAATAACTGATCAAGTTATACTACTTTGGATACAAACGTTAAATTTTCCAACTATTACAAGGCAAGCCGTACAAACCAAAGTTCAACAAGTTATCAATCTGTATGAAAAGTGTAGAAAGAAAAAGAACTTTGAACCTATTAACAACATTTTTGACATCACAAAAATCAATGGAATATGGCTTAAAATGAATGACAAAAAGCTTTATGATCTTCAACTTCAAAGCATTGGGACGATTGGTTATTCAACCAAAAAAAGTGCAAGTATTCAAACGATTCACCCATCAAAAAGAAAAAAAACTTTGAAAGTGTTTCACATAAAGTATTAGCAGTAGAAAATAAAAAAAAATAAAAACTTTATTAAAGAAAAACTTTCAGACAATGCAAAATATTTCGATCAAGAGAAAGATAATAACAGGCATAATAAAAATATCAAGCAGAAAAGCATCAAAAATTTGTAAGCAATTGCAAGAAAGTGGTATCGATATTGCAGTCCCCACTCAACAAGGGAGCTAAGAGAGTAAACTTAGAGAAACTAATAAATTGAAATCGTACTTTATTAAAACTTTATCGGAACACAAATGGTGCTTACACTTCGACGGAAAAATGATTGATGGCAAGGATTATCAAGCAATAATTCTGACAAATGAAAAACGAGAGATCAAGCTTGCTGCAATAGAGTTAAATGATGGTAAAGCTGAAACGATTGCTTATGGAATACAAAATGTATTAGAAGAGTTTAAATTGTGGAATTCAGTTTTGATGATATTAGCAGATACCACAAGCGTAAATACCAGGAAAAAAATGGAGTGGTCATTAAGCTACAAAGAATGTTTTTGAGTAGAGGGGCAACTAAGCCCCAGTTCTTAAGCTGTCAACACCACGTTTTGGATCGAGTTTTGAGACTTGTAATGGATAAAGAATTGCCGATAGCCAATAAAAAACCTAATATTGAATATTTTTTCGTTGAAGAACTTATTAAAAATTACGAGAGTCTTCAAAAGTCTTTCCAAAATGGCACATATGTAATTAGCGAATCTTGTGGCTGGAGAGATGACATGAATTTTTTTTCATTTAGTACATGCATTCGAATATTTCATGAAGGAAAAAAATTGTACCTTGTATAAAATTCCAAAAAATTCCAAATATTTCTAAAGCAAGATTGCTATTTTAGTCCTCCTTGCATTTTTTTGTTACCATCAACAAGAAAAGATTTGTTACCAATTTGTACATTTATTTCAAATATTTGGGCCAATTATTGGTTCAGAGATCAAACTTATAGGGTAGAAAGTTATTCTGAATTATACCATGCTTTACAATTTTATGATAAAGCTCAAAAATGCTTGATAAATCATTGGAATCGAGAGCCATCTATTCTAAACATTCCTAGAAGTAATCAATGCTGCGAACGTGGAATTAAAGTTATGCAGGAATTGTACAAAAGTCCTTACGCTTTCTCGCCTCTAACGATGTTCTTTATTGAACTATTTTTCTTTTGAACAATTTAAAATGTTTATTGTAAGATAAAATCTTTTTTCAGCATCATGCTATGTTTTTTGAAATGTTTTGGAGCATTTTTTACATAACCTTTTATACTTTGCCCTTTTAAAAATAAGCGCTTAGTCATGCGTGAACTTTTTTCCAAATTTTTCAATAAAAATTTTATTTTTGTAGTTATTACTTAAAAGTTCATCAGAAAATAACACAGGGTTGTAAAGTTAGAAAAAGTTGTATCCCTAACGCACATATTAATAAAATGATGGGAACTATCTATTATTACATTGTTCTTCTTCTTAGCACCTTGATTACACCATCCCATTATCAGTGTAATCAATCAGTTCATTACAGGGGAGAAGAAAATTAAATTTTCTACAATCAGCTGAGGGAGTATTACTACTGCGAGTAAATATTCCTAGGGAAAAATATGCAATTTTGTTACACTTTCGTAGCGGCAATTCCCCATTTAATAAGTAAGTTAAACTATCTCGTAAATGAATTGGCTTTAGTGTTGTAAGAATGTTTTGGTATCGATTTTATGAAGATATTCATGAAGTAACGGTGATTTATTAGTTCTAAGATGTGAAAGTGTGTGTCTAGTTTTAATGGGCAGTATTTGTTTTGTTGGATCAATTTTTGGAGGACAAATATTTATTGTTTTATTTGGATTAAGTGTAGAGAAATGGTTCGATACTGCTTGTGTATGAATTACTTTATTATTTGTTTTTGTCCATCTTCTCTGTTTTGACAGGTGTTATAGAGAATGAGATTATTGTTTTCAAATATTGTCTTTTTCATGTCTTTGTGGTTTTTTAGACTGATAAACGTGGTTGGGTGTAGTTTATTCACAGCCTGTAAGTTTATGCGTTCTTTAAAGAGGTAGTATAGAAGTTTCTGTGTTCAGAAGTTGTGTGTTGTCATCTAAAGTGTTGTCTGTTGCTAGGCGCAGTGCTATGTTTTGTGATGTTTGTAATCTTATCATGTTAGAACAAGATATTACTGGCCCCCATATTTGAGATCCGAATTATAATATTGGTCTTGTTATAGTTTTAGATGTATTGATGTGAACTACGTTGTGTTTGCCCCATTTTGTTCCTGTTAGCGCTTGAATAATGTTAATTGATCTATTTGCTTTTTATCGTATGTTAGTTGTATGTAAGTTTAGGGTCAAAAGTGATGCCAAGAAATTTTGAGTTTATTTGTGTGTATTAGATCTTTATCTATTGTAAGGTTAAGTTTTATGTCATGTTTTTGCTTGTGTAAATAGAGTTGATTGTGATTTGGTAGTGTTGATTACTAATCTATTAATCGTTTTCTATAAACTAACTATACATACCAATAAAAAAAGTCAAAATGTATAATTAGAATTAAGAAGCAAGAGAATCAAAAAGGGGCCTTACTATTTAAAAAAGAGCATTCAAAGTCGACAAAAAGATTGGCGATTAAAAATAAAGATAGAATATTTTTAGCAGTGGATGTCTTTAAATAACTTACTTAAGAGAGTAGAATTTCTAGAAGAAAATGGTGGACGACCTCTTCGTGTAGAATTTGCATTTTCTTCCTCTGCGTACTGCAGGCTGTTTTTATAGCTGTGCAAGGGTTGCCATTCTTCGCCCACGCATTTGGATATGTCTCCAGGCAAAGTAGATAGCAGAAAGAGAGAACTAAAAACAGGAGCGTTGTGCATGGGATTAAAGGAAAATGTAAACTTTCCTCAATATAATGCAAAAAGTAAAAAGAAAGAGCTACACAAATTTTAGAACATCGTATTATCCAAGTTCTGTTCTTGCTCTTATTTACAATAATTAATTATACTAAGTATGGAAAACAAGCTCAACAGGGAAATAATTCAAATCAGAAGTAGGGCGAACTTGGACAGCGGAGATCGAGCGATCGCCCAGCCTCCACCATACTTTGTTTTACTGCACTTGGATATTAAAATATATAATTTTTATAAACATATATATACCAAATTTCAATTTAATAATCTCTCTCTCTCTACTAGCCTGTGTTTTTAAGCCAGAATTTGCATTAAAAGTATACATTATATCAAGTAAAATTTTCCAAAATAAAACTTTTCCTACGACAATCTTTTATTACAGGTTTCTGATATGTGATATAAATGTTACAACAATGTAAAAACTGGAAATTAAGTTCGTGTTCTCCCTTGAAAAGATATTGGCCTGACCACAGAAAAAAGCTTGATAAAAAATTGGTTGATTTTTTAAAAGTAATTTAGCCGAAGTTCACAACCAAAATTAAGGCGTTCTAATTATTATCTGATATATATTATATAATGCTTAAAAGCAATTAAATTTGTATGTTATGATTTTGGAGAAAAGTGAGGACAACATTTTTCACTAAGCTTTGGGAGCAATTTTAGTGGAATATTAGCCAATGAAAGTGTTTTCTAGGAATAATTTAATCTATTGTTAAGAAGAAACAATAAGATTTCGATTGATGCATATATCATCATTTAAAATTTTAACCCCTTTTTTATGCCAATAAAATCGTGTTTTTATGATTTTAGTTTTGTTTTTTAAAAGTAAAGAGATGAATCAAAAAAAGTGAAATTATTATTAGAGAAATAATTTATAATAGGAAACACAAGGATAATTCGGGATATGAGAATATTTCAATTCTCAAGATTCACTGGAAGGCACACAGTTACAAAGAAAATAAAGATTTTATAATTAAGTATATATAAGGTGTGACAAACGCTATACTTTGTATGTTCGAATCGAGAAATTTCGCTTTTTCTTTTGGCTGTCTTCTGTGGTCTTGCCAGATCAAATATATAACTAAATTATTTTATTAAAATCATTTAAAATTTTAATCTCTTTTTTTATTCCAATAAAATCGTATTTTTGGGATTTTAGTTTTGTTTTTTAAAAGTACATTTTAGAAAAGTAAAAATATGAATCAAAAAAATTAAATTATTATTATTAGAGCAAGGATGTATAGTATATATGGTAATTAGGAAACATAGGATAATTCGGTGTCAGTGACGGAAATCGTGATTTGCTGGAAGGCACAAAATTACAAAGAAAATGAAGAAACGTGAACAAAGCTTACACCGTCTTTTTGTCTTGTTTAATGAGTTTGCTTGAAAATTCTGAGACGACATCAAAAAAGAAAACGTTTTTTGGAGCTGAAGACAAATTACTTATTGTGATTCCACTCAAACTTTTCAGAGAAAACTCGATTCCTTTTCTAAAAAAGAATGAAAGGCCAACAAAACAAACAAAAATTTGAATTAGTATAAAAAATTATAGCATCAATCAATAAAATTTTGGAATTAACTAACAGAACACAATCAGGAATAAAAACTCACATTACATCATGCAGGATATGGACATTTAAATTTGGAACGACCATCTAAACTAGTTTATAAACCGCATCCACCCCAACTACAAAACTTAGGATTCTAGATTTTTCAAAGCAAGATATGTTCCTTAGGGATACAACTTTTTTTTGCAAATTGTCGTGTATCATTTTCTAATGAGCCTTTTCTAGAAAACAGTGAAATTAAATATTTTTTTGTATATGATGAAAGAAGCTCACCCGTGACAAACCTTGACATTATATTTTGTCTGACTTTGACGAATTTCAAAAATAAGAACCCTGTTTTAAAAGAATGAATAATGTACTAAAAAAGAAAAATGTCCAAAATATTCAATACTTAACTGTTACATTAACTTTATTCTGCATCCTATGACAGTTTGAGAGTGGTCATATAAAGTGAAATCAATCAATAGTAAAATAATGGTTTATCTTTGAGTCCCCTTAAAAAATTGTTAGTTATATTTGATAAATTGTAAACTTAATATTATTTTTGATCCAAATTAAATCCTTTTTGTAAATCATTTATTTTTATTTCTTCTGAAAGTTAGAATTAAGAATTGTAAATAAATTAAAATAGCTCTGAAAATTTTGTTAAAACAAACAAGAACTTTATTCCAATGTGCTTAATTTTGAACTTTCTGAAGGTAATTCATTTAGGAGAAAACTATATTAAATTTCAATTTCTCAAAATATATTTACTCTAACTTTAAGATTTATTATCACGCAACAAGATTATTAGAAACTAACTTGTTGAACTTAATTGTCTCCCCATTTAATTATATAAAAATTAAAAATAGAGCAAGTTTTTTATAAATAATTTCTACAATGTTGTCTCGGCTTTTATATGTCAAATCACATTCACACATAAATACGCGTATAAAATTCGTTATAGTGACGAAAAATGATCAGGAACCGTATCCCATGTCCAACTTCTTGAGGTTTTAGAGAATATTTCTTTGCTCCTTAAACGTTTACAATTAATATCATGTGATGATCGGCATTCCTACAAACCGAGTAAGAAGAACCAAATTTACAAAGGCTGAAGAATAGAAGAGGTGCATACTTGTGAATGGTGGCGAGAGCTTCACGATTCTTAACGATGTTTGGTCCGAGAAGGGAAGCAAATCGTCGAGCAAGTTCAGTGAGGGCGTGGTATCCCTCGTTCCAGTGAGCTACTTTTGATTCAGGCGTCCCGTTCTGGCTGAAGTGTTCATCTAGCAAGGCCTTGAAATTCAATTGCAAAGCCTTTATCATGACTTTAGCAGTGCCAATTCGTTGCCGTTCCCTCACTTTGACTAACGAGCCTTTGATTATGTCATGGTAGTTGACATAAAACTAACAAACACAAATTTATTATAAAAAAGGGAGGAAAATGCTTTCAAATGGCAACTTTTTTTTACATATATAAACCTACTTTCAATTTTGAATATAACCCTTACAACTTTGGCGCCTAATTTAAAAGCTTGGAAATGTTTTTTATATAATCTGTTTAACAATATAAATAATAGTCAATTATCAAATTTTGATTTAATATTCAAAATTAAATTGTTATACAGGAAATTGACATTATATTTTGTCTGACTTTGACGAATTTCAAAAATAAGAACCCTCTTATTTATGTGTATATATTAAAAACATTTCAAAAGTATATATTTAAAATTTATAACTTTAAACTTAGGCCAGCATAATTTGTTGTAACTTGTAAGAGTTGTGTTCAAAATTAAAAATGTATCTCCCAGATTTTGTAAAAGATCCGAAAGATGATAGAGAAGAGCGACGCACTGACCCTCAAAAAATGATATTTATCTAATCATCAAAAATATTAATTATAAAATCTATACCAGATTTCAATACATAGATATTTTATATTGATGTTGTGCCTATTCCCACTTTTCCTCATTAGAGCTAAGTAAAAATCAAGAATAGAGTTACCAATGCCTTTAAAATCGTAATTTTAGTGAAGTGATTGAGTCGGGCATCGTTTAATTTTATAAAAAAAATTTTAAATGTTTGATTTTAAAAGGGGGTGGGTGTTATTTGAATAATCAAAATTAGTGATGCGAAATCAATTTTCCCCTTTATTTCTATATTAGCGCCAAAAATGGATAGCTTTCAAAAGGCAGTCCCAAAAGGGCTGCGCAAGAACGCCCGCTCAAAAAAGTTTCTAAGCATGTTCACAAAAAATAAAGACCTTCCCATTTATTTTAATTCAGACCGTATATTAACAAATATTTGTACATTAAAATAGTGAGTTGAGAAAAATGCAGAGAACAGAAAATATATTTTTTATATTGTATACATGAGTGTGCGTAAGGGTTAGGTCAATTTCTGTCAACTGTGTGTATTCAAAATAAAATAAAACAGCAAAAATTATTAAAATTGTGTTATGTGATAAAATAGTTTTACCTTCGTAAAATTTCGCAAGACATCAACAGAGTAAACGATCGGAATGGCTTTGTGAATGAAGAGTTTGCAGAAGGAAGCAAGGAAAAGTCTACTCTTACTCAAATGTTCGTCATCATCGTCATCGCTTTGCTCCACAAAAACTTTTTCCAGGATAAAAGAATTCAACTGCTTCTATAAAGCAATCAATCATTAATAAATATGTTTCACAGGAGTTATTATCCTAAAGTTCGAAACCCTATCCCGGATTTTATTTGGGAAACTTTTTTTAGCAATACACATTTATATAAATTTCTACCTTACTAACAATTGAAATATGACAGCAGTTTAAAAAAGATCCTTCATTCAACGAACTGAAGCACAATAAAAATTCTAATGCGACATGTTGAAAATAATCTTTTGAGATCTGCAATTGAGCAGGGAACTGATTAAAAGTTTAAAGAGCTAACTAGAAAAATACACATTTTTGTTATCAATTAAAAAAACGCAAAAACTAATACGATGTTTATTTCAGAGTTACGGCTTGTAAGCAGAAGCTGGTGGAACCGAATCCGGTAATATTAAAAATACAGCTCTTATGCTGGCGCCATAAAATATTTGTATACATATAGTTTATATAAAGAGGGGCCAAGAAAGGTCCATTTTTTAAATTTAAATATTTCAGTAAGCATTTTTTGTTTATAAAATACACATTGAAATGGCATCTTTAAATGCAGGAAACAAAACTACCATTTCTTTTATAGCCTTCTCTAATTTTATAAGCGTGCTATTAAGATTTTTGTTTTTTAAAATATGCTTGTTGTTGTTGTTGTTGTTGTTTTATTTGACACAGCTTGTAAAATGCAAGGATTTCGAAAGTTGGCATGAGGCTTTTACAAATTTAAGATGATTAATCACAGTTTTTGTGAATTTGTTTTTTTAGCATTGGGAGCCTTGGGGATCGAACCCCTGACCTTCAACTGTTAAGCTGAGAGGTACACCCTAACAACCATGAGGCTCAAAAATATGCTTTCTTTCTTATCCAAATAAAATGCACGAAGTTTCTCTCATTTTCCTTTACTATTGCCCAATATAAAATTATAAGAAAAATAAAATTTGGGCATTCCCTATTAAATGTAAGCTTACAATAAAAGAATCAAGTAGTTATATAAAACTAGTTTTTAGAGATATATATTATACAGGTAGCACGGCAACAATCAATTTTTTATAATTTAAGAAAAAAGTTGAAGGAGAAGGAGTTAGACGCCAAACTATTTTTGATCCGGAGTAGGGCATTTTTCTGGCTTCGAAACCCTGGTTATAAGAATTTTTTGAAAAATATGCGTTTTACAAATAATAATTAAAGTTATTGATTACAAAATAGCTAAAAAGATTAACGTCAACTTCTCTTACACTCTAACACTTTGAATAATATCACTTAATCAATTACCTACCGTAAGAAAAAATTTATTATTTTAACAATTTTTAGTTAAGCATATTTTTAGATAATATTTATAGCATTTTTACTCCTAAATTATCTTTTTTTAGCTCTAAATGGTCTTTTTCAGATATAATTTGTCTTATTTAAGTTCTAAAATGTCTATTTTCAATAGATTCGAAATTAAAAAAAGACAAATTAGAACTTAAATAAGGCAATTTCAAATTAAAAAAAAGGCAAATTAGAATTGAAAATGGTATATATTTATTTTTATCCTTTTTGGATACATTTACTTTAAAAGTGAGCAAAAAACAAATGCACATTCTGAGTGTGATCAAGTAGATTATGCTTATGGTAGAATAATATCATCAAAATATTTATTGAAAAAATATAAAAATATTAATCAATTTATTGCATCAAGAATTTTAAAACATTTATAATGAAATTCAATTCCACATTTTGAACATTTTTTACGAGTATTTTTTTTTACAAAAATCACAACTAATCATATGAATAATTGTATCCAAACACCCAGCGAATAATGGACATCACTTTTTATTTCTTATTTAGATTCTGGAATTTCAAATATTTTATCTTCCTCTATGCATGTTTATGCATGAGACGCTACAGAGGAGCTACAAATAGAGTTTATTGAAAAGACAGAAGATATATTTTTCACAAGAGAAAAATGGTCATTGAATTTTGGAAGAATGCGCTAGAACAGGCTTCTTCAATGCAGGGTCCATTTTGGGGTCTGGAAAAATGAGTTAAAAGCTTTGGAATTGAAGTAAAACCACAACAAATATCTCATTAATATACTTATATTTGAATATATTTTGACATCGATTGTAAAAAATTAAAGTATTGTGATTATTCTACTTTAATATATTGTATCGTTTTTCCATAAAATAAAATTTTAGGGCCTAAAGTTAATTTCAAAAAAATTTTGGACCCACATGTAAAAAAAAGGTTGAAAACAGTGAGCTAGAATATCCTGATCTTGGTGAGCATGCACAACGACTGTTTCCCGCTTTTCTCTAATGCTGTGCTGTGAATCCACATTTTCGTACTTGACGCAAATCAAGAGTTCGCTTGAAATACCGTTCACAAGGAGCAATTGAAACTAAGATGCACTATACTGTCAAGAGAACGCTTTCTGAGGAGAAAATACTTTAATAAAATACTTGAAAATGCCATGCTTTCCAGTTCTCTAACCATTTTAAATAAACGAAATTCAACAAATAACGTTCGTATATTTCTAAACTTCATTATATTTAAAAATTTTAAGCACAAATTGTATCTTGTGCATGAAGTGACGTCATAAACTATGTCTCAAAATGTTACTAGATATGTGAGTAAGCAGAGTGTTTACTAGACATACTCTCAGTCAGCGAAGCCCTTTCGCAATTAAGGCCAGCGATGAATTTTCTCAATTTCGTTTTCAAAATATCTTTGAATGTGAGGAAAAAAGAATATAAAATGCCTTGTTTCGGTATGTTTATACTAGAGAATTGCAATCCCTTTGATTTAGGTAGCTGTTTTATTATTATGTACCAAACCTCTTTATGTTTGTTCAAGGTGTACTTTCCAAGCCTATTTCAACTCACATAATATTCTATTGTTTTATGTGTATATATAAAAAAATATAAATTCATTAAGATTATAAAAATATGAAAAACGCAGGAGCAAAAAAAGAAGCTAAAGACTGCAACAGAGTATACGCGCATTACGTATTAAACATGTTTTTGCAAAAAAAATTCTGAAAATGATATCATATCAATTTTAAAATAATGAATATATTTTTAGTTGATTAGATTCGTTTGTTTTTGTTGCTTTAAAAATTAAGTTATGTAAAAGAATACAGTAATCCCTCGCTACTTCACGCTTCAAGTTTTGCGGCTTCAGCGAATCGCGGATTTTTAGCAATATTTAGTTGAAATATTCTTCAATAAGCATGAAACTTTATCTCAATTTTCATTTTTAAAACTTTTGATTTATCATCCTCTTTTTACTTGTTTTTATATTTTATCCGGTTTTTTGCCTGGGTCTTAAAATAAAAAAACCTGAATCCTTTTAAGCTTCATTTCCTAATCCTGATATGACGGCTCCAATCGCAAATTTAATTTTTTCTTTCTAATTTTGGTTTACACACTGATAAGTGCGCGTTCAGAAAGATTAAGATGCCCAGATGATACTTTCTATAACAAGCTTGAAGGAATGAGAGTAAAGCGCATTTACGCGTAGATTAAGGATTTTCTTAAGCCTTTCAAGCAATACAAATCGCCTGCTAAGTTATATAAAAACTCATTCGTATAAAAAATATAAGTGTAAAAAGGCTGAAGTAAGATTGAATAAAGAGTTAACAGTCTATAAAAGTATAGAATAGAGAATAGATATCATTTCAAAAAAGAATCGGATTACGATGGCAAGCGAAAAATATGACTTTTTCTATTTTTATAAATAAAAAGAATTAATAGATGTGAAAAGTTATGCAGTGAAAATATTATTCCTCTCCGCTTATTGGTAGAGAAGAAGCCACCAGTGTGATTACTCTTTGATAAGAGTGTAACATTATCCTCAAATGTTTATGCAAATGACATTCAATTAACACCTTTTAATGTACGCACTATCCTCTAATATGTACTGTTAATATTCCATCTCCAAGACACAATTACATTTATAACACCTTTAAGCCTCAATGTACTCACAAGGACACACTCACACACACATACACATAACTGCATAATGCACAGAACATAAACTTATATATAGGTAAATAAAGAAAGAGAGGCGTCACTTCTTTAGATCTTCACCGTCATAAACAAAGGCTATCAATGAGCCAGAGAAAAAGTGAAGATTGAAGACCTCTGCCAATTCACCGTTATAAGGCCATCAATGAGCCAAGAAGACTGGAGATCTCTACCAACTTTCGTTAATATAATAAAATTATATCCTCAATTACACGTCAACGTAACAAAGAGTAACCGGCGAAAAAACATTAAACATTGTAGAATATAATTTCATAAGTACGGTGATGAAAAACTCGGCTATCCTATTTAGAACTAAATAATAATGCAAATAAGAATTTTTAAACACCTTATTTACATAATTTAAACGTGTTTTTATTAAATCAAAAAATCTATTTTTGATATAAAAAAATCCTTGATTTTTGTTGTCGTTTGATTCGATTGAGCCTATTTAGTCCTAAATTGAGTAGTGTTTTCTTTAAAGGTGAGCACTTGACTACATAAACATAAGAGTTTCTGAAAGAAACACACTTGTGGATGGATGTGTCAATGGCTTAGCTATACAAAATATTTCATATCACATTTAACTTAGCTTGCACATTTTTTATAAGCACGCGAGCTGTCAGGGTTCAGGCATCAAATCAGGTCAAAAATTAAGCAACTTGCTTATCAATCCTCACATCTCGTATCGATCTAATGCTAAATTTTTGCAATTGTAAACACCGCTTTCATTTCTTCATTTTCTCAGAAATAGAGAAATGCATTTTATTTAATTATTGAAAATTTTTTAATACAAAATAATTAAATAATAAGCAACGATGTAAGCAACTTACGACCCGAAAAGGTCCTCCACTATCCAAAAAAATGGAGTTGCTTGTAAAAAAAAGTGTGCGTTAAAAATATCGCCCAATTAATTATTATTATTAATGTGAAAACATATTAAAAATCATCTTTTGAAAATTTTTGCAATGCGAAAAGAGACTGCTTTTTAAATACAGTTGTTTAATGCCAAGTGCGGAATTGCGCCAAACCTACCATTTGAATATAAATGCAATACTATCAGGGATTCATTCGCTTGATACACAACCATTTCACTTGTATTGTTGCTGTCCTCTTGATTTTGATTGGAATATATTAGAATGTCACAGATGGATAAAAATGCCTAAAAGATTAAAAATGAGTTATTACTTATTAGTTATAACACCGATCCTATAAAAATTTTACCAATGTTATGCAAATATAAGAAAACATGATAGAAATAAATATGTTAGCTATAAATTTAAAAGTTTATTTTAAAAACAATAAATTAGAATTTAAATTTAATAAATAAGAATAAATATATCACTAAATTTTTGATATATCATGACAAATAAACGCCAAAAACAGAAAGCCAACTTTTTTGTACCTAGAAAAGCAAATGGGTCGTACCCTGAGATAAAAGTTAACAAAGTCAAAAATAAAAAATTTTTCAAAGTTTGTTATAAAATGGATGCAAAGCTTTATTTTACTTTAGAAAACAAAAATGTATTATTTTATGCATTTCAAGTAACACAAATGTAAAGCCTTTTGTTTTTCAGATTTTTTTCAGGGCTTAACTAAAATAGGTAAAAAGTAAGTCAAGTAAGTTTAAATTAAATTTCTGAAAACATTGAGCCTATAAAGTATTTAATATAGCAAGCCCATCCTTTTCCTTAACTCATCTTTGATAGGTTTATAAGAGAAAGAGTGGTAGAATATTTCGCAATATTGCAAGATATGTTTACACGCTGGGAGTTCCAGGTTAGCATTGAAATTATAAAACAACATCCTTAATAATCAATTAATACATATTTTAGGATGAATCAGTAGAAAAAAGAGTAGATAGAATTCGGAATGGATATCTAATAAAATTTAGGAGTCGGAGAAAAGATAACTTTTCTAAGTATTACTAAATAAATAGTTTACTCTTTGTAGGGATATGGAGTGACCTATTTTTAGTCGGTCAAAGTCGGAAGCTCGCGTTTAAGTTTTAGAGTCGCAGTCGGAATCGGATTTTGAAAGCACGAGAAGTCGGATACATTCCTCCGAATCCTCATCCCTGGAAAAAGGAAATATGTTATGAGGCCTCGAATTTATATCAAAAACTAATATATTGTCATGAAATACAACGTTGAGCATAAGAATTATAAAAAAATATGCCCTAGAAATGGTATTCATTTGAAAGTATTTGTCTTAAAGTTCTACGCTTTAGTGCATTTTTGCGGTTTCCATAAACCTTTGGAACCACGCAGATTTTATCACTTCTATATACTGTTTTGCTCTTGCTCATACACTACATAATGTATTCATCAAGATGAAAATTTGTGTGTATCCTGTTTTTTAACTCTTCTACAACTCTTGCTTGAAAAAGTAAGCGTAGTCTTCTTAAAAGTGATATCTCGAAACAAAAAACTCGTGGACGCCTGTTTATCCCATATCACAGAGTATTAACAAAAGTAAACTAACTCCAAGTACGTTTATATTTTGATTAAAAGTTTAAAATTATGAGTGTTGAAACACAATTGCTTGGCACACTAAAAAGGAATTGCGCAAAAAGGTAATTCATGCTTCTTAGCGGAGTTCTAAAATAAAATTTGCTGACTTTTGCATGACTGTGTTTGTCAAAAATTAGTCCAATTTTTATATGTGAAAATGGCTGTACGCTTATATATTTGACATAATGTTTTGGCTTCACTTAAATTTTGCAAAAAGGCTAAGAGGATGGAAAATAGAAGCATTAACTGCCTTCATACCTTCAGCTGGGAGAATAAAATACATTTATAGATATTACAAGAAGGTATATCTGAAAAAAAGAATAGATTTATTCAGCATATCTGAAAGTTAAGTTATAATAATCTGCAAAATAAAAGAGAAATAAAGCAAAAAATGAACAAATTTATAAAAGCCAAGTAGTATGCTATCAATAAATTGATCTAGTTTACATAACTCGTTTCTTGCATCTTTCTGTTAGAGCGTCCTAGAACATTCTTTATTTCCCTCGTTTCACGTTCCTCTATAGGTTGCTTTCTTTGTCCTTTTTTAGGTATCTATGAATCCCAACATTGCAATAAAAACGCCATATACGTGAGGTTAAGATTATTTCAAATCTTCAATATATCACCATTGATTGATAAGCCACTTTCAACATATGCATAATATCTTACACCTATTTCAGCCCTTTCATGCACAATAGGTTACAAATTAGACATGAAAAAATGGCCCGCCATACGTTAAATGAAAATGCATTCAAAAAAGGGCAAGCAATTATTTTTCGAAAACCAATGATTGAAAGATTTTAATGATGCATTTGATTTTTTTGATTTTAACCCTTAAAGGAGCAGAATTGTGAAGATATGGTTTCTTTCCTCAAGAGTTAAGGTAGTTTTGTATCAAATTACTTAATTCCATCTGATTTTTCTGCTAAAAAATAGATTACCCTTATTTAATCCCAGAAAATTCAGATGATATGTACTTTGACATAAAAGTACCTTAAAATCAAGAAATCAGCTGCGTCAGTAAAAACTCAAAATGTGATGAAAAGGGTGAGATGGAAGAAATGCACTGGATGGAGAGAGTGATTCGGGAAAAAAATAAAGGACGTACATCTTCTTCAATGCCGGATCGAGCGTACATCAATTCTTGGGCTGTTTGGATAAAGTGAGAAAGTTGATTGGATAGGGAAGCGCTAGCCTCCGAATTTCCTTGCTCCATTCCACAGACGATGGAGAAGCAGAGGTTGAAATGACAGCACGAGAGAGCAGATTTTACTATTTCGATGGGCAGAGGTTGAAGCGAAGCGTAGTCCACACTACTCTTGAGCAGCCCGTAGAAGCTGGGCCAGAGCGCGCAACTGGAGATGTCGTGGAAGCGAGAAAACGCCTCGATCCTGCTCAGCGACGCTTTCAAAGCGAACACCACGTCTTCATCCGCCAAATCGTCCTTCTAAAGGCCAAATAAATTAATTTTTTGCATCAGAAGGAGAAATCAAGGATTAAAGGCACAGACCTCAAGCTTCATACCATTTTGGATTTTGAAAGTGATAGTTTGTTACAAAAAGTTCTTCGTACCAATATCAATAATAAGATAAAAAATTTTATTTATACTTTTTTAAAATATACAAATAAATTGAGATTTTGACCATTTGGCATCAACCCATTCAATTTTTGTAAAAATTAAAAAACACAGAAATTTATTCGTAAAATTTTTTATAATAAATGAAAATGACTTTATTCACTTTTGATCAGCATCAATAAAAATGTTAATTACAAATCCGTTTGTTTATAATCATTCATAAAACATAAGGTCCAAATATTTTTTATGAGTAAAAAAATACTTGACAAAAATTAAAAAAGCACTACCGAATTTTCAATTCACATTTAATCTTTTCAAAAAAAATAAATAAACAAAGACAATTTTAAAAAATTTTGATTTTTCAAAATGTATGATATATCCAGGGTTTTATGAAAATAAGTTTGTTTGAAAAGTTAAAGGCAAGCAATTCACTTATGTAAATTGAATGATGACATCACTTCCTTATTTTAAGATTTTGAAATATTCTAACAAGTTTTTAATGATGAAAAATAATTTTTTTGGATCGAACATTCTCAAATAAATAAATAAATTGGTTCTACGGCTACTTTCCGAGCAAGCTAGGCTATAGTCGGTGTTGCGACTATGAAGACACATATAAAAAGACTGCCTAATTTTACATTTCCGAAATTCCTTATTTTGTTCATCCGCTATTTTTAAATATCTTTTTTTTCATATCCTTAAGAACTACTTATTTCCGTGTTAATTTTGGTCTACCCTCAGATTTACCTATAGTTTGCTGTTTGTACGCTATATTGATTAATTCTTCAGCTGGTCTTCTGTTTACATGCACAAACCACCTTTATCTTTGCTTCTCAATTACTTTATTGATTTCATTTACATTACATAAATTTCTTATTTTTCATTGCTTAATTTGTCTTTCCAATTAGATTTACAAATAATTCTTAACATTCTCATCTCAATTGTGTTTACATAGAACACTACTTAAAGATTTAAATTTCTTCCAAGCTAGTTTTATTCTGTGTTCTACTGAGTTACTAACGCTACCTATCTCATCTATAACCTCTCCCAAGTAACAAAATTGATTGACCTTTTCTTATCTTTTAGTACTAACCTTTTTAAAATCAGAACTAGTACACTTAAAATGTTTAACTTTTGATAAACTACCTTTAATACCAGAGCACCTTTTATGTATCCATTTACTACAAGATGTACAAAAAATAGAATTTGTATATTTAAAGAATCACCTATTTTTATCCACTTAGACTTACTAAAGTTAATTCTTAAACCCATATTTTTCAAAGTAGTTTTCCAAAAACTTATTTTCTTACTTAAATCTTCAAGAGAAATATTCCCAAAGAAAAAGTTAATCGTTCTCAAATTTTGAATGAGTAAATGGAGAAAATAAATGGTACAAGCTGGACATAGGATTGGTATGCAGTAGAAAACTTTTGAGCTAGTGTATCGATGAGCATGGACTTTGAGACGATGATTTTGGAGTTGTGTTCAATGGTGCAGAAGTGTTCGTAGCTATGAGCACACGACGTCAGCAGGGCGCTATGCGTATGACGCAAACACAGCTCATCGACTGCTTTCAACAGAGCTTGGAGTTGGGCCTCCAGTCTGGGCGAAGTGTAGAAAATCTCCACGTCAAGATGTTGAGAGATTTGAAGAAGATTACACAGCTTGTCAACATCCGCACAATACTTATTCAGCAGAGAGGGCAGTGTGGCCATGAAGTGATGCGATAGTTTTGCTTTATCTTCGCTTATTTGTTTGTTTTCTTTAACAGAGATCTACAGCAAAAGAAAAATATGCAACGATAAACTTTCACTTGAAATCACCGCACCTAAACAATAACGAAAAATAATATAATAGCCAAAAGTTGGGAAAAAACAAAGAAAATAGCAAAAAATGTTCTTAAAAAGCCATCTAAAACTCAGAAGCTTATAATTTATCACACACATTAAAAAAATATGATGGAATGAAAAAATTTTAATGAGTAAGGAATATGGCTGATTTATAATAGAAATAGATATATGGATAGTTAAACATATAGTGGATTTTAAATAAAATTAATTTCATTTTCCCATTTAAATTATGATGGAAAAGGTAGCGCAGAGAAATATAAAACATTCTAAATATGTCTTTGCTACCCTTTAGATTTATCAACGCTTGTGTAATAAATTAGTAACATTATTCGCAGTTAGATGTTGACACGAAAGGAGTGGTTGGAAAAAAAGATGAGAATAATCATGGTCCAATAAAATCACATAAAGATCCGTCAATCAAATTTGAAATTATAGTTTATATCAAACTCGGAGTCCCATGAGGGCCAAGGGAGTGAGTTTGTGTTCTCATGAGGGCCGCACTCCTACAATTATATTTAAAGTTGTTCAATAAAAATTATTGCAGAATATTTTACTTTTAACTTAGAAACATGTAATGGTTTGATTATATTCAAAAATGCAAGTACAAAGTCATGTATAGTTAAACAAAATAATTTAATTAAAAAATTAGCAAGGATATAAATCTGTTCTTTATTTTAATATAAAAAAAGTTTATAAGACAGCATACATGACCCACATGTATTTGAATGAACTACAAATGAAATGCACATAAATTACAATAGTTCAAAATAAACATTTATTTTTAATTATTCAAATACTTTACACGTTCTTGTCCCGAGGCTTGACACCTCTCATTCTTGACAATCTTTGCTATGTCTGGCTGAAATTTCTGTATAGTGCGAACTTTTATAAGAGATGATAAGTGAAAATCAGTCAACCTAGTTCTCTGAAAAGTCTAAATCTACACTTATACATAAAATTATAATTAATAATACTGTAATCTGTGTGGGCCGCAAATCTGCTTGTTATGGGCCGCATGTTTGACATGGCTGGTTTATATCGCAATAATAGATACGCCTAGTAATAGCATCATTCGCATCTACAAAGAGTATGCCGCAACTAGAAATACATGATGAATTTAATGGGAAAGAATGAAAAAATAACTTTTGTTGAAGAAACACAAATAAGCAGACGAATCAGAGAATTTCAAAGAAGGAGCGAAGTGCAGCAACACAAAAAGTGAAAAGTTCTGGATAATAAATTCTTATAGCAGATATAAAAGGAGTTTAATGAAAAAAGTGAACTTTTTGACAAGAATTCAATCAACTAATTAAATTGCCCTTTATTTATTTAATTAATGTTAATTCAATATGTTAAAAATATATTTATAATAAAAAATTGAATGAATAAGTAGACAATTAACCTCCAGTGGATTTTTTTCTTGGAATTAATTTAAAAATACTAGGACAAAAAAATGAAATCTCATATTGCATTAATGAACGCTTTCAAAAGTAAATGACTGTTCTTAATAACTTTAATGAAGAATCTAAAAATATGATTTTGATAACATTCTCCTATCTTAATCATATTTGTATAGATAGATAGGATCTATAAGAAAAAACAATGCATCGGCATACATGCATTTTCTTTGTGGGTGCTCTGCCAACAGGAGATTCTCCAGTTGCAGCTTGCTTCACACTGCACGACATAATCTCAATCAGACACGTTTCCTGCTGATCATCCAGTGCTAAACGCAAAATACACTCATCATTTATCACAAAAGAAAAAGACAGCTAAAACGAAAATACCCTCTTCGTTTCTTCCCGGTTCTTCCAATAGCAAATCAGTCATGCATTCCCAATCTTTTACCATATCATTTGATTCAATTAGACTATCAACCAGATAAGCTCCATGCTCGTGCAACTAAAATACGAAACAACAAGACACACGCATGCATTTATATACACAAAAACATATAAAGAGTGTTAGTCCCTTTAAAAATTCTAAACTGTAATAATTTGTGTAGCTATTCAAGACAGTTCCATTGTCAAGAGTAAGCGCACATCAGTGTGAAAATAAGGTTTAATTTTTATTCAACTTATCCAGACTTCGCTCGAAAGAAGTTAAACTTAGAGAGGCCACGGACCGACAACTTGCATGTGGGAAAAGAAGTGCTTTGAGAAATACTGTCTGTATAAATGATTTTAAATAGTTTTTTCCAACCCGGAAACTTCAAAATAAAATCATTAATACTTTTTAAAACTGCCACTTCTTAATTAACCCCAATTTATGCGGTGTTTGTATGACTTTGAAGTTGTCATGACAACTTTAAACAGATATTTTTTCCAAATCTATATTTTTTGTTTATTACTTGATGCGATCCTTAACTGCAACGCAAATGCGACATCACGTTCAAGCCTGAATCGTAAGCATTGATCATGAAAAGTTGTATTTTAAAGGGGATAAACACAATATGTAATATGTATTTTATAAATATAGATTAATAACAAAACTATTTTCAAATTGGTTGAAGGACAGGTATGCCAAAATATGAACAGCAGCATAAAATCAAAATATGAAGCCAACTTAGTATATTCCGAAATTTTGTCAAGAACCATTGAATTATTGATGCTACCCAAGATTTAAGGTAGTTTGAATATAAATGAAATTATTTTCATTATCGCTTAATCTAAATATAAAATTTTTTTCAATTTCAATTTATGCTAAATTAGACATATCCGTCCCTCTCTCAGCGAACTTTAAACCCGATGCCACTTTAATCATGTCACCCGTATCTATTCTATAAATAGGCATTGAACTATACGAGATTAGGTTGTATTTGGGTGCACGTGTATATGTGTGCCTATTTATGTAAGTATAAGCGTATATGCGTTTGTGTTTCTGTGTAAGTGTATATTTGGGTACATATGAATATGTGCTTATACTTGTGTAAATATGTTTGTATATACAAGAATCTTCGAAGGTTATAATATTTATATCTACCATTTTAATATCCCATTGATTTAATAAAAAAACTTTCTCTAAGCCAACGATTTTTTGAAATTATTTCTTTTTACTTTTTGTTCTTCTCTAATTTAAAATGTCTCCTCCAATACCAGACAAATAAAAGAAAGATTTGATAGGAATAGTTTATGTAGAAGGAGAAAGTATAACAATAGCTTCTAAAATTTTATACTCTACTCTACTGCTAAATTTATAATAAAAAATCACTTTGAAGTTCAAAAATGGTGCTATAAAGGAATAAATATATAGAAGAGTGTACAGGAAAGTTGATGATTTACATGTCAACTTTATAGAAGAAATGGTTTCAGAAATCTCCAAGTCACTTTATTAGAAATTGCTTGTTTTATGTACTAAATACAATTGGGATATTCCACTAAAAACGATTCACAATATTTTGGTAGATAAATTAAACGTAGAAAAAATGTAATCGAGTAATTGATCGCGTTAATTGTTTTAAGAGTATCGAGAAAAGGTAAATTTTTTGTGAAGATTTGAAACAAATACACCTAGTGAATATCATATGTGTACTTTCATTAATGAAAGAGGCTTGATCTACACATCAGAAAACAGAATGCACGATCCAAAATTGGAAAAAGAGTACAAGTTGTTGTGCCCACTGTTAAAAAGGAAAACTTTTAAATTAAAATAGATATTTTTTAATCTATTTTAAATTTAGATAAAAATGTAACATTGATAGCTGCAATAAATGAAAGTGGCTTGTTGCATTTTAAATGATTGATGATGGAACATGTAATGCTAAAAAGTTTAAAGAATTTCTAATGGAGTTAATGGGTTAGAATTAACAACTTAAATAAATCTTGGTTAATTATGGATAAGGCTAAAATCCACAAACTCAGACAATGGAATGTATAACATCAAACGGACATATTTTGAAATTCCTTAATCTTCTCAAAAATTAAAAATTTTGCAAAACAAAAATTAGGTTATACAACATTAAACTTTGAAACGTGGCTTAATAATTTTAGTTAGAGTCTAATAAAACACACTGCAAAACGTTATTAAAGAAGAAGTCTCCTCAATAAGCAGCGAAGAATGTAAAAGTTATATCACACATGCTCTGCGTAAAAGGACAAATGGGAATTCCTATTTCTCCATAAATAAAAATATTTTTGTTTGTATTTTGGATAATATCATATTAATAAAAGTTATTAAAATACTAAAACTATAATCATTTAAAACCATAAAGTAATCGTAAAATTAAAGCATAAACTTATGGCCCATATTTTTTTAATTAAAAAGTTGTTTAAAAATAGCAATTAAATTTTGTATTTAAAAAAAATAAAAACCAATTTGAAATTCTGAAAGACAACTTAGAATTAAAAAAACAAAGTAGAACCTAAAATGGTAGATAGATATATTATAACCGGTATCCGGTAATTTCATCGTATAGTAAATTCACCGTGATGCAATACATCGTTGGTATTTTCATCGTTAAGTATTTTCATCGTATAGTGATTACATCGCGAGATTTATGGATTGACCATATTACTCAATTGCGGTGTCACAAGATAATCCCACAATTTGCGTATACAATTATGCATACATTTTTATGAAATTACTAACTGTATACTGCATATTTATTTGTATCTTCAAACCTCAAAATGTCTTTAAGTGCAGGAAAAGCAGATTCTATATACTTATCGTCATTGTCTCTAACTTCCTTTACTTTTTCTCAAATTCTGTGTATATATAAATACCTTTTCATAGGATATCTTTTTTTATAATAAAACTAAAAAATAATTTAATTGTTCGTAATAAACTTAAAAAAATTATAAAGGGATATTTACAAAAAAACATTGAGCGTCAAGCATAAAATTAGTAAGACGACGTAATTACTGCACGATGAAAATACCGACGATGTATTGAATCACGATGAATTTACTATGCGATGAAATTACCACGATGAAATTACAGTGAACCATTATAATCTTAGAAGATTATTGTATATACAAACATATTTACACAAATACAAGCACATATTCACACATGTGCACCCAAATACACGCTAACACATAGAACACAAACATACATGCACGCACGCTTACACAAATGCACACAAAACATACACATATAAAAGTGCAACCAAGTACACTCTAACACATGGTAACAGTCACTAAGACGCACACGTATACGCAAAACAAACAAATAGTATATTTAAGAGAAGCAATAAATGGGTTGTTGGTTGGGGTGGGCGCAGTCATAACAAAAGATATCGACTCTGCCTCCCACTAGACTTCAATAGAACTTGCTTTGCATCAAGGCTGTAAGCATTCCATATAAGAACTATTCTAAACCTTCCATTTTTATTGCGAAAAAGGAAATTTATTGATAATATATTCTAGAAATTTTTTTATAAGAATACAGGGTATAATCAATATACATTAGGGTAGGTCGATTTAATATTTTTTTCAAAACCGCAGTAGGATCCTATCATTGGTAGATAATATTAGCCTTCAGACATTACTTAAAACAAAAATTAAGAAAAAATATTGAAGTATCTTTTGCGGAAATTGATTTGAATTTTAGTATTCACTTGTAGTTTTTAAATGTGTTTTCTTCTAAAAAAATATATAAAAAACAATTGAAAAAACATTTATTTTCATTTAATCTGTTTTCATTCATACAAACTATCATAAGTTTGATAATAATAGCCTTTTGATATGAAAGAAGGGCGTTTTGACCGACTCAATAGTTTCGTCAAAATTGATTTATGACGATTCTCGTTTCCAAAAACCAAATGTGAGGCCTCTGAAACTAATTTCACGCTTCTTTCAACACCTTGAGAATGAGATGGTAGATTTGGGATATTTGGCTTGTTTTCATTTCGAATCAAGTCTTTTATTTCGTTATTTGATACGTTCTTCAACATAGGCGGCTCTATTAACTGAGTATGAGTAATATCTATCAATTCACTCCAAGTTTCAGCTTCCCAGTTTATTTTAGGAATTTTCTTTGCTACTTTGACTCCATTTGATTCTCTAAAACAAAAGTCTGAAACACTTAAAAAAGTTAAAGTTTAATATTACCTTTCTCTTACTTCTAAAATTTTACTAAGTGCAGTATTTCTAATACTTTTATCATCACTTTTTATCATTGAATAAAGAAAGTTTTCAGGAAGTAAACAGAAAGCATTTTTTGTAAATTATTTTTTACGATATGTATGACATCATCATAAGGAAGTAGCTTCACAGCTTTAATGGTGGAAAAAAGTATTAATGGGCTGTCTTGAAGTTTTGATGAAACTTTTATTTTGAACCATGCTGGAGCGTAAATCTGTACAATATATTGCACAAGTTTTTTCAGATTTTCACTTGGTGATACTTCTCTTGTGTATATTGCAAGTGTTAGCCACCTTGAATGATTCACAGGACCTATTTTACATTCTATCCATCTTTCATCTACTTTTCCTAGACCAATGCCTTTGCTGTACTCAAACAAAAGACGTTGATCGTGGCTGAGATCAGTGAGATCATTTCTGTGGAAGATTTCTCTAGTCAAAGGAGAATCTATAATTTCAAAACTTACTTGTGCTTGATGTTGTATATTTTCACAACACTTTTGACCCAGCTCCCACATATATTTTCCTGGACTAACTGTTACGCCATCAATGTACTTGAATAACGCTCTAAATGGAAGTTCATTTTGATGAAGACTGCATCCGATAGTGTGAAGATTTCTTCTTATCATTTTTTCAAGGGTGACGACTAAGCCATTCTTCCATCCTGTGTTTGCTGCAGTATTGTCCAAAAGAATGGCGAATATACTCTCAATACTTTTATATTCTTCTAAGACTCTAAATGTTTCGTTAGCAAGAACTTCACCAGTCGCGCCAATCAAAGGAACAGTCTTGTGCGTGAGATACTTTCCTTGAGTTTCTCCATCTTCAACTGTAAATGTTAAATGATGCTCTTTCAAAACATCTTTTTAATACCACTTTTTCATCTACAGACTTCTCTATGAACGTTAAAGTTTTAGCGTCAATTTTTCCATCAACGCCAATGCAAAAAAATTTGTTGTTTGGCCTCATTTCTTGATCACTAATAATATTTACTTTAGCCTTGGCTCTATCTATTTTGCTTTTATCTACCAAAATGTCTTTGAATAAATGTTTTATGTCATTAAACAAGGCATTAGCCAAAGCTGCTCCTAAGTTAGAAGAACAATCGTGTCTTACTAGCTCCATTGCATATCTTGGTAACTTTGTAAGATTGTAACTTTCTTTGATACATGTATGATTATTCCACTCTTCTTCTTCCTAAAAAATAGTAAAACGAAATATATCACTAACAACTTAAATTAATACTACCTGAGACACAAACGAAGAACTTGATGATCTTCTTGATTCAATATTCACTTTCAAATTTTCCGAAATAACATTAGGTTTCATCTTTTTACTTTTCCTTACAGCATTTTTATCAACAGTAGACATTTGAAAATTCCCCATTGGTCCCACTTTGTTTCTTTGATCACGGAGGTACAATCTTTCTTCAATTGGAACTTTTGCATTAGAAGAACATGTGCATAAAATGTGTTCTTTAGTACAATTTGCTTTTTTACATTTGACTCGAGAATCAGAACATGGTACAGTGTTTAAAGAACAAGAACATGATGATAAATCAAAGAGACTATTTATTTTTTTATTTAAATTTTTCTTCACCTTTATCTTTGCATGCTTTCTGTTTATTTCTTTTACATTTACCAATAAATTCTTTACTTTTCTTATTATAGATTTATCATTAATCAAAGGCAAGTTTGGATTCACTGTACCCCAAATATACTTAAGCACAGAACAAATTTTATCCACTATTGAACAAAAGTTTAAATCAGGAAATGAGTTAATGAGAAAATAATAATATTGAATAACTTCCAAATGAGTGCTTGGATGTGTAAGCGAAATGTCACATGGACCACCTCCAAATTTATCTTCACTTTTCTTCCTAGTAACAGGTTTCTTTATTTTAGCCATTTTGAAACTATGTTATATACGAAAAAAAATTTAAAAGGTATATACGTATAGAAACAATTATCTGTAACAAACTCATTTCCGCAAAAATATAAACTAATTTAGAGATTTTTTTCTTTATTTTTCCATTGTATGCATCAAAATGAAACTACCTTTTATAGGATCTTGTTGCGGTTTTAAAATCGACCTACCCTAATATACATTGGATAAAAAGATATACATATTCATCAAATAGATCAAATCTTCTATGTGTTTCAATGATACGCTATAGTTAATTAATTATACCCTTTTTTGAATATTTTTATTGTCAGTTCAAAAGGATTTTAATGAATTAATAAGGGAGATAGCATTCGAAAATGAATCAAAAATAAAAAATTTGTAAATTTATTATACAAATTAGCATTGTTTTAGTGACTCCGATTCCAACAAGTTCTTTAATGCCTCCCTCTCAGAATCCCCAGTCTTGGTTCTTAGAAAGATTAAAAGTATTAAATGTATCAGTGATAAGAAGAAAAGAGAAAAGCGAGCTGTTGTGAAAAATATAGGGGGAAGCATACATCACTCTCAATGTAAAATTGAACAAGGTCTCGAATCAAGGTGGTGTTGGGAAGTCTTCTTTTCCCACTTTTTGTCTTGAAAGTTTTGCGAAGGGAATCTTCATCCAGAGTAAAAATGCGTTCTTTCAAAAATTCTCCTGCTGCTTGCGCAACCTTAAAAGAGTAATGGAAAGATTAATTTCTCAAGGATAAGGGAGAGTGTGAATTTTACAGAAACAAACTGAATCTCAAAATTTCTGAAATCCAAATTTTTCCAAAGTATTAAAAATAATGTATATGAAAGATTTGAATCATTTAAAATAAAAAATAACCTTTTTAATATTTATAGAAAATTTAAAAAATATATATTAGTATTTTTCTTATTTTTCATCTTAAATAGTCAAAAAATTGAACATGACAACATTTTAAACTTATTTTTAAAAAATGAAGATTTTGATTTGTTTCTGTAAAAAGTTGCACCCAGAGAGACGAATAAAAAGCAAACGGGGCGATTAATCGAATACACAAGTTCGTAAATGCTTTCACAATCGGAATCGGATAAATGTTCACGATGGTACTTCAAGATGGAGATGACAAGTTTGACAGCATTTACAGCAACATCACTTTCCTTATCAAGAGTCATGGCAATAAGTCTTTCCTTAATAGCACAGAATAAATTACACATACTATGAAATAAAGAAAACGTAACATATTTCTAGTGTTGGATTTGAAAACGGGCAGTGAGTAGCAGCCTAAGGATAATGGAATACATTCGATATATTTACACCTTCACACACAATCCAATATATTTTCAAAAAACAAAAAATACATTCTAAACATTTATATTCAAGATAATAAAATTGAGAGATAGTAAAACACCATAGCATTCTTTTGAAGGCAAAAACATCAGACGTAAATAATGTAGAAGAAAGCTCGATTCAAATTTAAAAACGAGTGTGAAACATTCAGCGCACAAATTTTGAGTACATAGGTAACGATATCGAATTAAAGATGAAATTAAATTAGCAATGGTTATGAACTCGCTTTTTTTCAAACATTAAATTAAAATAATTAAATAATCAAAATAACAGATTTATCAGCTAATCACTCTAATTCTAGTTGTCTGCTATTATTTATAAACTTTCAAAAAATGGCACAAAATATTAGCTCGTCAAAAAACAAGATTTAATAAGATTGATACTGCTTTGTTCGTGTTGGATAATTGTCAAATACATAAAAAATAAATAAACCTTGATGGTTTTGACGAACAAATTGCAATAATAAAGAACTTATCTCTTTATTCCTATATGCTGAATGCTAAAAGTTTAGTAAGCAAAAGAAGTGGAGACAAAACATTATCTCAGATAATTGACAAAACATTTATCTTAGATAATTGAAGTAGCAGTTAAGACAATCAATGCTAACGATCGTCTAAATTATTTTGGTCATGTGGCATTAAATAATCAAAAGGGATCGATTGATTGTTCATGAATTTCTTTGAATAAATTTCTTTATTTTTTCATTTTCAATAATTTTATATTTTACAACTTTTTGAAAATTAATCTAGAAGCAATTTAAAAGTATGTCAAAAGGCTCTAATTAGCATTAAGGTTGATTCGCTTCATTTTTAATTTTCACATCCTAATTATGAAAAAATATTTATTTATTTTTTTTACCCTTTTTCACGTTAATACCCTGATGTTACACTTTTACTTTGGATGCTTATGTTAATCCAAAAGTAAACAAAAATAATTTAAAGAAAAATACACACACAAATAAAATAAAAAGACTAGGAAAAATCTAAAATTGCAAAAAGTGCGAGGAAGTTGTAAGGAAGTGCCAAAGGATGCGTTTGAATTGCAAAAGGGTGCGACGAAACTAAAAATGGCATGTATACAAAAGTGAAGGAAACAGCAAGCATCATTTAGCATCCTGTTGAATTCAAAAATATCAAGACGCATGCACAGGCATGGGTTTAAACTTTTTTATCTTACTGTCTAAAAGTATCTCGATAGAGTGAATGTTAACCAATTTGAAAAATGAATTTATTCTGGCCCTAATTTAATTAACACTTTTTCCACCAAGAAAGATATGCAAATAGGTTATGCACTATATCAAACCTTAAAATAACATAAAAGACCAATTAGAATGAATGAATATGTAAGTTAGAAAAAGATTGGAGCAAATTAATAGATATAAAAAGTTCATATATTCATGACTTACTTTAATACTTTCTGTGTTGCAAAAGACCATTCAATTATTAAAAAATGAAACATGAAAAGGCATTTATATATTTATATACGGGGAGCTCTTAGAAAAGAAGAACCCGATTACAAGGGAAATAACTACGCTTAGTTTTAATACAAACATAGTTAGCTTTTTAGCTTTAATAAACAAAACTTAACATTTCGAAATTAAATATTCTTCATATAATTTTATTACACATTCATTCTTTCGACTAACTCTCTATATTTTAACTTCTACATCTTGAACATCTCATTTTTTTATTTAACTTAAAGCAACTGCCCAAGCTAGTGCTCGCACATTTTCTTTTAAGAGTTTAGAATATATATTTATCCATCTAAAGCAAAACCTTTATTTGGCCTCCATATAACATAACACGATAAAGACGGCTTCTATTCTACTTTCTATTTACCATTTCAAATTTGCATCCCATGTTGTGTTTTCGTTTTTACTTCCAACGCATAAAAGTTGAAGACATTTTTACATCTGAACTCATCTCTCTCCTTTTTTCAATGATCTCGATTTCGAGTATTGCTAAACCTTCTATGTAATGATGTATCACAATATTTACAATGAAGAGATTTCGTTGCCAAAACGTTGTAACGTTTGTTTTCATTTCGTTATTTTTAAGACATCTTCATCGCGTAATTTCATGAATAAAGAATTACTGTGTCAAATATTTCATAACTAATGAGATATATGACATAAAATGCTTAATTCATTCGTGTGGAGAAATTTCACATCAAATAGGAAAAAGTTATTCTGTAAATGATGTAAGAACCTTTCAGAAAAATTGGTTAGAAGAAAGAAGTGACTTGTGTTACTCAACATTAAACAGTAGGATGCAAATACAAGCGGTAAACGATCCATGCGTGACAAGAGAAACCCCGCCGTGATATTTCTTTCATTTAACGATGATTTTGGTCCCAACTATTTCTCTTAAAGATTTAATTTAAATGATCAGAGCCAAAAATTGCTTCAATATTTCCAAATTTTGAAAATATATTTTAAAAATTACTTAAATTCTTCAATCGATGCAATTAAAACAATATTATTCACGCATCTTTAACATATATAATAGTGACGTATTTAAAGTACGGTAGCTTTCAATTCTCCTAATAAATCGTGTTTTAGTTTATAGAACCCTTATTAAGCTACTGCCTGCTTACAAAGAGCATTTCTACGGCTTCCCGAAATCATCTCTTGGTGTGATATTTCGCAATGAGTGGGTTTGAGCAAGGATTGTGTCAAGTGATGAAGCAACGATTTGATGCCAGGTTCCAATGCAATGCCTTGTCGCATCAAAGCCAGCAATCTAGTCTACCTTATTTACGCACGCTAAACATTGAGGATATTGTAGAATACCTTAAAGATAGTCAAAAGTATATAATATATACTAACATTTTGGTCAACTTCTTACAAACTACCTATAGATAACACGCAATACCACAATTATAAGGAGAGAATAGTACATGAAACCCATAAGCAAAATATAATAATTTGCCTAATATCAACATAAGATCAATACATTTAGTGCATATTTGATGATACAGCATAGCTACCAGCAACAGTGCGACAGTAAAAATTAACAAAACTCAGAAAGAACTTACTTTGAACTTATTTGTAAACAACTCAAGCTTAGAAGTAGTATCTCTATTAGCGTACAAAGGCTGGAGTGATTGAAGGCATTTCAGGCGAACATCTCCAATCTAAAAACATTTGAAATTAATTCAATAGCAAAAAACGTTATCGTTATATACAGATAAAAGACTTTTGTGACAAATTAGAATAGTAGATATGAAATCAATTCAACCAAAAAGAACTAACTATTTTACTAAAGGGATACGCTTGAATTACAATTTTGTGGAGAATGCTTTATTCTTCTCTTTGAAAAAAGTAGAATTGATTTATATGTTAATTTCTTTCCTCACATTATTTAAAAGCTAAGGTTATTTTTCCTTTCTTCATATAATTTAAGTACTAGCGTCATACTTTTCCCGTTAAAAATGCAAAACAAGCGTCCGTGCCTCTTTGCTCTTACAGTGCATTGGTAAAATTCAATGATCAATATCGATATCAAGAAAATTTGGTAAATTAAATTATTTTGTTTATTCGTTCTTTCGTAACCCTTAATTAACGATATTTTTCATGTAGTTAAAAGCTTTGGGGGTCAAAAATTAGCCGTATAATAATTTTGTTAATAAAGTGAATAAAAAGAAGAAAAAACTTTTTTGTTTATGTATACAATTATAACATGTTTTTGGAATTTTACAATGATTTTCACACGTAATTCTTTTACATATATCACAAAAATATGTGTAGTTTTTATCTTTACTTTTTGGACAAGAAATAGCATTTAGATTCTCTTCAGTTTCACTGACAAAATTTATTTTTTCTTCAATCAATTCCCGTCCTAATAAATCTATAAATACTCGTCTTATATGCGATATACTTTTCATCCAATCAGGAAAAGACTTATCCAGATAGTATAAGAATTTAGAACAGAAATGTTAATCATGTTATAAAAGCATAATATAGGCCATCGAAGCGTTTTTCGTTTAGTGGTGTAAGCTTGAAACATTTGATCGGCTGTGTCAACGCCTCCTTTAGTTCGATTGTAATCAATAAACATTAGTGGTTTTTTCTTTGTTGCTTTGATTACAAAATTGATTATGCATTGTACTAAAAAGTAGCACTACTCTGTTTTTTGTAGGACAATAAGAACATAAAGTGCCAAGTTCATTGAATCCATACAACGTTTAGTACCTTTCTCTATTTTTAGTGAATACTAACTCTTTGAGAATTTGTTTTTGTTTTTCATATTCTGCCAAGGAGAGTTAACTTTTTGTGAAACAAATATTCCCCTAAATTATCAATATGATATTCTTTCCACTATTTTCAAAATCTTTCACAAGTTTTTTCACTACTGTTTCACCTTGATTTTTTCCATTATTTTTGCCAGAGTATAATAAAATATCATAAACATAAGACGTAGAAGAATCACAACAAAGCCAAAATTTGATGTCTTTACTATGAAATTGCTTGAAGGGACATCTTCCTCGGAAAGAAACAAGCTGTTCATCAATAGTCACATTTTCATTTGGGATATAACAGTTTTTCAAATTGCTTGCCCATTTTTCAAACAAGTCTTTGATTGGTTCAGATTTTTTTGTGCGATTTTCTTTGATGTCGACTCTCAGCATCATCAAAACGTAAAACTCTATTTATTTTTCTGAATCTATTAAAAGGCATAGATTTTTCGAAATTGGTCTTCCATTTCTTTTACTCCTGTTCTACTGCTTCATGATTTGATTTATAAATTCCAGATAAAATCAATAAAGCAAGAAAAGAACCAAATTCTTTTGCCGTTATTTTTTTCCAGTTCCTTTGAAACACATGCGTGCCTTCTTTATTCCTATACAGTGAAACTTCGATATCTCGAACATTTGATGATATCACGAAGTATCGGTTATCTCAAAGTTCTTTTATGGTACGAACTTTTTTCCCTATACATTACATGTAAATAAGTTTGGATATCTCGAACTCTGATATCTTAAACAACCCGGATATCTCGAAGTATTTAATTGTTACAAGCATCAAATTTACTATGTTTATCTCCAACTTTTTACATACGTAAATAATCATTTACAACAAAACACCAAATAATAAAAAATAAATGTTCTCTAGCATTATGCAGCGATACATCAGGGACCCTTTCCCTCTCCCCTCCACCTAATGTTTTCCTAGGGGACAAAAACGCATTTTGCTTCTCTCCCTCTTCTCCCCAATAAATTTCAGTGTTTAAATTTTATTTATGCAACAATTGTTGCCATATTTTTTCTTCAATAAATTAAGTTTGTAATGAAAATCTTAATGAAAGTAAAATGTCAACATCATCAAAGCTGCTTAGAGAAGTGATGTAAAACTAGGCATACGATGTGTAATGGTCATGGATTTTCATAGTTTTTTATGCCTTTATCAAATAATCTACCATTTTTTGGACTTTCTGTCTCTTTGAGTCCAACTTACTGACGTTGATTTAAAATAAAATGCACTTTAAAAAGATATCAGGATCTGTTTATTTTAGCAGTTACTTTAGATCTAACAAGCAGACAAAAAACATACCGGTCACTACATATTTTTCAAAAAATGGACTTGATAATAGTTTTTCTTGATATTTTGGATATCTCGAAGTTTTTGTTTGGTACCCTCAAATTCGAGATAACGCGGTTTTACTGTATTTTAAAGTTTCATCCTTCAAATTTTTTGCAAATAAAAGAAAAATGATTTTATGCTGCCCATATTTTTTTTTACAAAAATAAAATGGTTTTTTTGCCATGGCGAATGGATTCACTCGTGATGAGTGAATGGTTTTTTGAGACTTTTGGATTTTTGAATGGATGCGTGTACCATTTTACTTATTTGCCTTTAAAAGGATAAAATATCTTTTCTTCAAATCTCGAACATCAGAACAAAGTATAGAGTTTATTTCTCCATCACTGAAGTTATCATCCTCATCTGAAAAACTAAAAATATTCATTGAACTTGGAAAAGTAGACTAACAAAAATAGAAAAATAAGTATAACATATGAAGATAATTTTGAAAATAATATAATTGCTTGCGAAAATAACACTACGCCAACTTTTCTAACGCGCAAATCGCAAAAATCTAACTTAGAGAAAATTTCTTGATTTACAGTATGATTATTTTGGAAAGGGAAAATAAAATATTCATGTGATATCTCTTTAATATTTTTCTCAATATACAGCTACATATTTTCTCTTTCTAAAGGGTTCTTTACTTATTCAGAAGTTGTTTATTAATATTGAATTTAATAATAAACCGCAGTTCTGTGAAGTTCCAAAACATTTCCTACGAATGGTGAAAATATATTTATCAAGTTGAATAAAATAAAAAGAGAGATCCCGTAGGAATATACAATAGCCTCTCCTAACTTAATAACTTTTCCTAATATAGGGGAAAAGGGGAGAATGGAGGAAGAAAGATAAGAACAACGTAATCAAATGTTGATAAAAAAGAATATTTGAAGTTTTAAAAAAATCAAACGCTTGGTAAGGACGCATCTTGGCTCAAACTGAATAGATTTCTTAAAGACGATTGTAAGTGAGGCCATAATTATACTTCATACAAAATTAAAGATGACATTGTTGTTGTTGTGAGCCCCTAGATTATACTATCTCTATATGAGTATAATCTATCAGTTCAAAACAAAGCTTTGTTTAAACTGAGAAAGTATTTCCATAAAAGCAAGTACTCTCAGGGAAAAGATGACGTTAAATGAATAAAAGTTCAATATGAAATACGAATAAAATACTTTATCGTAGAGAGTCCAGCCAATGTACTTCAGATATATGTCAGATAAGAAATCTCCGGGAAACTTCTTCATCCAAATGCCAATCTCATACATGCACATTCCTCTAATGTCAGGTACGACGTCACTTAAGGGCGAAATAGAACGTGGTATATTAAATGGGGAAATGCGGCATTCTTACCGATATCGATGAACAAAGAGACTGCGAAACATATACGTCAAATGTGAGGATATTTCATTAAGACCTTCTGTCACCTTAAAGTAATATAAATAAAAATGCACTTTGTTATAATCATAAATGAAAGTTAGGAAATAAATGAGGCTTTGAAGATATTTTCATTATGGTGTTTGTGTTCATATTGAAAAAAAGGGGTTCAAATGATGCTAAAAGTAAAATCGATAAATCAAAAGATATCAATATCACATTTTTCTGAGGGAAAGATTTGATAAAAGAGTAGAATATTAAAAGTCAAACAAGTCAAATATATATATAGATATATGTGACCAAGATATTCAAATGCATTAAAAATAGAGAGCTCATACTCTTTAAACAAGTGAGGGGAAAAGTGTTAAGTATTATCCTTTGTGTTTTATACCTCTGCAGACGGCGCAAAGTGCTCTTTAAAACATCATAAGAAATCTAAACATATTAATAGCACGTATATATACATATATACAGGGCCGGATTTAGCTATAGGCCATACACACCAAGGGCCCCTAATTCTGCCGGGGCTCCCCCGGATCAAATCCTCCCGGATTCGTATTCAATATCGAAAATTAGTTTAGATTTTAAAATATCTTTTGAAAACTTTTTCGCTTAAATTACTGAATTTATCACTGAGTATAAAAATGCTTTTTTCGAAATAAATTCTATACAAATTTTTTCGATAGAAACTTTTTTAATCTTAAAGTTTGCATAATATAGAAAAATTATTGTCTTTAAAGAGAAAGTATCGAAATGGAGAACAAAAAAGAAAAGCAATCTTTGAAAATCATAGAAATTCTATAAAATGACTTTATTTATAACAACTAAATTTAAGGGAAATTCAGAACATTGTACCTTTAAGGATTTTCAAAGTGAGATAGGCCAAAGATTTACTCAATTGGAATTAGAAGAAGCACCGCGTGTAATAAAATCTTAGGAAAAGTTTTTACACTTTGCGCACGAGAAAGAATCTGATGAACAAGTCAGTAGTGCTGCTTTGTACGAATCAAATGATCAAGATGCTTAACACATAATCAAATCAAAACATTGAGCAAAACGACTTTACAAGTTCTTCAAGAAGGATATTTGAAAGTAAAAAGGAGAGAAATAGGTATGTTTCTATGTCTTTAAAGAATGGCTTGTGTATTCTCCAAAATTGGTGATGTATTTTGTCTTCCATGCAAGCTATTTAGTAAACAAGCCTCAATGTTTACAAAAGGGTTTTGTGACTGGAAAAACTGTCAACGTAGAGTTATCGAACATGAAAATAGTAAAGAACACAAAAATTCTAATACTGCTTGAAGTTTAGAACATTTGCAACAAGTAGAGTTCATTCTGCATTAGCTTTGCAAATTGAAGCAGAGCAAAAATATTGGAGAAAAGTTCTTTTTCGCGTAAATGAAACATTAAAGTTTATAATATCTAGTTCTAGAAACAATAGTAATTATCTTGGAGTCTCTTGGCAAAGTTTAACCCTTTTCTTGCAAAGCATTTGAGTAAGTATTCTGCAGGTATCAGTGGAAAGACTTCATATATGTCAAAAAAAAAATCACAAATGAATTAATAAATTTAATGGAGAAGATATTCGCTCAATTATTATAAATGAAATTAAACAAGCCAACGATTATTCAATCACTGTTGATTCCACCACTGATGTTAGTCATTGTGATGATTCATAGTTCGTTAGGTAAAATCTGACGGTAGCCAGCTGAAAGATTCCTGACTTTTATATGAGCATCGTGCTGAAAGTTTAGCTTTAAATATGATGTAATTAATCAAAGATTTTGGTCTTAATTTGTTTGACATGAGAGGCCAGAGTTATGTCAATGCAGCTAACATGTCTGAAACTTACAATCGTCTGTAAATACACTATCTGTATATTATGTTTCTTGCGTAGGGCACTCATTAAACCTTGTTGAAGATCGTCTGCGAACGTTGACAAGAATCTATTTTACATTTCAATTTTTTACAAGCCTTATATAACTTTTTTCCTTCTACATAGAGATTGCATTATTTAAATCTGCTTTACCTAATGGAGGAATTGTACTGAAATCTGCCTGATACTCGCTGAAGCACAAGAGCAGATGCTGTTAAAGTTGTATATTTACATTTCGATAAGATAAATTAGCACTTGAAAAAATTTGCTCTCTCAAAGAACAAAAAGAGACTATCAAGATTGTGGGTAAAGGCATTCCCAAACAAATGGAATCATTTAAAACGGAATTTTTTACTGTAATATCGTATAAAATTTTGACTCGAAAAGTAATGCACTTCAAAAAGTTGAAACTGATATTTTGCCAGTTGTAAACATGTATGAAAGTGTGAAGTCTTTTATTTCTAAAATCAGAAGCTTTCAGTTTGATGAAATAGAAGATCAAACTAAGAATTTTGTTGAACCGATCTACCTGAAGGGATTAAAAAAAGAAAAAAAATATTTGATGAAATTCTGAAAGATACTCGTCTTGATCCACGTACAAACTTCATAAAAAAATTTTTGCACAATATTAGATTGCCTTAAAATGAGATAGAGAGCAGAGTAAATGCTTATTCAACATTCAAAAATCTATTTACTATTTTAACACAATAACGCAGGATGAGCTAATGACCTTAAAGCTGAACTTGAACTTATTGTTAGTACATATTCTAATGATTTGTAATCATTAATTTTGGATACATTTTTGCAGTTTAAAGATATATCCAATTCCGACATGTCAGTATCAAAGATTTCAAATTTATTGAAGACCAAAGATGGCATTTTAACAACTATTTCCAAACATAAGCATTTTTGTAGAAATATTTCTCACAAAAACCCATTACAAATTGCCAAAGAGAAAGATCATTTTCAACCTTATCTAGAGTAAAGAATCTAGATTAAACGTGCTTTCATTACTATGCATTCAATCCGACATTTTATAATCAATGGATACAAACAAAACCATCGATCGATTTTCTATAGAAAAAAAGTTGTTTTGAAAATCTTTGATTACATTTGCAATCTATATTTTATCTTAGTTTTGTTATGATATTTTTTAATTACTTTGTATAAATTTGTTTTAGGAATACTTTAAATTTAAATAATTCAATTTTTTGTTATTAAAACCGTATATTTTTATTGGCTTCTTGGTATTTAGAAAGTTCTTTGAAACAGACATTTGTTCTTGAAAACCCTTTTTAAATGCAATGCTATCTTTTCCGATTAATTGTATAAATGCCATGAAATAGCAATATTTCCTTTTTTTCCTAACATCATTCTTGTGAACTTTTGAGCTCTTTACAAAGATCATGAGAGTACTTCAATTACATACTATAACACTCAACATGTGTGCATATTTATATATGTATATATAAAAAGTGGAACAATGGAAGTAAAAGAGTTTGGCCAAGGGCCCCTAGGCGAATAAATCCGGCCCTGTTATATACAATCTAAAAATAGCGGCCAACTTCTACCCCTACTAAAATATTAAATTTATATGTACAAAATTTTTAAAATAAAAAAATTTTTTCCTAAAAAGTTGTGAATAAGTCATTCTTTGAGCCTCCCTCAACATTTTCACGTAAGAAAAAGCAGCAGGAAATTATAAAAACATTGACTTTTTAAGGTAAATTGACCTGAAAGAAGAAAAAATGATTTAAAAAAGAAAATCTTAAATCAAAATTATATTATATGGAAAAAATAGTTTTTTTGAAAAATGAATTGATACAATTATTAAGGTAAATTGAATAATTTTTATAAACAAAATAAGAATTATAATAAATAAATAAGAACGATGATACTGAAGGTTAGCCATCTTTAGTTGGAAATAATAATAAAAACGAAATATTCAATGAGATATTTCGAGTCTCCTAAAAATTGGTTGAAAAGGGCCAAGGGAGTTGAAATATCTCATTGAATAAAGTTTTGTTGTCTTTAATATTATTATATAGTAAAATTTTCAATTTTTTGTTAAGTTTTTTTTACCCCATTGAGGATTTGAGCAACCTTAGGAATTTTAATGTTTCAGGGCGTGTGTTTTAAAAACGAATCGCCTGTTAATCTTTTGTAAGAAAATTTTATAAAATTTAAAGCTAAATATTTAATACTGATTTCCTATTGAGCCTGAAAGGGTAAAAGGAAATATCAAAATTGTAATAAAAAGTCATTTAAAATATAAAAGGAAGGAATTTCAAAAAAATATTGACGTAATGCAGGGATAAAAAATTGACTTTTTTGCTAAATAAAATTCTATAATTAAAAAAGTGTAATAATATATTAGTTCTTTAACCGATCTCATATTTTAAAAAAATGACCTGTTTGTTGACTCCAACTGCCGTTCATAAACATTATTGGGGTCTAGGCAAACCTACGTAAGCATCAAAAATCTCAGAGGAAATTCGCGAAGATACTATATATTTAAATGTACGGGTTTTCCTCTCCAAAATAAATTTAGTTTTCAAGCGTTAAAATTTACATATAAAACAAGAGATATAGTATAATCATGTTAAACTTCTTACATCATCTTTTTTCCTGGTGAGCATTTCAATTCGTTCAGTAGATTTTTCTTTATTACTCTTTTGCTTTTCCAAATCGATTTGACGTTGGGTAAAATCCAAATTCGAGGTCAGGTTGATCGCAATATCAACAAAGGCAGTCATAATTTTTAGAACTAATGCATTAAAAATGAGAGCTATAAAGCCTGTTTTGAGTAAATGGAAAGGATACCTGCAAAGGTGCCAGTATGACGAAAGGCGCGAACTTGAGAGTCGGATAAGACAACTAAGAATTTGATAATTTTGTCAGACATATCCGACTCATAGATGATGGAATGTTGACATTGCTTGATGAGTATGCTAACGAAATCAGAAAAAACGGATCTATATTTTTTATTTCGACCAGAAGCTGATATAATGGGATAGTCGCCTCCATCCTATCAAAAAAGGCATCATGAAAAGTTTATATTACGGTGGCTGAATACTTCATCGAATTGCTCAGTCATAACGCGAACTATGTCGGAATACTCAGAGTTTTCAAACATGTTGAGTGATAGCTTGCCCTTGCATCCGGAAGAATCGAGAAAAAACTGGAACAAACAAATCATCGCTTTAGATTTATCTTCTTTATAAGAATCAATCCATTCATCTGCTATAGACTAAATTTGGAAAAAAAGAAACAGTTTTATTCTTAATAAAACAAAAAAACTGATTGGAAAACCATAACATTCTTCAATGCAGTTTTCTCAAGAAAAAATATATATGAAAATAGTGAAATGTTAGATTGTGAATTAATTCCAAAATAAAAGATAATGAATGTATCGAGTAAACTTTTCACATCATTAAAAATAATTGATTTATTATTGTTTTCTTTAAAATCTCTAACAAATATATATAAACTTATAAAAATCTGGAAAAATAGTTATAAAATATATATGAAAATAGTGAAATGTTAGATTGTGAATTAATTCCAAAATAAAAAATAATGAATGTATCGAGTAAACTTTTCACATCATTAAAAATAATTGATTTATTATTGTTTTCTTTAAAATCTCTAACAAAAATATATAAACTTATAAAAATCTAGAAAAATAGTTGCTACTTTTGAAAAAATTCCTTATAAAAAAGAGGGGAATAGTCACATAAATCCGATTAAATAAAAATCAGATCTTTTTACCTAAAATTAAAAAGAACAAAATTAAATTTGAATTAAACGACCCGAATTTTATGTGAATACCGGATATCCGGTTACAAATTTATTATCCTTTCTCCGGCTGATTAGCCCTATGTTGCTAACCTATTTCTTTTAAAAGACTAAGAGAAAAATATAATTTTTGTATAGATCTATATATTGTATACTTGAACTTTTTTGTCTTTCATATATTTTGAAACAAAGCAATCCTAGTTTTGTCATGACAGTAAATTATGTTTTTATTTTCCTAATATTTTTAAAATCAAATTATGTTACTTTTTAAATTAAATTGATATTTTCCATCGGTTATTTATATATTGCTTTATTAGTGCGTTAATGAACATCATGATATAAAACTTAAATGATTGATGATATAGACTTAAACATTAATGATGCAATTACTTCACAGACAGCAATATCAGACATAATAACTAAAGGATGTAAAATAGTTGGACATTTCAGAATTTTATCATTGGCTTAAGTCTAGTAAAACTTTAAATACCAGTTTATTAATTAAATGAAGAAAATTTTTGTAAAAAAAAAGTTAAGTTTTAATTGGCTGACTTGTAAAGATACTTTTCCTTGGTTTATAATATTGAAAAGAGTAGCGCCATTATTATCACCACCACGCCTTGCTTTTTTGTCCTGAAAGGAATTCAATTTTGAATTTTTTCTAAATTTAGTCTGCTTCTTTGCGGATGATTTGAGAGGTGACTCCTAGCAAAATAAAGCTTTTTAAAATAACACTGACATTTTGAAATAAAAATACTGAAGTATCTTTGCGCTTTCGTCTCCTGTTAGATATAGGACTTGACTTATCATAGTCATTATATGAGCTATCTTCATTATAACTAGAAAATAAAATGATAGATTATAAGAGATATTGAAAAAATTAATTCTTATATATTGTATCAAAATTATGAATGTAAAAAATTATATTCTAATTTAATTTAGGTACGTCTTAGAGGTCATTTCAAATACATATATACTCTCTGAGGTCAGCTTATATGATGTTTATATCAAATGAAGTTATTATGTTTGTTAGCCTATCTATTCTCAGCAATGAGGAATGACGTCAGACGCTTACCCGCCATAATGGCTACCAAATTCCATAAAGCATAGCTGTAAACGAAATTGTTGATATAAGTCCCATCGAATGAAAGCATTGCCAACGAAACATTTCGACGATCACGTCTCTTCAATGGAAACAATCAAATTTCCGAATGGATTGATGTATGCGAGTTATGGCATAGAGGAGATTGGGAGCGACGCACATAACAACGCAAATATACATACTTCCACTAATAATATGGTCTCGTTACTTAAATTTTTTAATCATTCTCAAAACAAAAGAGGTAGAATAAGTGTGCAAAAAAAATTCGTGTATAAATAAACCTATTTCAATTCTACAAGAAACTATAAATGTAAACATACAAACTATTATAATTATCATTGAAAATAGTTTCAAGCATGAACATGTTTACAATTAAAATATATAATATATGAATATTATTTGTTAGACGCTTGCCCGAAAAGTATAAAAAAATTAAAGATAATAAGTTGTCAATAAAGTTATGAAAATTGAAAAACAAGAAACAAAATTGGTGATTCTAATTATTAATTTACTTAGTATAAAATAAAATCACTTCTTTCATATAAAAACATTAGTTAGAATCAAAACAAATAAAATTTAGTAAGTCTATAAATCAACTCTATATATCAGTAAGAGTCAAAAAATCATTCTTAAATTAGATAAACTTAACTAAAAAAGTTCAATAATAATTTCGATTACAATTAAAATGATGTCAGAAAATAATTGACTAATTTGGAAAAAAATAATTAAATATTGAGCGTGGGTAAAATAAAGCTCCTGAAATAACTAGAAAAAGCCCATCAGTGTAAACGCTTTAAGACTATCTTGGGGATTTAAAAATTTGAGTAAATTTTAATTTAACAAAACTATTGAATATTTACTTTAACAATGAGAATAAAGAACAATTCATTAACCTTATTGAAGAGTTAGAGCTAATGACCATACTACGTGTTTTAATTGTATTTTTTTGTTTTGAATGGAAACTCTGACCATAATCATCTTCCATAATTCTATTAGAATAATATAATATTTGGAATAAAAGGACTTAGATTTTTCTAAATGTTCTCCCTAATGTAGCGCCAAAACTATTTTGAAACTAGGATAAAAGTAAAATATTAAAAAATAACAAAACACAATCAAAATTAAATTAAATTTTATAAATAAAAAAAAAGAAATAGTTATTTTCATTAATGGTTGAAAAAATTTTCTATGAAACGCTTAAATTTACTTGTATTAAAAAATAAGCAAGTACATAGTACACACATTTATGAATGAAAACAGGAGTAAAAATTTTTAATGTTACAGAAAGAAATCTTTTTTTAACTATAAATAGGTATGTAGCTAAGATCATTTCATAGCATTTTTCAGCGTCTGCTGATATGCTTGTATTTGATTTGGATGGTTTTGTTAGAGTTGCAGCGGTAACAGGATTGAGTATTGATTAAAGAGTTTGCTAAAATCTTGGAAGAGACTTAGATTTGGTTGGGATTATTAATGTGAGTTGTTCTTAATACGTTATATATGTTATATTAAATTTGCCAGAGAGTTAAAGAATTATTGGTGCGGTAGGAAGTCATATAATGAAAATGGTGAATATTTGAGAAGGGGTTTGCAAGTTTTTTATAGATTGATGCGATGAGTTGAAAAAAATTCTCAGGAGAAGATGAGGTGTAAAGGCGTTTCTATTATGTTAGAACAAAAGCGACAAACTGGGCTATTGACTAATTCTATTCGAATGAGATAGTTTCTGCATTGACAGTGGCGTGGGATCCAACACATGGTAGTACGTCGCAGTACAAATTTGTTTTTGATGAGATGTTCAAATATGGTGGCTTTTTCTCTTAGGTAGATTTTCTTTCATTTTCAGGATGTTAATTGTAATTGCCATTCTTAATAGCAAGAGGAATTCATTCGTGATAAGAAAGTTTGAAAAAATAGAGAAGAAATTTGAGGGTGTTTGGAAAGATAAAGAGTTGTTTTGCTAGGTTATAGAATAAGAGATTTAAGGAACGTTTAAATGAACAGGACACCAGATTATGTGGGTGTCAAAATGTTTTGTGAGAAAGGAAATGGAAGAGGCGTGTTTGAAGTCGACTAGAAAGACCTTTTTTTAGAGATTCGTTATGGATTATGTTTGGATAACAAAAGGAATTTTTCAAAAGTTGAGCGAGTATTAGTTAAAATTGGAAGTGATTAATTTCGCGTGTATGTAGTAGACTAAGAGAACCAAGTTTTTTGTGGCCATTAATGATTTTTATCAATACCTTGTGAAAAGCGTTTGTTATGACGTTAGGCATAGACGGTGTATTTTATTGACGTATATTATTTTTTTTTTGTATTTTTTCCTTTTTTTTAAAGACGTTATGCAGAAACGGTACTTTATTGAGAAGATGTATTGTCGCTGTATATTTTAAGGAAATACCTGAGGAAAGTACCCAATACTTTATCGCTAGGAGAATTTAGGATTTGTATATATAGTATGTTTGGGCGAAGGCCCCATTTGTATGATATTGCTCTTTTCAAGGAGAAAAGCGTGTTGGAAAGTTTGATGTAAATTGTCTTCAAATGAGTGGCATATTTAAGATTGCACTGAAGATGTAGGCCAAAATATTTGGTTGTTTGTGAAGGTATTTTAATGCAGTTATGGTTCATTTGAGGAGGTAGATTTTCGGAATGCCTAGGCGTGAAGTAGATTAGGGTATTTTTGTTTTGATTAAATATCATTGATTCCCAGGATTGCAAATTTGCGTTATGAGAAAATAAGCCTTAATCAGGTTGGTTTCTTTGTTAATTTTCAGTGAAGGAGATGAGAATTTCATCCGAATAACCATGCGAGAAATCTGAGTGTTTTTTAATAAATTATATCAGTGGATCAATAACGATCAGTCAGAGAATATAGAAGAAGAAAATTTTATTGATAATATAATATTTGAATATAAGCATAAAACTATTTTATCAATGAATGAATAGAATAAATTTGCAGGCTTTACAATAGAAGCGAAAAAAGAGGTCTTCAGATATGCTTTCGTAAACTAGAGAGTTGGTTAAGGAGGATGGAGATGTTGCTAGAGATAGGGAGGAGTTACAGATGTTATTCTAAAAATAGAAAGGATAGGCAAGGTGTTTTTCACTCAAAATGTTTCATTTGTTAGTAACTTATGTATCAGGATAGGACCTCCATCTTTTTGGCTACAAATTCGTTGTTGGCTAGTAGTCTAAACGTCATATTATAATTTACAGTATGTAATTTTGCTATTCATTCTATGATTGTCCTTTAGCTCTTTTTTCATTTGAAATTTATATTCTTTAATGTGTGTTTGAAAAATTTTTTATAAGGATAAAATTACTTTTCTCCTCTCTCAAAGCATTCTGATTAAAGAATCTTCTTGATGATCTTAAACTTTTTTATCACTATCGTGTATTTTATTATCATGTCTGAATATTTGTCAACCAATCTCAATTCAAAGGTTTTTTTCTGATGAATCATTTGTGATGTTCATTGTTCAGTTACAAAAAGTTGTACACGTTCTTCATCTAAAAAATTCTTCTTTGACGCAAAAGGATAAAGATTGACAAATTCAATTTAAATTAAAAATATCTTGATAGTGACTAAATTTTCATATATTGGCATCTGTGCCATTTTTGATAAATCTGACCTGTTCTAAATTTTCAGATTTCCTACCTATCTTAGTTAAGTGATAATTGTAATCCTAGATGATAAGCTATAAATTTAAATATTTTTCATTTGTAAAAGAGGAACTTCTTTTTCACAGTCAAAATCTTTTTTGAAGCTTCCATTTAGTCAAGATACTTATTTTTTTTTAATTATTTCTTTTGATCACATGTTCTTGTTTCAATAAGTTTTCCGCTTGCTTCCTTCTCTCATACTAATCTTCAAAAGATTTTATAATACGTTTTGTTTTTTTTAAATAAATATTTCATAGTCAAGATGATTGAAGAATGTATTATAAACCTAATATGCAACAATTTTTTGAAAAATTTTTACAGAACTATTTTCAGACATACATTACTAATTCTATTGTCACTTCAAGATATTTTTTTAACAATATTAGCCAAAATCCAGTACAGAAATAAAATAAGCATAGTCAATTTGGTATAAAACAAATATTTTATTTTTTTGAAAATATTTTTGAAGACAGTATCTAGAAGTAAACCGCAAATCTGATTGAAGCTTTCAGATATTTTAAAACCAAAAATAAAACCAGCATCATCCATTTTGCATAAAAACAGATATTTTATTTAAATTTCAAATATATTTCTGTAGACATTAGATGTAAATCGATTATTTGATTGATACTTTCAGACATATAAAACCTTTAAATGGAAAAACTGATTTCAGAAATAGAATTATCATGGTCAAATTGGCATAAAAACATATATTTCATGTAAAATTAGAGGGAATATTTAGTGATATAGTTTTCAGACATAAACCGCAAATTTGACATAAAGACCTCTAAATGCGAAAACTGCGTCCAGAAATGAAACCATCATGATCTATTTGCTATAAAAACATATATTTCATGTAAAATTTGAATCAATATTTTTGGAAACAAATTGTAGAACTAAACGCAAATTTGATTGATACTTATAGGTATTTTCCAATCCAAACTGCAAAAATTGAGTCCATTAATGAAACTAGCATGGTTGATTTGTTATAAAATCATATATTTCATTGTAAAATTTGAATGAAAGTTTTAGGAGACTTAATATTTATAGGTATTTTCACATCCAAAATGTAAAAAATGAGTCTAGAAATGAAACCAGCATGGTCGCTTTAGTATAAAATATTTATTTTTTGTAAAATTTGAAGGAATGTTTTGGAGACAATTTTTAGAAGTAAACCGCAAATTTGATTAACACTTATAGGTATTTTCACATCCTGAATGTAAAAAAATAAGTCCAGAAATGAAACCAGCATGGCCGATTTAGTATAAAACATATATTTTATGTAAAATTTGAAGGAAGGTATATTTTATTAGATACTGATTATCAAAATACATTTTCTAAAAAGTAGCCATGATTATTGAAAAAATTAAATATATAAAGTTATACTTATATTAATGGTCTAGCAAGACAACATGGGAGATACGGAAGATAGCATTGTGATGAGAGCATAAGCTCTCATTCTTGATGGTCTGGTTTCCATTCCCGATCCCGACTATACTTATTCAGATATGCAAGATTGTTCTTTATTTGGATGCGATGTCGACAACTAAAAAACTATATATATATACGGTTTGTCTGAAAATTTGAAAAATGATTTTTCGTTAAAATTGATTTTCAGGCCTACATCACTAATTCGATTACAATCAAGACTTTTTTACTTCGTAATCTATTTTAGATTTTGGTTCTAGAATAAAAATTTTTACTTGAAATGATGAATATAAAAAGTAATAAAATATAATAGCATACATTTTTTTTTAAAACAATGAATTAAATTAACCCATTTACGGCCAATCTTCCTATTTTGGACCATAAGTAATTTCATCTTCGTCTGCTTTTTCAATGACTTTGAATATAAATTGTCTGCGTTTTTTAGATATCGACTGCTTTGCTTGGCCTTAAATGGGTTATAATTTATTTTTGATTTAATTTGTTTTGTATAAAAAATCCGAAAGCTGGCGAGCTTAAAAATATTAAGTGTCTGTCTAAGCAGAATTGGTATGACTAGACAAATATTTAGCCTGGTAATGTGCGGTTGCGTGTAAACAAGCATAGGTGGCTTATTTAATATTTTATTTTTATTTTCTTTTATAATTATTTTTAAAATGGTGATTTATTTTATTATCAATTAGCTTTATTTTTCTATATCATTATTACATTCGAATTAAAATAATTCTTTTAATAAAGATATTTATAAATTAAAGAGTGTAAAATAATTGTTTTATTAAGGATTTTTGTTTTGAAATTTAACAAAAATAGTTTTAATTCTTTTATTTGGAAATATTTACGTAATCTCTTTAAGGATAATATCTATCGCTCTAATTTAAATATATCAAAGATATTAATAAAATTGATGGTCTCTCGTCAGATTTAATTAAAAAATGTTCATTTGAATATTCAAAGTTTAAATTCTAAAATATTTTTTCAATCATCTTAGTTTTAATTTTGATATTTTAATACTGAGTTAAAATTGGCATTTGGATGACCTTTTAAATGTTAAATATTGATGTATATAACTTCAAATATTATGTTAGAAACAAAAAAGATAAAGGTCTTTATTACAGATATATGAACTTTTTATCTTCCATTACTAAACCAACTCCACAATCTAAAACTCTTATAGATAATATTTTTATAAATTTTAGTACAGATTTTAACTTTCAATTTGTTTTGCTATATTTTTGGCTACTTTTGAAAAAATCTTGTTCTGGTTCACTGATGTGATACCTTTTGTAGCAAGTTTACACAGCTTAATGTCCCTTCGATGCAAATATATTAAATCAAATTTCATTAATTTGCATGTTTAGAATCAACAATTTTTTAATTAATCTCTGATCCAGGTATTTCTTTTAGAATTTTTTCTCACATTTTTAAAAGTTTTCAACAATTTTAAAAAAACTCGACAGATTTTCTTCAAAATATTCTGTCTATTTATTTTCCTCTCCTACTTATATTAAACTTTTTAAAAAGGAGTTAATACTCCGAAACTAGTTAAATTGTAAAATAAAGTGTTCTCTTATATTAATTTTTAATTTAAATTCCTTTTCCTATAGTTTGAGTTAATTGTACAAAAACTCAAATCCTTAGTTCACCTCTAGGCTTGCTATGCTAAAAAAATTAAAGAACATCTCTACAAAAAATACAAACTTTCACCGTCAGATTATAGTGTTTCTGCCTATAAATCCTTTCTAACGTATTTCAAATCTATGGTCTATCTTGCAAGGTCTTTTTTTATCAAACCAAATTTTTTAGTAATAAGAGAAGTACTTGGAGAAATTTAAACAAAATTTTTCTAAAATCAAATTAACAATATTTTTCCTTTTCTTGTAATGACTGCCGACACTTTTGACTTCGATGTTTTCACTACTAATTGTAATTATTTCGACTATATTCTAAATTAATTTGGACTATTCTGATGTTCTTTATTTTTCTCATCTTTAACCTCTACTTATTAATTCCTCTTATTTTAAAAATATTTAGAAATGTACTTTATTTTCTAATATATTACTACTTTTCATCTTATAGTCTATTTTACAATGTACTCCATGGTTTCCACTAGGGACCTGACTGCATTTTTTAAAGCAAAATTAATTTCGTTTGAGTTTGTATTTATAAGCAAATTATAAATTAAAGCTATATCTCTACTGGACACAAACGCTTTCTCTCCCGTCTTTTGACGATGTTTTATCTTTCAAGTTAACTGGTTAATGACTTGAGTCGATAATTGTCGATTTCAGACAAATATGAATCTTTATGCTTCGGCCTTACATCCGATATTATTTTCTGATAATCTGATCTTCAACCGGCTAATAAACCAAGCGAATTATTTATATCAGGGACGCACATGCTCAAAATTATTGGGGGACGAAATTTTTTTGCAATTTTCAAAATTACTGGTCTGGGAGACCAAATGTTCAACAATCCTAGGGAGTGTATACAGCGCATACGTGAATTTATTAACGCGAGTCTGACAATATTCATTGATATAAAATTGTAACGATTGAAAACTATTTTACTCTCATTTAAAAACAAACAAATTTTCATTTTTGCAAAATGTTTGGTGTATTGATGGAACTAAATTTTTACCAAAAATCTGTTATTAATTTGAATAGCTGAACTTTGGTATCATCAAAAAAGGTTCTGAAAATATTAAACTTATATTTCGCTAAAAACTAGTTTCTAATGAGATAAAATAAAATAATTTTAATTTAACTCTAAATACAAATTAGAGAGAAGAGAGCTGAATGAATAGGAGAGCTTGAACATGTAAAGAGAGCTTGAGTAAAAGAAGAGAGCTTGAATGAGAGAAGAGAGTTTGAATGAGAGAAGAGAGCTTGAGTGATTGGGTTTTAGCAGATAAAGCGGAAGGCAAAAACAGAGAAGGAGACAGAGAAATAGAATCACTGTGACAGAAGAAGATGATCATCAACATGTGTTTGCTCAAAAATACTACAAGGTCCTTTGAGACACTGTGATATAAACATTGCTTACCTATTGTGTGCATATTGAAACAATGGATTATTATTATTATAAAGCTCTCACATCGTTTGTAAAATATTTTTAATAGGAATTTCAGAGCAGCTTGGCATGATGTTTCACTCGAAAGTCTGCATTCCCTCTTTTATTCCCATATTTTACATTATCATGTATTCGAATGATCATTACATACTATAATGCGATCAGCATACATGTTTTATAAACAAGCTTTAAAGCTGTTTTTGTTTCTTGAAAAGGTTAAGAACCACTGATTATGTATCTTCTTTATTCAAGGTTATATCTTGAGATAGGTGTTCCTACATCTTACTTCTAGATATTTTGAAGTTATTTCGATAAAAATGAATAGTTCATGCATTTATTAATTAAAATTTTCAATTAAATATTTGTTTAATTGGTTAGTGAAAAATAAATTCTTATTGTATGATGTATTTTGTTGTATCATTTTATGTATAAACTTATATTTATTTCTAAGAATTTAAAAATAGCGCATTTTATGAGAATCTAAAGATCATGAACATGAGAAATGTCTTTGCTAGGAATTTGAACAGGGGAAAAAACTTTTCACGTGAGTTTGCATTTTTTAATAATATAAAATATATTTTCTCATAGTAGAAGATGAAATTTCCTCATGCGACTCGTTTGCTACGACCCTAACGCTCTTTTATTTATATTTGGTATTGATCATGCCAATAGATGATTTTAAATCATTTCAGGAAAATAATTTTTTATAAAATATATTACTTTAGTTCTAAGTGTAAGCTATGCCTGATGAATTTGAAATTGGCATTGCAAAACCGTTTCCCTTGCAATCAACAGCTGGAGCGATCTCTATATTTAACGAAAAAGGTTTTTTTTCTATCATTTTTCTTACTTATAACTTCATTTGAGATAATTTTTTATTTAGGGCAGGTTGTAACCAAGAAGGTGAAAGTTAATAGATACGTTTCTGGAAAGAAGTAATTTTTATCTATTTTTATTATAATTTGGGCAAATAGCTTTAGCTTTGAAAGTTCACTATTTTTAATACGATTTTTTGTCTACGCATGGGTTAAAAACTTACTGTATTAGTGTTTTCCTTATCATAGCCTAGACAAAAAATCTTTTTAAATATTTAGAATGAAATATAAATGAAATAAAACTGATATATGAGTAGTTACCTTTTCAGCTTTTATTTTATGATTGATTTTTCTAAAGATTTTTTTAATTTTATTGAAACTAAGAGGAAATTGCATAACCTGAAAGTCCTTAATGGTTTATTATCACTGTCTCCCCTTTTGGCAATTAATTCTTAAAAAGGTATCATTGTTATTTAATTACTTAAAACAATGGTATATTTAATTGAAAATGTTGTGCAAAATTATCCTTTCAAAACATTTTTTCTCCCATTAGTTCAATCTTAAAAATCTTTCGGATAGTTTATACCATCTCTATATCTATATATGAAATAAATTAGAACATGTGCTTAACCATAAACTTATTTTTTGAGAAACATACAGAAAGATGCCTTCCACGGGGAAGTAATCGAGAGCTGGAAAAGCTAGAAATCCTTAGCCAGTGTATTCAATGCTGCAAAGCTGGGGCAAGTTTCTCTTGCAAAGAGGTGACGACACTAGGTCAAGTTTTCATGCCTACGTCTTCAATGGCATAAACAACAGGGCGAGGAAAATGCACAAATTGGCCATTAGTTAACTGAACCTTCGACAAGCGCAGCTTCACCTCAAAGGTGGTAATGTGGGCATCCATATCTGTCACTTGTTTTTACCTTAAGTTTCGTCTTGATGTCTGCGAGTAAGGCTAGGCGAGATAGCGATCCCGATTTTGAGAAGTCTTCAGCGTCTGAAAGTTTTGACTAAGGAAAGTGGCGATCTCCTGCTGTAGTTTGCAAACACGGGGCAACATTGCCCCACGACTCAACCAATGGAGCTCACAGAAGAAGAACGTTCACCTCGTTCATTAGTACTTGGAACTGGCAATGGTTAGTCTGATAAAGGGGATGGAGTTGACCACGTTTACTACGACATCAACGATGTTGCTAGACTCTGCACAGAGCCACTCTTGGTGGATAATGCAGGGCGCCTTTGAATGAGTTGAACGTGTTCAACTGCTTTAAAGTGTCTCAGTAGTGAAGCAGCGCCTTTTTCTCTAAGTCATTGCCGGCGCATACAAGACGGAAGATGTCCAAAGAGTAGTAGTGCCACACGGAATAGTTATCACTAAATCTCATTGAAGTAACCGTATTCTAGTAATGAATAAATTTAATTACCATAGAACGATAAAATAAAACAATTGTTCATTAAAACACTAGAATATATTTCCGCCAAACTGATTGAAAAAGTATGAATTGAAAGAGAAAATTGTGATATTCTATTTTTTTAATTAAAAAAAGTAAGAAAAAAGTACTGAATTCTATTTTGACGAAAAGCTACCAGACAAAGTGCGTTTCTTTTTTAGACGTTAGAAAAGCTCATAAAGGATGTTGGATGTAATCCAATGTTTTTTCTTTGCAACCATTCTGTTAGATGGCATGTTTCCTACTTATGTTTGTTGATATTTTAGTTGTGTTTAATAATTTTATACAACTTAGTTTGTTAAAATGAGTGTAGTTCTATACTTCACATCCATATTATATATTTAAAAAGCTTTGATCTTTTTTGTCACGAGAAAGCGAACTACTTTATCTGATTGGATAAAAAAATCAAAGAATGCTTTTGTTTTAACGCTCGCATGGTCATCCAGGGCCGTAGTGGTTTTCTCCGAGAATTAATTTTTATTTATGAAAAAGGAAACAATAATTTTTTTAAATGTATTATAGCTAAAATGAAAAAGAAAAAAATTCATCATAAAAGTAGTTTGCAAAGTAAAAAAAAGTTTATTCTTTAAAAAAAATAAATACTTCGATTTATATTGATTTAAAACAAGAATGTCAAAAAAAAATTTGTCTTGATTGGAAACGTTTTTGTGGCATTTAGAACAAACTTGGAAAATTCTTCTAATTTTTGTTGGATAGCAGATTACACAATTGCCTCTGCTATGTTGGGATGTACTTGAGTAATCTTTTTGATATTCATTAATTTGAATCAAGGATCTTACTTCACGTGGGATATTCGAACTTTGGTCACACATTTTTTTTACAGTTTTCAGAAAGGAGTAGGGATAGATTTTTGATGCACTATTTCCTACCACTTTTTTGGCGTGAGTAAGGTTAGTTAGATACTGGGTTTCGATAACTCAAGGTCTTGTGTTCGATCCCACATCAAGCCTACTTTCTTCATACTTCGATGCAAGCGGCTCAATTGCGCCTTCTCGATGAATACACCAAACGGTACCTTTACCTTTTGTGAGGATATAATATTTAATCTAAATATGCACACTATTAACCTATTTTCATTTTCACTATTGGGAAAAGTGTATCACAGATATAGGTGTCAAAATGCGCTTCTCTTATTGGATCATCTTGTATTTATCTTACGACTCATTTCTTTTCATAGACCGGAATACGCCTTAAGCTCAAGTGACGATGATGAAAGTGACTTTGATGACTACCAAAATGCTGGTAATTCTCCTTCAGTACCAGAAGACAAGTCTAGCGGATTGCTGAGAAGTGGTTTAGGAAATAACAAATTTTTTTACGGCATCAAAATCAATGAAGTCGAAGAAGGTTTTAATGAATGTGATGAAAATAATCCTGATTACTTAAAAAGGTTTTTTCTAATGTTCTAAATGTTTTCAAAGCAAATTATATATACACAGAACCACGTAGCCATGAGGCTTCTGGGGCTGGGCTCTCCATCTGAGTTATAGGTTCCACCATCAAAAATGAAGTTTGCAAATTAAAAAATGATAATCAATTCATTTATAGCAATATGCCTATGCTAACAATATTACACTGGCCCCCAAATTGTTAAACAACCTAGTCTTTTATTCTAGAATTCAAATTTATGTCATCTATATTCATTATTATTGTGGATAATGGTAGATGCTATGTTTCTTTTTAAGTAAGATATGCTATAAGCCATTCGGTACCGCTATGCTCATTTGAGTACAATAAAAGTATCCTAGGGTATCTTCTATAACTTAATTATTATTTGCTTTTCATTGGATCTAATGCGCTAAATTTGCATAGAGTTTATTTTGCACTTGTGTTAATTTATGTACAAAGTAATTCATTATCATGTAATTATCCCATATCACTTAAGTTTTGGACGTTTGAGGTGTTATTGGAAACCTTGAGTAGCGGCGAAATTAGCACCCGGCCCGCCTTCATTAAAGATAGGTACCCCACAGAAATATATAATCTAAATTTTTATTAAAGTATGTTCTTAATAAGTTATCGTGTTTTTCGAACAACGGCAGATATTTTTTTGCCACTGGGTGAGAGGATATGTTGAAAAATAGCTTCTGCCTTCTTTTAATCGATATTTTAGCAGTCATCTTTCTATAGTGAGTCTGTTTTGTGGAATACTCAAAGTATTACATTATAAAATTTTTATATTATATCTATTATGCATATTTAAAAAATCCTTGAGTTGTTTGGAATTTGCTAAGGGGATATACATATTTTACCTAACGTTACATGTGCCGTGGGGGGAAGGGCAGAGTGTTCAAAAAGGGAGATCAATTGGAAAATTATGTTCGATATCTTTTTTTCCAAAACTAATACGATTGCAAATTTAATTAGCATCTCTATTTGTTCATTATTGCCTAAACGTAATTCAAGGGTTTTCATAAAAAGTTTGAGAATCATGTGGTTTTTATAAACCAAAGGAGGGGCGTGAGTAAGGTTGGTTAGATACTGGGTTTCGATAACTCAAGGTCTTGTGTTTGATCCCGCATCAGGCCTACTTTCCTCATAGTTCGATACAAGCAGCGCAATTGTGCCTTCTTGATGAAAACACTCCACTTTACCTTTACCTTATAGGCCGATGTATACTTGCATGGCATAACAATGGTAGATTGAGGGAGAAGAGGTGGGGCGAGCAGATAAATTCAAAAAAACAAATAGCTTTAGATGTGTGTTACTTATATATATATAATACATAAAGTCTTTAATATATAATTTTTAGTAAAATAAATTTTTTTTCTATTTTTTAGCAAACGTTAATAAATTTTTTTTGTTCCTTTTACATTAGGGTCGTATATAACGTAATGTCTTTTTTAGGTGCAAAATAAGTTGGCTTTTCTAGTGTTAAATGTGTCATAAAAATACTATTACATGATTGGTCTGTCGAATTAAAAAAGTATATAGGCAGCCGTGAGAGCATTTGGTTTGATAAAGACAGTGTTCGTGTCCAAGTTTGAATGTCAGAATAACAAGGGAGAACAACATTGGAAAAATTAGTTAGAATCAATATTGTATCGAATAGCGGTGTTGTCGGATAAACCAGGTCTGTCTGTATTACCAATGAATCTTTTAATACAAGGATTTTCATAATGTCTTCAGAAGACAAAAATTTTTCTCCTTCGAACACCAAAAAGTCAATCGGCTTAAGCTGAACCAAAAATTTTGTTTCCCAAAGATTTAAGGTCAAGGTATAAAGCTTTCACATGGTTAGATTATAGCGTGCTTCTGGATTAGGCTTTTTGTTACGATTGCAGTTGGTTCAGTACTACAACATTAAAATCTGCAAGGGCATTTGTGATCATCGCTTTCAAAAAATGATGAAATGCATTAATGAGTGATAAAGGCTGACTAAATATCAACAATTTAAAATTGTCTTACAATTTTTTAAAAAACTTCTAAAAGTTGAAAAAAATTTGCAAAGTTTCATGAGCTGTGATTGGCTATTTTTTGTTTTCTAAAAATTTCGTATATTTTACCTACTTTTCTTAATTCAACGACTTTGAAATTGAATACGCATTTCGATCCTGATAGGTGAACTACCAAAAATTACAAGTTTTAATTCCACAACGCACACTAGCCGAATCATATCTCAGAAAAGGTAAGCTGTGCAAAATTTCAAGTGTTTTAGTGAATATTTCCCCACCCCTCAAAGCACTTAAAACTTTCAAAAAATTCAAATTTTAAACGAAAATAATACACATAGAGATACGCAACTTTAATGTGAACTTCTTAAATTAATAATTATATATTAAGTAATTAAAAGAACCTAATTTTTTAGTATAAAAAATGGAAATTTGTAAACTTATGAATTAATGAGGTTGTAAAAAACTAGAGAAACTCATCTTCGTTGAGATACCAGAGATGTCTCTTTAATTTGACGAAAGTAGTTCTTGCAATCGCTTCTACATTTTAAAAATCTGGAAGAGAAAAAATAGAAATCATTGGCTGCGTGTTGAGAGGTAAACTATGCTATGGCGACAATGAAAACAGATTCCCCTTGACTTTTTCATTTCAAACCAATTCCTGAATAAATATATTTTGATGCGTATGAATTTTTCCATCCAGCCAGCTTAGTTGTGGCTTCAGTTTCCAGAAAAATTGACATAATTCTAGGAATTCATAATAATCTTCTCTAACTTTTTGTTTCTATTTCTAAAAATAAAAATTGACCTTTTTTCACAAACAAGAAGATTAAGACCGGCATCGTTGGGTTCAAATGATTTTAAAGGACTCATAAAAATGACACACCATTTTGCTTTAAATCAACTAAAGAGAGGAAAGTCTGGCTGGGCCACTGAAAACAAAGAGATATCAAAAACTTGCATTCAGCAACTCATAAATAATATGTCTACAGACCAAATTTCCTTTTTTCAAATCCTGTGATATTTGTAGTTATAAAGCTATGCAGGTAAAAGGGCGAATCCTCTAGCACTTTCAGAACTGTTTGACCATTGTATTAATCAGTTTTGTGTGGAAGCTTAAGAAATTGCAACGTTTTTTTTGATGATTATTTCCTGAGACGATGATATGAAGCCGATTCCACTTCCCTCCAACAGTGTTTGTAATCAATTTTGCGCCAAAGGGTATTATCGATGTACTATTGGAGTTAAACGTATCCTTGATGTCGTGAACTATTTACGATTAACTTTTGTTCTTGATCTGTGTATGGACGCAGTATATAGAGACATTTTTATCAAAGTTGATTTCTGCAAACTATCTATCAGTGCTGGAGCTTTCCTCAATTAAGTGCAAGCTCTATTCAAAGATTCTTTAAATTACTTGCCTTGGGTTTTTCGCCCTTTATGTCTGTGAAGGTCAGAAGCGTTCACAAACTCTAAACACATGGTGGAAGGCAAATTAAGTTTCCGCGAGGGGCAATTTGCTCAGCCACTCTTCACCTTCCCTTCACTCCTTATTGACAAGGCAAAATCATAGAACAAAATTTTCTCGTCCCCTTTGATCTTAATGAAGGCTAATCTTTCTTTTTTGAAGGGAGCCAAACCATGAATGTAAGTTTTGCTTTCTTTGTCTTTATCAATTTTAGATGTTTTTGATAAATATTACAAACTTTCTTTCCAGCATAAGGTTTGTGGGATGTAGACAGGCTTGCAACTTATAATCAACATATATTGATAATATCGTCTCCCGTATGCCCAACAAGGTTCAGTGATTGATTTTTTCAATTTCTCAATAGCTTTTCTACGACACATACCTGTTTCACGCCTAAAGAACAAGAAAAATAGCTTTACTGCTTCTTTATTGAGATCATTTTGATGTCAAGTCAACTTGATTTCACCACGTATTAATAATGTTTCTTGATGATATAATGATAATTTTTTCGGAAAGCTGATCTTTTTATAGACACAAAACTCTAGAACGTTCGAGCGTGTAATCTTTGATTATATTCTAGGCAGAGAAACCACTCGAAAAAGTTTTTTGGTTTTCTGAATGATAAATTATTTAATCATCAAAAACTGAAAATCTTAGGGAATAAATTGTAATTGGTTGATTTTCGCTAAATTTGCCAAATTCATATTTTTATAAGAGATTCAATTGCACTTGTGTGCGCTCTCAAATTAGTAGCTTTATTTTTAGCCGTATGGCGTGATATACCCTAGTGAACCAATCTAGCAGGTTATAAATTATTATATTAATTTGGTTTTTACAGTAGCACTTTTATTAAGAAAAGATTAATCGGTGTAGTCAGCTATGGAGCACTTGTGGCCGAGCCTGTCCGTCCAAAAATTTAAGCATAACTTAATTGAAGATTTATACGCGTAACTTTCAAGACTTTTTGCAAAATTTGCGAACACGCTTTTTATGATTTAGTTCCTGTTGCAAATAAAGCGAGAGATCTTAGAGGTAGGATAAAATAAAGGAGTTTTTGATTTGATATAAATAAAATTTTTACAAATTTGAAATGAAAATGTGTAGGTATTTCTTGTCAGAGGTGTTATAACTTATAAGCAATATTCGTTACTTTAATTTTGCACAAAACTTGCGGATAAACATATAGAGTAGTGTGCCATTACGTACCCCCAAATAAAAGCTTCTGGCTACGTCACTGAAAAGAGTATCTTGTTTTTGATTAGATTCATGATTCCAGCTCTAGTTTTTTCGGATTACTTCTCTGGACTATTAATCTTGGAAGGTTTTATAATTTTGCTAATATTTCTTTAGTATATTATAAAATTGACACATATATTTATGTGCGTTTGTGCTATTTTTTTCCTAAAGGTGTTTAAAAGTTATTTGATCTTTTTTTGTTTCAATCATAATTAATCACTCAATTTTTATTAACCAGGATAAGCATAGTATACAAGAATATTGCAAAAATAATATCTTACTGTCTTAACATGTGCCATGAGGCATGTATTCTCAATTGTGAAAGTATAGAGTCCTTATTTTGGTTCCCGGTCTGGATTAACACATGTACAGTGTTTTTATCTTTTATTTTAAGACTCTCACTCCATTCTTCTGAAGCTTTTGAGAATAGTGGAAAACCAGATGATTCCGAAAGAGGAGGAGAAGAAGAAGAAGAAGGTGATGATGATGATAACAATGAGCAGGCTTATTTTGACGATATTGATAAATCGCCTGAATACAAAAAAGGTTCTGATGGAGAAGATAGCAAGAATTTAACAGCGCAACTTAACGACACAGATGAAGAAGATGAAGAAGTATACTAAAATTTAAGGCTGCTTCTCTAAAACCATAAGACGCCCGATAACCGTTAGCTTAGAAATGCATAATTTCTGTGCGCAAAAGCTTAGTTATTTTTTTTATATTAAAACATTAATGTTACTTCCAACTACGAAATTGTGTCTTTTTAGCTGATTGCACGTACCTTTGTTGGTTTCAGCGTATATTGAAAAGTGCGTTATTTCGTTATCATAATATTTTTGTTTGTATACACTTTCAAAAAAGCGTTGCTAGATGTATGCCCTAATTTTTATTATTTAATTTGTAGGCAATCGCAAAACGCCGCTTAGCCATAAGAAATAAAATATTGAAGAGTAAGGCTTACAAAGATGAGGATGACGAAGGAAGTGACAAGGAAGCTGAAGAAGATCGTTCCTTGTATACCCACGCTGCGAAACCTTCTGAAGAATCGGGACTCAAAAGAAATGATCTTGATGACAGAGACCACGACAAGATTAACAAGGAGGAAGATAGCGAAGACGGTGATTCTGATTCGGACGATAATGAAGAAGAAGATGATTCTGATGAAGATGATGAGGATGATGATGAAGAAGAGGGTCTAGGGAATACTGGCTTCAGATTAAAACCTGTTTTTGTTCCCAAGTAAGTTATGTTTTGCATCCAGGCCGATCTATAGAGAAGGGGCTGAGAATAGGTAAATTGATCATTACTGAGTAAAAAGGTAATAAATCCTTTGATTTTTCAGGTTTGAGTAAAATATAGAACAAAAGACAACCATTCAATAACATTTTTGTAATCCTTTGGTGGGAGTGGGGGTAAGTAGAAATATACAATTTATGCCGGCGGGTGACGTACTCTTGCTCGTAAACCAGCTTACGTCGCTTATGTATGGATGGCGCCTTAAATAACCTACACCAATTTATAATGCATATATTTTTTTTAATTTTTCGCGCACCATGAAAAAAATGTATGCCGGTAATCGCAAAAACCTTTGTTGATTTTTTGCACGCATTTACTAGAAAAACCTATCCAGCATATATAATGTTGCAATTAATATTAGTTTCAATTTTTTGTTAATAATAATAAAAGTCTGCCTGTTTAAATATCTAAATTTTGAGTTATTTATTATCGCGTTCATTTAATGAAACTTAATTAAATTGTATCAGAAAATAAAAATACCAACATACTTAAAATTGTTTTTCATGACCAGTATATCATATATGATACATAAACAAGTTTACCTTCGTCTGCTTTTTTAAATAGTTTTGTATATGAATCTTCTGCTTTTTAATAAATATCGTCTGATTTTTCTGGTCATGAAAGGGTTAATGTACTATTTATCAACAAAATATTGTGCTGAATTAAAAAATTTCTAATCCGCTGCACGAGTAGCCATGATGCAAAATCCTTTTTAACTAATAGTGTGTTCAAGCCTAAATTTAAAAGTATTTATAATTCCTAATGCAGTTCAGTCTACTAGTGTAAACCGACAATCAGCTTTTTAAATCACAATTAATTAAGATAAAACAAATATACCCATGTCGCCCCACAAATAAGTTTTATGTGTGTGTCCACATATTTGTGTGAGTATATCCGCCACGCACAGCACTCTAATCGGACCATTACAAACACCTCAATACATCTACTCCATTTTTTACATGTAAAGCATTGTCTTGACCTCTTAGAAACAATATGACTATTTCTCGGAATATTCAAATATATTGAAAAGCGCACTAAATTCCCAGCTAAGATAATATCTCTTCATTAATTTGAGTTTTATGCCTTTTGACTGCATTCTTGAGTAAGTTGCGTAAAACTGCCTTCTATTTAATTTATATTCCTTTTTGACATTAAAATAAAAGTAGTGTGCCAATAAATGTATATTATGTAATAATTTATCAACATGGCCGATCCTACACTCTTTCTTCTGGTATAGACTCCATACAGTCTATTCCTCGTTTGTTTCTGTTGTCATCTGTGATAATGTTATGCTTTTTCTTATTATGGTCATTGGTTTTTAGGGAAGATAAAAAGGGGATCAATTTTTTAGAAAAATTTGCCGTATGTCTCTTACTGCCTTTCAATTTTTTCAACTCCATGCTTTGTTTTTCATTTCTTAAATTAACAAACCTTAAACAACCAGGTAAAAATTAGAAAACGAACAAGGTCTACTATCTTTGAATAACCATGATTATTGCAAGGTACCCGTATTAACTCTTTCAACATCGGCTCATATCATAATTGCGTAACAGGCTTCAATTTCATCTTGAACAAAATTTGGCATATAAGAGGAAATTTTTATTATTGAAACATTTCATAAAGTTATAGCAAATATCATTTGCTTTACGCTATGTGTAACTCACGATTTGAGAAAAGGCGTAAGAATAATTTCTCAAGCAATAAGCTCTTTTTTTGGAATATGACTCCATTTTATGCCCTTTTCATAATTAATATAGTAATCATCATTGCTTGAATCCTTTTTGCTCTATACTTTATTATTTAATTGACATCAATGCGCTGTTTAATGGTATGAAAAAATGATCTTTTTCATACATTTTGGTGTGAATTTTTCATTTCTCCTTTTATTTATTAATTTATTCTCCATTTTTCTAGAAATGACAGAATAACACTCGAGGAAAAAAAAGCAGAAGAATGGAAAGAAAAAGAACTGAAGGAGCAGGCCGAGAAACTTGCTAAAGATCGTAGAAATGAATCCATTAAGGTAAAACACGATTTATTTTTACCACCTCCTTCAAAAGAAGAGAGTTCAAACAAATAGCTATATCTGAGTATTGTTATATTCATTACTTTATTCACCAAAATACCTTGATTTATGTAAATAATTTATTAATCTGTGTATAGTTTGTGTATTGCAAATTTTGTTTGTAGTGTTGATTTATTTAACGTTGAAATTTGACTCAATTGCTGAAGCCAGCAAAGAATATATACAGTAAAACGAGCATCCTACACATATTTCAACTACATTTTATTCTTCATCATATTTTGGGGCTAAGATTTGCCCCAATTGGTATCGTTATCGGCAAAAAAATAGAAAAAATACAGATTATTTAATTTAATCAAAATTGAAATCTATGAACTTGTTTATAATATAAAAAAATATTTTAATATCTAATTTATCGGGAAAGTTATTTTCTTTATAAAAATAAATAATAATTTTTTAAAGTTTTTCCCATTTTTTCCTTTGTTTATACAAATAAGCAACACTTGTTAACCTTAATTCAGAAAATGAATCCTGCTAAACTTTTACGAATACCTCACTACCCCATTGGGACTCTCCAAAATAAAAATGTTGACTACCTGAGTCTATCTTTGGCGAGCACATGTGATCTCATTCACATCTTCATAACTTTTTTCCTATAGTTGTAAAGGTAAAAAAAAATCGTTAAGCCATGTCTGACGAAAAATATCGAGTTTATTCTTTTTTGGAGCTATTAACTAATGAGTTTTGTGTTAAGGTATTCACTCCCCATAGAAAACATCTTTCTCCAGAAGTTGGAGAAAAACTAATATTTGTAAATTTCAACTTGAAATATTTTAATTTCAACTATTAAAGTAATAAATAAATAAATAATACGATGAAATAATAATTTTCATTTTTTATTATTGTTAAGAAGCTTTCTTATATGAACTATGCTACATTTTTCAATTTATACGCACTTTTCATGATTTTTAAAGTTAGTATTTTCAGAATAGGTGTCGTTATCCGAATAGTTAATTGTAAAAAACTAAAATCGGAATCGGCCAACGTTTCCCAATCGGTACATCCTAATAGACCGTAGCATGAGATTTTGGAAAAATAGGATTGTGTGCGCCTATTTTGAAACATTTCAACGTCTTTTTCACTCATAGATGGCTGAGAGAGAAATAAAGCGCGTGCTGAGCGATAAGGAAGCTGTTAAAAAAGTGGAAATGGACGACATCATAACGGATGACGACGACCAAGAAAAGATCTTTGAAGGATGGAAAGAGAGAGAGTTGTTTCGCATAAAAAGGGATAAAGACAACAGAGAGCAGTATTTCTTTGCCTTCATCTATTCTTTTTTCTTGCATACGCCTCATTAAGCTCTCAACGGCCAGAACACGCCGACCGTATTTAACGTATAGCAGAATCTTTGCATTGTCATTTTTATTTTTGTAAAGTCAATAATTGTCACTCATCTCGCTAACCGGTTAAGCATTTATAGAGATATCTCCCTTGTTTGGTTTCTCTTAAATATCCTACTGTATGAAGTACTATTTCTTTCAATAAATTCGTCTCTATCATTTTTATTGAAAGAAAGAGAACTTAATATTATTTTTTATCTTAAATATAGCAAAAAGTACGAACATATGCATAATATTCACAATCCCCACTCTTCGAGAGCATCGCTGACGTGTCTTTATCTATGAGATAATTTGGTTTTTGGAATAATGAGTTAATTCGTTTTTAAAATAATTATTATATGAGTTAGGTCTATGTGTTTAAAATCGAGTTAGATTTGAAAGCTTCATTCGAATTATACATTAAATATGGAATTAAAAACAAAAAAAGTTGATAATTATTATTTGCTAACGTATAGAAGAATATAGAAAATATTATCGTGCCTTTTTAATTTTATACTCTTTTAGAGCACTGAATGGAAAAATATGTATAACGAAAAATGAACACATATAAAAGAAAGTTTCTCTTATCTCTTTTTCACTTAATTAAAATTGTAAGGGTGGAATATGTAATCCTGAACCATGTATAAATATATTGACTAAAACGTAGTGAATTAAACACAACCTTATGAAGTTAAGTAATCAGAACGACTTGTAGCTGCCATACCCACAATCCGACTGACCATCTGTTCGCCCTTTGTCTCACATACACAACGTGCGCGACCTCAAGAATATTAAATAAGTCTAAACGATGCCTCAGTAACCCCTCTGATTCTCGACAAAAGCCTACATTTGTATTCAATTCAACTGCAAAAATTTTTTTTGGCATTTATTAATGTTCTTATGCATACAAACTTGGCAGTAAATGTGCACGCAATGGATGTTATTTGTTTGAGCTGAAATTTTACAGGGGAGTTTAGTTATGTAATGAGAACAAATTGATGCATTCGTGGGAGGAGAGGCACCTCTGTGAGAGGGTAAGGATGAATGGATGACCCTAGCCCACGTGTCTATAACGACTAGCTTCAATTTTTCCCAATCCTGGTTAAGCCTATTCAATGTTGATTATGCGAGTGCCCTTTAGAAAGTCCCTTTTTAAGTTTCCCTTAAGTGGTTTCTTACTACAGGTATAACTGTATGAATATGTATATATATACTAAAATAGTTTGTCTCTTGTGAAGCCCTTGATTAATGATTCTAAACTTGTTACCTTTAAGATTTGATGTTGAGAGGAAAGAAGTGGAAAAAATTCACAATATGACAGATTCTGAGAGAATTTTATACTTTCAAGCGAATCCTAAAATCATCACTAATCCCAAATTCAAAGGAAAGTACAAATTCCTTCAAAAGTGGTATCACAGAGGCGCATTTTATCTGGTAATCTTCTATTTTATGTTTTCTTTGACGCGAAAGTTGCGTAGGTTAATATTGGATACTCAGTTCACGAAAAGTATCTGGATTCGAGCGTGGGAAATTTGTACAATTTATATACGATATAATCCTTTTATTTTATAATGAATTAGAAAGAAAAAAAGGCATATTAACACGTAAATTAGACCTTTTTATAACGAACTTGCTTTTAAAGAAACTTTCTTTATAGTTTTGTTTTATTTGCTTTACATGCATAAAAAGCATTTCGTTCTCCTACTTTTGTATACGTTTGCGTAGATAGGAAGACACTTTCGTAAAGCAATAAATCATATGTTCCATATTCTTTTAACTAATTTTCTTGATTGGATGAAATAACGTTTTATTTATGAGACTAACTTGCTAATACAGAAACCTAGCTTGTAATTTTACGTTGCTGTTATACAGTTAATGAATCTTTAGTGTCACTTTATAACGGAGCATGAGATGGTGGTGATGAATTTCTTTTATAAAAACAATAATACTTTTGTACTAAAAGACCAGCATAGATAAAAGGACACATTTTATTCGAATAAATGATACACTTTATTTATTCTTTTTGACTGATCAATTTTTTCTCCTTTTAAAATTGTTCTTATAGAGGTACATACGTCTTCTAAACGCACAAATTTAGATATTGGCTCAAAGTATCGTGCTATTTATTACTGCTGTTAATGGCTGAAATCTTCGATGTAGGAATCATACAAATCCTACTAGAAAAATGGAACAAATCTTAAAAGAATAAGAAAGAGTCTTTATCCCGATGTTGAAGAGGCTCTTATTCATTGATACAAAAATGCTAGATCCCAAAACATTCCTGTTTAAGTACCTGTACTTTTGGAGCCCAAAAATTTGCCTTTGATTTAAATCATTACGAATTATTTCGAGTAAAAATATTTTTTTTTGAAAATAAAAGTTAAATATGTTTTTCTGTATTTTTTTATCTTTAGGGGTCGGTCACAACCAAAACAGGAGGGGGTGGGGTTAAAATTTGAGAAATTGTAACTTTGTTGAGTAGACGACTAGCCAAAAACTGAAAAGAAAGCGAAAAGTGAACAAAAATTAGTTGTCGTCATTTGCAAAGACCCTATTAACTCATTGAAAGAGATAATGAAAGTAAGTAAAAAACAAAATTGAAGTTCTTTTATTCAACTCCTCGGTCATATTAAAACTCGCTTTGTACGAACTAAACAACAGCTCCCCTTCAACTTCGTTATACCGAGGTTTTATAATTTTTAATCCAAGGAATATTAATTTAGATAAATACTATGAAAATTTCTTTAATGATACTCATTGCTTATAGATAAGCAGATCATATTTTATTGTCACAAAAACAAGATATTTTATAACCATTGCCAACAACATAAAATGCTAATTTTCAAAACTAAGTTTAATCGAATAAAAAAATTATTTTCATCATAAGTATGAAAAATATACCAAAAAAAATTTATATTCATTTTTTAAAATATACTTTTAATCATATTTATCTGATGAAACAAACGTTATGCGATAAACGTTGGTCTTTTAAAATTTTAGAATAACTGTGTCACATTGCTAATTCATTTTTTATCTTTATATAATAGTAAAATAAATACAGATTTCATTATTTTGTTATAATATAAGCTTTGATAAAAAAACGGGACATTTGTTAAAAAGACGCGATGATTAAAATAGATCATAAAACGGTACGTTTCGACAGCCTACTTATATATGATATAAGTATAGAATAAGAAAGTATTTAAAAATGCAAAAATCATTTTTGGATTACATTAAAAATCAAATACAGTATACTCTCGTTTACCCGAAGTTCGATAAGTCGAAATTTCCGTTAAGTCGACGTTTTTTTTATTCCCCTCCCTTTGAGGCCTTTTCAATATTAATTTAAATACGATATCTCGAACTTAATAACTCGAAGCATTTCACAAGTTCCGTGCATGAAAAAATCTATCAGTATTCTCTTTATAAGTCGAAGTGTTATTTTCAAAAACATATTGATTAATTGAAATTATTGAAGCATGCGTTTTATGACACTATTATTTTTCTGTATGTGCTAAAGTTAAGAAAAATCAATCATTTGATGTAATAAGCTTTCCGTTTGACAGATTGTAATGAATGAGTTTTTTGAATTCTTCTTTTGTAGGCAAACAGAGCAGTGTATACATCAAATACTAGTGGAGCATAGATAGTTTCATGTAGCAATACTCTTTGGTATCCGGTAATTTCATCGCGGTAATTTCATCGTGGTAACTTCATCGTATAGTAAATTCATCGTGATGCAATACATCGTTGGTATTTTCATCGTTAAGTATTTTCATCGTAGTGATTACATCGCGAGATTTATGGAGTAACCGCAAAATACGGCGCGCGCATTGTCAATGATTTTGAAAATCGTGACCTAAATGATTACGTTAAAGCGATTTTTTTAAATTGTTTCTATTTTTCCAATTTCTAATGAATTAGTTATCTCAATAATCTTTTTGAAATATGGAATAATTTATTACATATATAAATTGGTATTTTTTTCTTAAAAATAAAGTTTTTTATTAAAAAAATAAATGATTATTTTTAGATATAATATACCAAATAATGACTGAAAAGTCGAAAGTTAAAATAGGTTAGGGGGATTTTTATGAAACTAAAAAAACTTGCATATTATTTTTTTTAATTAAATTTGATACTTTTTTTTAATTTTCCTTAAATATTAAGAAATTTAAACATATTTCAAGGCTATTTAATTCAGAAAGAGATATTGTTTTATAGCCTGATAATATGAAAACCTTATATTTAAGAATTAGTTTTTTAATGTTATTAAGAACATTTACAAAAGTTCGTAATAAACTTAAAAAAATTATAAAGGGATATTTACAAAAAAACATTGAGCGTCAAGCATAAAATTAGTAAGACGATGTAATTACTGCACGATGAAAATACTTGACGATGAAAATACCGACGATGTATTGAATCACGATGAATTTACTATGCGATGAAATTACCACGATGAAGTTACCACGATGAAATTACGGCGATGAAATTACAGTGAACCATTTACTTTTGTCATACACATTCATCTGTGCATCATTTTGCTTCTTTATTTTAATTTTCTTTTGTGTTACGTATTATGCCAAACATAAAACGCAAGCTAACTTCACATAAGATAGAGACAAAGTATTTGGCATTGTTAGAGGTTGAAAAAAAATAAAATCCAAGACACAAATTGCAAAACAGTTTGGAATACCGTTGAACACATTGTCAACATGGATAAAAAAATCTGATGGAATAAATGAAGCCTATGAAAATAAAAATGCTTCAATTAAACGTGTTCGTCTTCCACACTATCCTGATGTAGAAGAAGCCCTTCTCATTTGGTTTAAAAACGCACGGGCACAAAATATTCCTGTTTCAGGCCCGATGCTAAAAAAAGCAGCAAAGTATGTATCAGACTTTCAGCACTCAAATTTTACTTGCAGTAGTGGCTGGCTAACAAAATTTAAGGATAGACATAACATATGTTTTTGTACTCTATGTGGAGAGTCAAGAAGTGTAACAGATGATCAAATTGAGAACTGGGTTTCCACGTTCTTACCAAGACTTCCTAACAAGTACACTCCAAATTGTATTTACAACGCTGACGAGGCAGGACTTTTCTATAAGCTTCTTCCTTCCAAGTCACTTACACTTAAAAGCGAACAGTGTTCACCTGGAAAGTTGTCCAAAGAGAGTTGTCCACTTTTGGTGATTGGAAAATCAGCCAAGCCTCGTTGTTTCAAGAATGTTAAAACTCTTCCAACAAAATACAGCAACAATAAAAAGGCCTAGATGACATCAGAGATTTTTACAAACTGGCTGATAACATTAAACCGTCGATTCTACTCGAAAAAAAAGGATTGCTCTCATAGTAGATAAACTACTAATATTGAACTTACTAATATTGAGATCGTTTATTTACCTCCAAACACAACTTCCAAAACACAACCAATGGATCAGGGTATTATAAAAAACTTGAAAACACATTACCGACGTATACTTGTTGACAAACTTACCACATCAATTGGAAAATAATAACCCTATTGTCAAAGTAACTGTTCTTGATGCTTTGCATATGATTCAAAGAGCTTGGTCTTCTGTTACTTCAACAACAATTGCTAATTGTCTCAAAAAAGCACAATTGTCTGTTGATAACATCAACGTTAGTGTCGAAGACGAAAATGATATTCAATTAGAAGAAGTTTGCAAAAGAGCTACTACGTTTGGGGTGGAAGTGGAGTCATTTGAAGATTGTTATTGTCGATGAAAGAGTGATAACCTGCGGGCCTATGACTGATGAAGAAATTGTTGCTGCTGTCAGCGACAAACGCAATCAAGGCCAACAAGAAGATAGTGATGAAGAAGACGATAAGAACGAAAGTACTGGCACAGATTTACCCACACCAGTAGCTGCTTTAAGCATATGTGCAACTCTGCGTAAATTTATACAATCCCGAAGTGATGGTGAAACGTTATGTTTAGATGGGGAGTCAGAGTGGGGTGTGTAGTTGCTTTAAAAAATACTTTTCTATCTCTTCCATTCCCGCTTTCTTACTAAAAATTTCTACATCTTTTACTGTTATCAATATGAAATCTTTTTCCAAAAATCAGAAATTTCTACCATAAAATCAGGTTTGAACTCAAACATGTTATAAATAATAAAAATAAGGTATTGTTGATAAATTTTAATTTCTTGTTTTGTTTGCTTCACATGCTTTCGTTATTAACACTTTCTTCATTAATCTAAAATTCACTTAAACACAAATTGTCTTGTTATTATGTACATTGTACAAACCTTATTACATAATATTTAAGTTTCTTTTTTACAACAGTAAATTTCTTTCCACAAATACATCTCCTCCTACCAAAAACTTTGACACTATTAATAGAGTATCTTTTTCAACCCAATAAGGCACTATTATGTTCTTACAAAATAAACTCAAAAGATCAGACTTTTTTTAAAACTTTTTTCCTAGAAAATTTAGCAGATTTGAGTCCAAGTTTTTTTAAGTCGAACTCACGATAACTCGAAGTGTTTGGCCAAGGCCGTTGAGCTTCGAGTAAACGAGAGTATACTGTATATCAAATAAAAATAAATTTTACTTTTTAAACATTCAAATGAAAAATTGATAAATCCCGGGCAGCAAAATTATTTTCTATAGCATAAATTGTCCAAAATTAGAGTGAGATCCCGAGAAACCAGAAAAGAAGTACTAGTATCGATTAGAGCAGTGGGTGTAACTTTTTGAGCAGGCAGCCACTTTTAAACACCGAACCAAGCTTTAGGGCCAGTTGCTATAAAATTATAAAATAAATTTGACAGTTTGGTGTATCTATCAATTTTGAGGTGTGGGGTACAAACTTGAAGCTGATTTTTCAATTATCCATTTGTAAGTTGACCTCGTAATCTGATTTTAGTGAATTTCATTTTGACTATCAAAAAGAGAGATCTTTTTGCACTTTGTTCTAAATTTTTGATACTTTTCACATCCATGGCTTTTATAAGTAGAAACAGGTAAATTTGATCATAAACTAATAATAATAATTAAAGATCTATTTACTTTGTTGGTATTTTGAAATGTTTACATATTTAGAATACGGTAACAGTGGTTATTTATTATGCACAGTTGTTTGGAAAACAAAATTTTTACTTCCAATGTAGATTCTGGTATAAGTGAGCGAGTGACATACAACTTTTGTATCCCCAAAATGTTGTGATATAAGTGAGCCAGTGGTCCATTGGCCACATGCTGCATATGCATTGATTACAGGAAACGCGGCTTCAAACATGTGCAGTTCTTTAAGCTTTGTTATTTCTAAATCACCATATACAGCTCCAATCATTTTACCATTTTTACACAAATTTCCATTCAAAGCTTAGAAAATTCATCGGAACATTCCACTATTTTCATAAATTTAATGGCTACATAAAAACAAACAATATATTTTATAACAATGGTCAGATAATCAATAATGCTTATAGAGGAGGCGGATTTTATACATGATATAAGATAATTCCACATTCTTATCATGTTATCTTCTTTTGTAATTCTTGCTTTGAAGTTTATAAAATTCATTTTTGTAGGATAAAGATGAAGGGGTTACACAAAAGAACTTTTGTGAACCAACTCTTGAAGATCATTTCGATAAAACGGTGATGCCTAAAATCATGCAGGTAGACTTTTTTACTTTAAAAAACCATATTAATATATACAATCAACTATTATTTAAATCTATCTATTTTTTACCAGATTACTACTATTAAGATACGTTTTTTATAATGGGTTATCATAAATCCTAACATATGTTTTATAAATATGAAGATTAGTTTTTTACTTATGAATAAATTAAGGAGAAATCCGAATTATATTTTCCATTTTAGAGAGACCTAATCGTAGAGTAAATTTCTTTTTTGATATGGAAGTGTTTATTTTAATTGTCAAGACGCTTCGTTCAATTTTCATCGGTTATTTTGTTTATAATTCGATTACAGGAGAACTTATATCTTGTCAACTAAATATTCAACCCTTCTTTTCCCGTTTAATTCATTTACTAATATTTTTAGTAATGATTAAAATTTATCATTATTAATTTATTTTAAGTAAATGATTTTTTTGTTTAATTTTCTCATTGTTTCATTGCTATTAATGCTTTAATTTAATTTTTGTTCACGATAGATAACATAGTTTTCCATTATTCAGTGTGCTAATATTAATTTTGCCAATTTACTATTAAAACCTGTTTCAAATTAATATGTACTCATAGTAATAATGCTTAGTACTAAAGAATTGCCATGTTACATGTCACAAATAATTAAACAAACGCTAGAATTAGTACATAAAAATATTTAATTTTTACAGTTGTAAAATTGGAATATTTAATTAGAAAACTTGTAATTGTAATTAAAAACTTAACATATTTATCTTTCCCTTTTTACTATAGAGAATTATTTAAGAAACTATAAAAATGTTAGACTTTTTTTGGTTTGAAGTAAAATTTAATATTTTTTCTACTTTTCTTGTAGGTTAAAAATTTTGGTAAAGCGAGTAGAACTAAATACACGCATTTGGTGGACCAAGATACGACAAATTTGAGTGAATCTGCTTGGACCAATTTAAATCCTCTCTTCTCAAAGTTTAAGAGTAACAAAAGAAGCTACTATTTTGATAAGCCCAGCACGAAAAAAGTTAAATAAATTATTCCTTCTCTTATGTATATAAATGTCTCTTAACATTTTGTAAATGATTTTACGGTAATAAAGTTACAATGGTTTTTTTCGCTATACCGAGTTAATTTTATACAAAAGTTGTTTCAGTTCGAGTGGGCTAAAATCCACCGCCGTCACTCATAGAACTGCAATAATTAAATCAAGTCATGACCTCATTTAATTTATTTTAGCGTCCTTTAAGCATACCACTCTTGTATTTGTTTGTAAAGCAGCCACTGGAATGAATTGAAGTTAAAAAAATTTTTTATTGATTCTTATAGGGATAATTCATCATTTTTAAACTTATATTTACAATTAATACAAACACTTCCCTATATTGACCATTTAAGGGACGTAAAGAAATAGTCAATTTAAAGATTATAGAATTAAAAAACGTACTCACAAAAATAAAACGCTAGTCAAATGTTCAATATATTATTTTATTATTTGTATAATAGGTTGATCACTGAAGTTTACAGCTTTCTTTCCTCTCTCTTCGCTTATCTCTTCTTGATCCGTCTAGACATTCAGCAGCGCTCAGGTGTGACATAGTTAGGGGGAGAAATTTTTAAATGGTTTAAAATTTTTGATTATAATTTTTTTTATAAATTTTTTTTTCCAATCTGAACAAAGTTCCTCGGTATTTGGTTTTTCCATGTTAGGAAGAATACGTCGAAGGGATTCTGGTCTAGATCATTATTATGATGCCATCCTACTTTTTTCTACTAGATTGGAATTGAAAATATGTTGAACCCGGAATGATTTACTTCTCTTAGCGATACTTGTATCCATTCATATGTACAGAGTCATAAAAGACCGCTAGGGGCAATTTGGTCTTTGACCCATCTTGGATATTTAAATATTTTTCAAGATAAATTTAATGTTGATGAAAATTTCCATTGTTTTTAATTTTAGATGCGCTTTAAAAATATTCTTGCTGATCTAGTTAATAATTTATAACTTGCTATAATATTGTTATTATTTATTACGGCTTAATTTTATTTTTGGCATAGTGTACTATGCAAATTATCTCAAACCCAAACCAATATCCAGCATGCAAATAAAAACACACTGCAAAGCCAACATGCAAATAAAGACACACACTGCAAAGCCAAACGAACAGCCAACATGCAAATAAACCCACACTGCAAACACCCTAAACACACTGCAAAGCCAAACCACCAGTAAGCATTCTAATTACTAAGAAACTCACATCCGAGAAAAGGAAAGCGTCACCATGCAAATAATGTGCACGTAAAAGAGCAAAGTGCAATCACCGCTGCATCTCCGTATTCAAATTATAGATGCTATATAAGCGCATGAATTATGGGCACATTATCTAGTTTGCTGTTTTGTGCAATAAAGCCTTTAAACTCTTTTTATTTTCACGGTTTATTACAATTTATTGCACAATAATTTTATGGATAATTTCTTAAAGCCTGATCGTTTTGGCGCAAACATCGAATCTCCCAACGCTGACAAAGAATGCCAACACTGGCTTAAAACATTCGAAAATTTTCTTCTTGTGGCAAAAATTTCTGATGATAGAAAATTGCTCCTCCTAGAAAATTACGTCTCTCCAGCAGTTTACCAGTATATCACAGACGCCAAAGATTACCCTGATGCTATTGCAACCCTAAAGAAGCTCTATAGCAAGCCAAAGAATGAAATATTTTCACGATTCATTTTATCCTCAACAAAGCAAACCCCCGGACAGTCCATTAGCGAATTCTTCCAAAATCTACAAAGAGCTAGCAAAGACTGTGACTTCAAAGCTGTTTCTGCTGAACACTACCGTCAAGAGTATATACGTGATGCATTCATAAGTGGTTTAAACAACAACTACATTAGACAAAAGCTTCTGGAAAGTGCAACTCTGGATCTCCAACAAGCACATGGCGGAGCGAGATCCCTTGAAAACGCTCAAAATAATTCCGAAAAGTATATCCATCCGCACTCCTTTGCCTCAACAAGCAAAACTCAACCAGAAATCGCAAACCGGACCAGCTCTGACCATTCAGAACCTTTGGCAGCATTGGAGGAAGATGCTTCTGAAAGTGCATGGGATAAACTGGCTGCAGCAAAGCTCAAGTGTTACTTTTGTGGTAACAATCGACATAAAACTCGCAACGACTGTCCAGCAAGAGAAGCAAAGTGTTTTAAGTGTGGAAAGTTGGGTCATTTTTCAAGAGTTTGTAGAGGTAAGAGTAAGAATTTATCCTGCACGAATCTCAATGGCTTGACAAAGTCCGTCACAACTGGACTTGTGAACATGAACAGAGCAAGCATACTGTTCGACACAAGGTCCTCAACGAACTTCATTAAAGAAAGTTTCGCAAAGAAAATGAAAGTAGCAATACTAAGCACGAAAGAGAGGGTGGAACTAGCGAATCTAGCACACACCCAAACATTGGGATTTTGTAAAGCACAACTGGCACTAGAGAATCGGGCCTATGCAGATGTGCGGTTTTTTGTCCTCAAAGATTTGATAGCTGACGTTATCCTTGGCGAAGAGTTTTTTCAATTGCATGAAAGCATAAAAATCAAGTATGGTGGCAAGAAAACTCCTTTGTCCTTGGGGTCACTAGAAACCATGAAGGTAGAATCTCCCAAACTTTTCCAGAATCTCTCAAAAAAATGTCATCCCATCGCTACGAAATCACGACACTATTCTTCGGAAGACGCGAAATTCATAAAGCAACAGATTCAGAGACTTCGCGAAGAGAAAATTATCGAAGAAAGTTCATCGCCATGGAGGGCACAAATCGTGGTAACACATGGTGGAGGAAAAGCAAGAATGACGATTGACTACAGCCAAACGGTGAACAAGTTCACCATGTTAGACGCATATCCGCTGCCTAAAATTCATGATATCGTTAATGAAGTAGCGAAATATTCCTTTTTTACAACTTTAGACCTCAAGTCAGCATATCATCAAGTTCCTCTTCGTCCAGAAGAAAAACCATTTACAGCTTTTGAAGGTATGGGAAAGCTGTATCAATTCACTCGAATACCATTTGGACTTACGAACGCTGTTTTTGTTTTTCAAAGAATGATAGACGACATAATCTTCAAGTACAAATGTGCTGGTACATTTACTTACTTAGATAACATTACGGTATGTGGAAATACCATGGAAGAACACAACAAAAACCTGGCTCGCTTCCTAGAGGCTGCTCAACAATGCAACTTGACCTTTAACAAAGAAAAGTGTGTATTCTCAACGGACTCTTTAAATCTACTTGGATACCACATCAAAAAAGGAGTCCTCAGTCCAGACACCGAATGCGTTCAACCCTTACTCGATCTTCATCCACCAAGAAGCAAAAGAGAATTACAAAGGGTTATGGGTATGTTCGCTTACTATGCGAAGTGGATAAAGAACTATTCAGCAAAAGTAAAACCACTTTCACAAACTCGCGACTTCCCACTCGACAAAGCGGCAATCCAAGCTTTCAAAGGTCTTCAGCAAAATTTAAGTGCAGTTGCCCTATCACCAATCGACGAAAGTATACCGTTCACACTAGAAACAGATGCCTCCCAATTTGCAATAGCGGCAACACTAAATCAGCTTGGCAAACCAGTTGCCTTCTTCTCAAGAACACTTCATGGATGTCAAAAAAATCATTCTTCGATAGAAAAGGAAGCTAGCGCCATAATTGAAGCCGTAAGACATTGGAGTCTACCATTCCATTGGTAGTAAACTGAAAAGTTCTCAGAATATTTATTTAGATTCAAAATAAGTCAAATATGCGATATGAATATTTTGAGTTTAAGCACAATTTTTACGTGTATCCATGTATTATCAACTTAAAACGTACTTGAATTCAATCTTTATTATAAATGACCACCGCTTTGAATCAGAGAACATTACTCGAGTGAAGTATTTCATTCTTGTATGAGACAGAAAATTGTAAATTTTTCAGATAATATAAATGAAGGAGTTTTTTTGATCATATAAATTTGCATTTCAAAAAGAATTTTTATTTCGAAATAATTTATATTTAACAATTTTTATACATTTAACTTCTCTACTGCTTGTTTATATAAGTAAAAAAAGACTTATATTTATCATAAATCGCCATTGAGGTCTACAAAAAAAAATTCAGAGCAAAAAGGGGTCGATGGGTTAAAAAAAAATAAGAACGTTTAGGAGGTTGTTGGAATTAGGCTTTGCTCTTGATAAATCAAAATCACATTGATTTAGCCTCCTAATCCGTAAATTTTCTCAAATATATTATATATTAAAGAATATAAATCTTATATAATTAATATCTGTATATTCATGTATAATAGGTAGAAAAAGGTAGAAAAATATTTATTTGCAAAAAAGAAAGAATTAAATTAAAGAAAAAATAAATTGAAGTGAAATCATCAACACTGACATTGATAAATACATAATAAAGTAATATCAAGCACCAAGTAGAAAAGTTCTTTTCTTTTGATTTTGCGGGATATTCAGATATACAGGCCGGAGCCGCTGTGAAGAACAACCCAGTGGTAAGCCTCTCTTTGGTTGGAAAAAGTAATTTCAAGGAATAAGATTTCAGTTGAATCAAACATGAGTTGAAATTTAACAAAAATATGGAATATCATGTTAGAACACTAACATATTTGTATATGAATATTGATATTAAGTACAATTAAAACATTCGAACAAAAAATACAAAATTATACAAATTTACAAATTTCAAAAATGTAAAAAAAAAGACAAGTATTTCAGTCAATTACTTATAAACGAGCAAACATAACAGTTGAAAGAATTACAAGTAATATCGTATTCTTGAATAAATAAGTTTTTGAGTTTCTTTTTAAAAGTACCAATATTATGAGAAAAAAAGGAAAAAGAAAACAAAGAATTGTTATAGGTAAAACATATTTTATACTTCAAAAACTGTTTGAAAATTTCCCTACTATAAAAGGGTAGTGTAGTTTTATTTTTATCACGTAGGTTATATGTATAGTTTTGGTAATTAAAAGACAAAAAGTTATCGAAGATAGATGGTGAGAGCCTATTAATTATTTTATAAACAAACAATGAAATGTTGTATGTATATAAATCAGCTATTTTAAGGATATTGCATGAAAAAAATAATTGACTCGTATGACATAAATAACTAGTATTACAAATATATCTTATAGCTTTTTTCTGAGAACTATTTAAAGGACCAAGGTTTTGATGTCCCCAAATGGCGATACAATAATTAAGATGAGGCAAGACAAAAGAATTATATAAGAGAAGTTTTATTTTATGGGGAAATTTATTTTTAAAATGTTTTATTATTCCGATATTACGGCAGATGCCACTATTAACATAGGAGATATGCTGTTTGCTTATTATTTATGATGACTCCTAGTAGTTTAAATGATTCAACAAGCTCAAACTTGAAATTTTCAGAGTCTATAGACAGTGAGTTGTTACCAAAAGCCATAGCCTTTGACTTTCTCATATTTATAAACATAGAATTGCTGCTACACCATTCCAAAACTTTATCAACCTCATAATTGATATGATTCATATTTATTGATGGCCTAAATAAAGAAAACGGTATATTAATTGTTATGTCATCAGCATAACAAAAAAACTTTAGATTATCATTAGATCTATAAATATCATTAATAAAAACTATAAAAAATAAGGGACCAAGAAGTGATCCTTGTGGTATTCCAACATTTTAAGACTTTTTATATTAGATTCAGAATCACTGAGCAAAACTTTATGAAGACGGTTTGAAAGATAGGACTTAATGGAAAGACAACGACTTACCATTTATTCCATAGCAGGACAACTTGCGGACTAAAGTGAAATGAGGAATTCTTTCAAATGCTTTTGAAAAATCTAAAAAAAGAGAAAGAGTGCCCTTTTTGGATTCTAAATTGCATATTATGTCATTTAAAAAACAAGTAAGTAAATCCTGTGTGCTATGACTTTTTCTAAAACCAAACTGATACTTGAAAAAGATATCATGATTGACAAAGTAAGAATACAATTGATCAAAGAGTAGTTTTTCTAGTATTTTTGAGAATACAGGTACTATTGAAATTGGTCTATAATTAGAAATATCACACTTATCACCGCCCTTATGAACAGGATGTACAGCATTTAATTTAAAATCAGACGGAAATATAGAATGTTTTATGCACGCATTGTAACCTAGTGTCAGATAATCAATAAGTGTGTGTAATACAACTTTAATATGAGAAAAATTGAGACCGTACGCATCTTTGGTGCTGCTTTTATCGCAATCTTTAATGGCAAGAATAACATCATTGCAAGAAATGTTTTCAAACTGAAATGAGGAGTTTGCTAATTCAAAAAAATTAGAAAAGTTTTCTCCTTCATCAGTAACCGATTCAATACTATTGAAATGATTGCTGAAAAGAGAACACAAAACTTTGGTGTCATTTACAATATCGTTATTGATTCTTAAACTAATAGATGAATGCTGTGCATTTGATAGACATTTTTTAATACCAAGCCATAAATTTTTAGGATCCTTCTGATTAAGCATCATATTATGTAAAAATTTGTTTTTGAGCTTTGTGCACATATACTTTATTTTATTTCGCAGGGTAATAAACTTTAACTTCAATTCAGAAGAATTCATTTTATTCATTCTATAAAAAATTCTATTCCTTTCTTTAATTAAGTTAAGAACCTCAAGATTAATCCATGATTTTATTGGAGTTTTGTAATATGACCTGGAGTTTCTTTTAAATTCAAACACAGATGTACTACAATTAACAAATTCAACTAGTTTGTTGTTTATCTTTGAAAAAAAGATATTAGGGGAATCACATACATCATGAAGATAGTGAGACCAATCAAACAAATTAATATTCTCAATATATTTACTAACAAAGTATCTTTTTTTGATATAAAAATTCTTAATTAAAGGAGAAACCGACAGTGTAACTAGTATTGGAATATGATCAGAAATATAATAAAACAAATTGAAAGCTGAAAAACTATCTATAGAATTTGAGATAAAAAAATTATCTAGAAGAGTTTCAGAGGCAGGACGAGTTACTTTGGAAATTAGAGACATGCAATTGTGAGTTGAAAAAACATTTAAAAAAGATTGCACATAAGAAGATCTCTCTAGCTGAAAGAGATCGAAATTAAAGTCTCCTAGAAAAACACATGAATCAATATTCCATTCAAGATTAGATGGGAAAAATTCAAATTGGAAAAGGAACATTTCAATATCACTAGCAGTCGAGGAAGGTTTACGATATATATTGTTAATATATAAAAATCTAGATCCCTTAAGTGAAATACTGATAGTGGAAACTTCAAAGAAATCACTATCAATATTTATGCAATGGGTGCTGTACTTGATAGATTTATGAATATAGAACCCTAGGCCTGCATGTGAACTTATTCTAGAAGGTACGAAAAAAAAGTATAATTTAGAATATCAAATAGATTGTGGGAACCATCTTTCAACCAAACTTCTTGCAGACAGAGTACATGTATAGGTAAAACATTAATAGAGTTAAACTCTGAAACAAAACATTCCAACATTTCAAACTTAGCTTTTAGTGATTGAATGTTAAGGCTGATAATATTCAAATCCTTAAGATTCAAGGGTACTGTAAGATCACTGAAACTAGGTGTTAGGAGGTTCAAGTTAAAATGAGAAAAGCATTCACATAAAAACAAAGAATCCAAAATTTTTTATTATAAAAAAGATTAGCACTTTGTGAAAAGTTGTCATTATGAAAAATAAAATCATTACCATTATTATTCATAGGCAGTTATACTTTTAACATAATCTATCTCTCTCAGTTCCAATGGGCAAGTGAAACTCATAGCAGAATAATTCGTCGTTTTCTCATTATATTTTTGGCAGGTATGGAATTTGTGTTCAGATAATTCATTTTTCAAAGGGCAAGTAAACGATTCATGTGAGGAAGAACAATATCTACATATGGCTGAGTTTAGACAATTCGATGTGGTATGACCAAACATCAAACATTTTCCAGGGTAATGCTAATTAGTGGGTAGAGGTGGGCAGAGCTGGGCAGAGTCATTAAACTCATTTCAAGACAAATGCTATCAAAAATTTTTCTTCAATATATGAATTTCAAATCAAAATTACTAAGTTAAATTTAATTTCAACAGCATTTTACATTTTTAAGCTAATTTACTGTTTTTCAATTATATATATTTTTTTTTTATAGCAGTTTTTCATCTAAGCTTTTAATGGTAGTTATTTAAAATCATCATCTAGAAATTATTTTCTTGTTTATAATGAACTGAATAAAGACTTATCCAAACTTTACTTTTGTATTTAGTAATTACAGTTATCTTCTTTTATTATGTTTTTTTTGTGATTTTCAAAACTTTTCAGAAATGTCAATTTGTACATTAATATCGGGCTGTAGTGATTTAGTCGTTGATAATTTTTAATATATGTCTTTGGAATTTAAACTTTTATAAATTTATATAGCTTAAGTTGTTTATGTTAGAAAATTTCTGATAGGCGTACTTCTAGTTTTTATAGAATTTAATAGATAGTATTTTTTTTTAGTTTTAATAGATAGTATTTCATTTATTTTTGCAAAGCGACCATCTCATATTGAAGTACCATTAGAATGTATGTCAATAGACATGATTTTTTTTATTTACACAATGAATCTTGTTTTTTCTAAATCTTAGCTCTTTTTATTCGATTTTTATAAAAGTAAGTATTTTTCCTTTTTTAGATTGAAAAACTTTGCTTCTCTTTTTCCACTTTACGATTAAGAAGACTACAAATATTTAAATCCTGTTGCCCTAACAAAAGCATCTCATATATCTGCTAATTTACATATTGGATGATGAAAAAAGAAACAGTCACTGAAGGCGACCTACTGATAAAATTTGCGTCATTAGTTATATTTTAAATAAATCATTTTTTTTTCAAAATTAATTTTTTATCTAAATTATTATTTTCCTTCCATATTCTTTTTAATCAAATTTTACTAATGTTTTTTATGGTTGAATTTGCAACTTGTTTTTGCTAACATTTTACAAACTTATTATCTAAAGTATTTGTTTTAGGGAGCTAAAAATCAAAAGTCGAATCAATTTGTTTTATAAACTTAATTATACTTTTTTTTCATTTCTTCTATGAGTAATTTTATTTTACTCTATATTTTTTATAAAGATTTGTAAAAATTTATAAAATCCAAAATTAATTTTAGTTGAATGTTTGTTTAAAAAATATTTTGATAGTTTATTTAGATTTCTCTATTTTGACCAAAAAAGTTTAAAAAATGTAACATAGTATGAAAGACAGAGGAAAAAGATGAAGCTAGACTCCATGTATTCTATCTATAATTTTAGCTATGACGTCGAATAAAAACCAAGATAATTCAATAAGAAATAGGTAATAATAGTTCAAAAATAGAAAAAGATTACTTTAAATTAGTGAATATCTATTTTATATTTTTAGTGAATATCTTTATAATAAAAATATTAATATAAAATATATTATATTTTATATAAAATATAATATTAAATATATTTAGTGAATATCTTTTGAATAAAAAAACTATATACCAAAAACATTAAAATTACAAAGGCAATCAATCAAATAAGTTTTACTAAAAAATCAATAATAGTTAGATAGTGATTAACTAAAATTCAATATATGCTAACATAAAGAGATTGCAAACAAAATTTTACAAGATTTAATGCTTTATTAAAAATCATATCAAAACAATCCACTATTTGGCTTTTTCATTGCACATTTTCCCAACTGTATCTAGTAGAGAAAAAAAGTTAGTATATAAATTTCTTTATAAATTTAGTGAGTAAATCCAAGTAATTTACCTTCTAGTTTTTTAGAGTCAAATTGCACTAACACTTCCATGATTTGCCTTTTTTATTGCACTTTTTTCGCAACGATATCTATAAAAAAAAACAAGTGGATAAATTTGTTTTTTGTAAAGTAAAGTATGACTAATATTTTACCTTTTAATTTTTTTTTGTCCTGGTTTTTTTGCAACTTTAGGTCTGTTTAATGTAAGAAGCAGACCATCTGAAGAAAACTGGTATTTTTTGTAAAATATTGATTTATGGAAATTAAAGAAATCGTTTAGTATGTTTTCTTTATCTTTTATTTCCATCATATTCCACACCTGTTCTGACATAATGAATTTTGATGCCTCTCCAACTATTTTATAGTTACCCTTTCCATGAAGGGCTGCTTTTATCATCTCATTTTCATAAAAAACTTCTTCGATATAACTGATGATTTCAGTGAGTTTTTTCGGCTTCCAGCTTATTAAATATTTCAGTTTATTATTCATTGATTCACAAAGATTATTTTTCCATTCCCTTGGAATAAACTTATACTTCATACGTGTTTCGAAGATGAATTCTTTGATTGTTGGCAAGAGTTTATGAGTCAAATAACGGTCAAGAAGTCCTTCGTACTGATTGATGATTTCACCTTTCTTTACTTCAAATTCTTCATTAGTATGACTTTCTATAAGTACTGTTGTCGAAAAATTTTTTCAATAAACTCTTTAACTTTCTTTTCGCTGCTTTCTATTTATTTTTCATATGACGTTTAATATTTTCCTGTATATGCCTCGTACAAAGTAATATTTGAGCAGAAGGTAGAGATATTTTTATTGCCTTGACCAATGCAAACTCCTGATCTGTTCCTATTATAATTTTTTGCAAGTTTTTGGGTGCTTTGAAAGCATTGTATATCAAATAATTTATATGTGTGAAAAAGTCTATGTATGTTGCACATTCTGAGCTAAAATGAAAAAAAACTGGCCCAAGTAATATGGAATTCTTATTATTGTCACAAGAAAAAAGACAGGTATCTTGAAAAACAGTAGTTGTAACAAAACAAGAACTTAAATAGAATGTACGATCGATGCATAATATACCACATGAATTTTGTTGATATAGGATACAATTTTGCATATATGTGGCTTGTTCCATTGTGTAACAAATTACACTTGGACTTTTGGCGTTATTGAAGATAATTTTTTTGATGAATGAATCTTGCTTTGTCGATGAGCTGATGATACATTGAATCTCATCTGCAAGATTAGATGATGAAAAATTTTCTTTTGATGCTAAATTATATATATATTTTGAATTACGAGGAGCCATTTTTTCATGTAATGTATTTATGTATATTTGTTTCGGTGGTATGTGGGAAGCAATGCCATTTAAAACTCTTTTTTTAACTTCTAAAGGTGTTCTTATATACTCTTTTAATTGATGTTTTGAATTCCCATGTTTTGAAATTAAGCTTTCTGGATACGATCCGATGTATTCAAATAGACATTTATCAAAATTTTCTTTATTAAATTTTGGATATTGTTCAATCCAAGAAACTTTTCTTTTGTAAGATGAAGTCCTTTTTAGATTTGTGTAATACTGTGCAATATTATTAATGACTCAATTTGGGGTTGCGGATTCAGAAAGAATTTCTTACTTCCTCTTTGTTTGAAAAAATTTCTTTCTTCATTCATGAAAACATGCTCAAACCCTTTTTCGTTTTCTATAAAATAGTATTTTTACTAGATGTTGCTTTCCATGCACCACAGTTGTCGTAAAAAATGTTTTTTGTGCCATCTTGACTCTTTTTAACAATAAAGTACACATTTTCTTTGATGCCTTGCGGAACAAAATTCATTGGATCTTCACATATTTTCAACTTTTCAATTACACTAAATGAAGAAAGGAATCTCAAAATTTTGCCTTCATTTACAGTCTTAGTCGGAATATTTAAAGAGTGGTAATCAAAAAATGAAGAATCACTGATTTTCACTTTTTCTATATTTATAACTTCCTCATCAATGGAAATATACCTAGACGAAGTATGATACACAAATTCTGTTTTGATTAGCGGTACGAAATGGTTAGGAAAAAAAACATCAAAAGGGGTTTCGGTGTTCGTCCAGCATATATCAATTATTTCATTTAAACAAACATAGTTACGTGGAAAAAATATAACATTTAAAAGAGCTTTAAGGATATATGTTTTCATATGTTGTGGATAGTTCGATCTGATTGGAAACCCTAAAACACTTGCCGCCGCCATGATTGTGTAAGCCGAAGCCCATTCAAACTTGTTACAAATTTTTTGGCACTCATCATCTATATCGCATGAAACTTTATGAATTCCAAAGTCCAATCCTTTTTCCCTATAAAATTCCTTGAAGAGATTCACCTCTATAGAAGACTTTACCCTCAGCTCTGTACTCAAACTTTCATCGCCAATAAGCGCTACTGAAATTGAATTAAACAGGCAGTTTCCATCAGCAGAAACTTTTACTGGAACTTTTGCTTTTGATTTAAATAAAGATAAAGTAATATAATCAATTTCAAAATGGGAAGCATGTGGATTAAAAGAATACTTTCGGTTCAAAGGCTTTATATCATTTCTCAAAAAAATATGCTCTTTTATAAACAGAAGTTTATGTAGAATTACTTCATATTCAAAATAAAAACCAATTCGATTAATAGCTCTTTCAAAAAAATCGATGTCATAATTGCGTAAACAAAAAGAACATAAAAATTCTAGTGTAGTAAAAATGAAAGCTTCTACAATTGATAACTTTTGGCAAGAAGGATGAAAATTTTTTTTACAGTTCACGCATTCAACAGATCTTTTTTTTTACGTTTCTGAAACAAAATGAGCAAAACATTTTGAAGACTCAATGACTCAATAAAGTTTTGTCATTAAAATTGAAAAGTTAAAGTCGTGATCTAAATAAAAATAAATAAAATATTTTGATAAAAGCGAGATTATAACTCACAATATATCATATTTAAAATCATGAGAAATCCTGCTTTACTTGATACAAATAAAATAGTAAATAAGAGCTCTATTCATTTATGACTTACTTATACTCAAGGCATATCGTTAATGATAGTAATGGATATGTATACTTCTAATTTATTGTAAGCCTGAATCTAAATATAAAAAAACAACATAATAATTTTAGATTTGAAAACAATAAACATGAATATGTGAAAAATTTTTACCATAATAATATAAAGAAAGCGACAGTAATAGATACATGTATAGCTTAAACATGCAAAAGAACCTAGTATCCACTCAAAAAAAATATACACATGTAGTAAAATCTTGATTAGACTATTTCAAAATAAAGTACCCCGAGAAACAATTGATGTTAATAATTAGATAAAATATAAAAGGTTATCAGAATATTATAGTACAATTATTAGTAAATTCAAAATGTCACATAAAAAACTCAACAAATACTAAATTTATTTATACTTATGACTTTTGAGACAATTCTGTACTAGAGAAATAGTATTATAAAATTAGGATAAGTTTTTATTCAGCTCATTATAAACAAGAAAATAATTTCTAGATGATGATTTTAAATAACTACCATTAAAAGCTTAAATGAAAAACTGCTATAAAAAAATATATATATAATGAAAAACAGTTGTTGTTGTTGTTTTATTTGACACAGCTTGTAAAATGCAAGGATTTCGAAAGCTGGCATGAGGCTTTTACAAATTTAAGATGATTAATCACAGTTTTTGTGAATTTGTTTTTTTAGCATTGGGAGCCTTGGGGATCGAACCCCTGACCTTCAACTGTTAAGCTGAGAGGTACACCCTAACAACCATGAGGCTCAAGGAAAAACAGTAAATTAGCTTAAAAATGTAAAATGCTGTTGAAATTAAATTTAACTTAGTAATTTTGATTTGAAATTCATATATTGAAGAAAAATTTTTGATAGCATTTGTCTTGAAATGAGTTTAATGACTCTGCCCACTTCTGCCCACCTCTACCCACTAATTAGCATTACCCCATTTTCCACACTGTAAATGGGAGAAAAAAGGTTTGGCTCTTTTGACTTCAAGCATAAAATAAAAGGAAAGATTATTTTTCTTTATAAATGACATTATTTCAGGCGACATTTTTAATACTACAATTTTACTGTCATTTGATATGCTTTTCGTGAATAAAAGATTTAGCGTTTTTCCATTTTCAACCATTGTATTAATTTCTTCGTTTTTTTCAAGTATAAGGTCAGTTATTGACTTGTCAGATATATTTTTCGATACAATAAAAGAAATTTTTGGTAATAAAGTCTTAATTTTTTTTATTTTTATATCTTCATTTTTGCAGAGTAGTTTCTCTGCTTTTTCTAAGCTATGTTTATCGGGAAAGCTTAATCTTAATTTGTTTTTTTGTAGATTTGTTGGATATTATTTTAACATTGTTGAGAATTGCTGCTGACTTTTGCTTAACTTCTTCAACATTCAAATTACTTGAGCTGAGATATATTACTTTATCTTTTTTAGGTACTTCTTTACTAGCAATTTGAGAGTATGTAGGTTTATTTAGAGGTTTGTACTGTATGTTGAAACTTTCTTTTAAACAACAAATAGCTTTGTTTTGTTCACTTATTTGATTTGTAAGTTACTTTATCATTTCGTATAATTTATGTATATTAGGTTGGTCTTCTTTACATTTGATACAGTGTCATTTTAGACCTTTAGAACTATTTTTATCTAAGGATTTCAATAGAGATTGATCAAAACTTTGACACTTATAACATAGCCAGCACATGCATGAATCACATTTAAATTGTTGATTCGAAAAATTACTACAATTCTCACATTTCTATTCAGAGTTATTAGTTGCCATAATAAGCAATAATACAGTAAAATATTATTAATAAATATTATTGAAATGAAAAACAATTTAAAATTAATACACAACGTTTAAATATTTTTAAAATAAAGAAGTGAATATAAAATTCTTTACAAGTTTCAGACAAGCTTCGCCATTTTTAAGTCAATACTGTTCAGGGTGTAGAAAAAAGGTCGTCTAATTTCTACTATACAATATATAGAAAAATTTCTTTTATAATAGAGTCGCAAGATAATTGTTCTGTAAAGTACCTTATATATGGTAACTAAATTTAAATAAAAAATATAATTCTATTCAAAAAAATAGAAAATATATGGATTTTTGTTATGCTTTTAAAACGAAATATGAAAATAAAGATATTTTTAATTTATTTTTGTTTGAATTTAAATTTTGTACAGTTTTAAGATGTCGAAATTTGGTTAATTATGTTATTTTAATATACATTTATACTTTACTATTCCTATGGCTACTAATTTTTTCCGAAATATAATTATTAATCTTTTATATTCAGAAAAGGATAATCTTACGATGACAAATATGTACTTGGAGGAAAATATATTTTATTTCTTACAAAATATATGATATGCTACATGGAGAGGAGGGGGGGGGTGTTGATAAGTTGACAAATGAACAATTTATAAACTAAATAAATAGTCAAAAGTTAAGAGATTAAAATTAAGCAAAAAAAGGTTGACGTTAATTGTGAATGACCAATGTTGTAAAAAAGAGGTAATTATTCATATTTCAAGCTAGATTTTTTCAAATTTTATTTAATAACTATCGTTTATTATAATTATTTTTCTGATTTCTATTTTAGAATAGCTATAAAAATTCGATTTTTCTAAATTCTTAGCGTTTATGTTGGTTCTTGTAAAACGGGGACATTTGGCATCTTTAACCCTATTAGTGCTGGGCAAAATTTGTCCGCTCAAGTGCTGGGGGGGGGGGGCGTAAAGTGCCCCCCTATTTTTCTCAGATATTAATAAGTTTTTATAAATATTTTTAATGTTACATATATATTTCAACTATGCTGAATTCAGTGTTGATGTCCATTTTTTATCAAACCTGTCAAAAAATTGATTTATATTTGACAGCTTATCTCAAAAAAGAACTTTTTATTTAAATAATTATATAAAGTTTTTTACACATGTATACCCATTTTCAACTATGCTGAATTCAGTGGTGATATTCATTTTTTATGAAAATCAATCAAACCTGTCAAAAAAATTGATCTAAATGTAACAGCCCATCTCAAAAAGAAACTTTTTATCTAAATAAGTATATAAAGTTTTTTACACATGTATCCCCATTTTCAAATATGCTGAATTCAGTGGTGATATTCATTTTTTATGAAAATCATTCAAACCTGTCAAAAAATTGATCTAAATGTGACAGCTCATTTCAAAAAGGAACTTTTTATCTAAATAATTATATAAAGTTTTTTACACATGTATACCCATTCTCAACTATGCTGAATTCAGTGGTGATATTCATTCTTTTTATGAAAATCAATCAAACCTGTCAAAAAATTGATCTAAATGTGACAGCTCATCTCAAAAAGGAACTTTTTATCGAAATAAGTATATAAAGTTTTTTACACATGTATACCCATTTTCAAATATACTGAATTCAGTGGTGATATTTATTTTTTATGAAAATCAATCAAACCTGTCTAAAAATTGATCTAAATGTGACAGCTCATCTCAAAAAGAAACTTTTTATCTAAATAATTATATAAAGTTTTTTACACATTTATACCCATTTTCAAATATGCTGAATTCAGTGGTGATATTCATTTTTTATGAAAATCAATCAAACTGTCAAAAAATTGATCTAAATGTGACAGCTCATCTCAAAAAGAAGCTTTTAATCTAATATATAATGTTTTTTACACATCCATTTTCAAGCATGCTGAATTCAGTGGTGATATTCATTTTTTTATAAAAATCATTCAAACCTGTCAAAAAAGTGATTTACATATGACAGCTCATCTCAAAAAAGAAACCTTTTATCTAAATAATAATATAAAAATTGATCTAAATGTGACAGCTCATCTCAAAAAGAAGCCTTTAATCTAAATAATTATATAATGTTTTTTACTCATCCATTTTCAAGCATGCTGAATTCAGTATTCAAACCTGTCAAAAAAGTGATTTTATATTCCTTTTTTTTTTATAAAAAATTAGTCAAACCTGACAAAATAATTTAAATATGACAGCCCATGTCAAAATTAAAATTTTTATTCTTATAAAAAGTTATTTATATATTTCAAGTATGTAGAATTTAATGGTGATGTCATTTTTTATGAAATCAATAAAACCTGTCAAAAAAATCGATAATTCACTCAAAATATTTCATTCTACAGTAACATATGTAACTCGATAGGACCTCCATCTTTTTGGCTACAAATTCGTTATCGACTTGTAGTCTCTATGTCATAATATAATTTACAGTATGTAATTTTGCTATTCATTCCATGATGATCCTTTCTTGGTAGTTCTTTTTTCATTAGAAATTTATATTCTTCAATGTGTGTTCGAAAATTTTTTTATAACGATAAAATTACTTTTTTCCTCTCTCAAAGCATTCTGATTAAAGAATCTTCTTGATGATCTTAGATTTTTTTATCAGTATCGTGTATTTTATTATCAGGCCTGAATATTTGTCAACCAATCTCATTTCAAAGGTTTTTTTCTGATGAATCATTCGTGATGTTCATTGTTCAATTACAAAAAGTTGTCCACGTTCTTCATCTATGCTATTTTTGATAAATCTGACCTATTCTAAATTTTCAGATTTCCTACCCATCTTAGCTAAATTTTAATTGTAATCCTATATGATAAGCTATATATTTAAATATTTTTCATTTGTAAAATAGGAACTTCTTTTACAAATGAAAAAATCTTTTTGGAGCATCTATTATATAATTAAACCACTTCCTAGTTCATTAGAACATGGTAGATGTTCCATTTAGTCAAGATACATATTTTTTTAATTATTTGTTTTGATCACATGTTCTCTTTTCAATTAGTTTTCAACTTCGTTCCTTCTCTCATACAAATTTTCAAAAGATTTTATAATACGTTTTGTTACTCAAGATGATTGTAGAAAGTATTATAAGCCAAAATACACAAAAAAAAAGTATATTTTCACTATATATCTAATATTCATCCATTTTTTGAAATTTTTTTACAGAACTGATTTTCAGGCATACATTACTAATTCAATTGCCACTTCAGGATATTTTATAACCGTATTATCCAAAATCCAGTACAGAAATAAAATAAGCATAGTCGATTTGGTATAAAACAGATATTTTATTTTTTTGAAAATATTTTTGAAGACAGTATCTAGAAGTAAATCGCAAATCTGGTTGAAGCTTTCAGATATTTTAAAACCATAAATACCAAAACTGAGTCCAAAAATGAAACCAGCATCTTCCATTTGGCATAAAAACAGATATTTTATTTAAATATTAAAATTGTTATATTGTTTCTATACTTAAATATAGAAATTGTTAAAGTTTGAAAAATCGTACTTATAATCAAACATTTTTGTGTAACTTTACACTTCTATTGAAAAGATAGTCTTAGAACTCTATAAAAAATGCAACCATTATTTCTTTAATTTTCAGCTTTATTTTTCTTTAATGATTTGATAAACTACGATATATCAGTGGTCTGCAAGACCAAGCAAGAGATAACATGTCTAATACGTTATTATATACCTAAATCCTCAATTTTTTTGCACATACTCACCATTTGGGGGGCGCATTTTTTTAATAATTTTTAATTTTTGTTCAATGAACAGACAACGATTATTACCCGACATTATACTTGCACTGTAAGCTCTCAATCCCACCACAATTGCACAGATTTTATGAAGTCAAATTACCTTGTTTGTAGTTCTGATTGCATCAAACTAGCTCAGTGGTTTTCAAACTGGAGTCCGCTGTGTAGCCTCCACCAGGTGAAGACTGAGTGAATCGTTTTGCACAAAATATTGCACCCATATTGGGTTATTTGCAATTTTTGCCTATAAATTACATTTAATAAGAATAAATAAGCTCTTTGAATTGGATAAATGTGCATTTTTCTTAATGACTAAAAAATGAAATATGATGATTCACACTAAATTTCGTTTTACTGCATTAAAGTCTGGTGGGGAAGAGGAACATAAGTGTCCTTCGTGTTAGCATCCACCTTTCTAAAGCCCGTCAAGTGAAGCTTGCGCTGGTAGTGAAGCACTCGAGTTCGGTAAACAAAATTATTGGTTCAACGATTGCACAAATTCATGTTTGATAAATAACATCTGAATGTTTTTGAAAAATATTAAGTATGGTTTGAAAAGTTCAAAAAATATCTGTTGTTAAAAAGTCCCACGACATTGCAGAACAGTTGATTCTTTTATTGATACTTTTTTTATAATAAAGTTTGCTCTGTGTTTGATTTGATATCATAAAAATGGATAGAAAAAAACAGACTGTTGAATGTTAGCTCATGAAATTAACTAAAAAAATAAATTCACTAGTTTCTAATTAATTAATTAATTACTCTATTTTTTAAATATCAAAGTTTTAGAGAAATCATTTATCACATAAATTTGATTATTATAAATAAATGATCTCAAATATAGATTTCTAATATAAATATATTTTAAAAAATTCCTTTTAATTTTATTGGCTTCGTCATAAGTTCATTGTAAATAATTCCAAATTTAGTGCATTAGAATAAGGCTCTTCATTGTTTTTACTAAATTGCCGAAACCTTTTTCATTTAAAAATATATTCCCTCGTTTATGGCGGGTGGTAGGTTCCAGGGCCTTCCGCGAAATAGGGACACTATATCATTTAATTGTTTGCTTATGCTTTAAACCTTTATACACCATTTAACACTGTCACCACCCCTCCCGCATATTGTATTGCCCTTTTAGAGACTCTTAGAGAAACACTTTGGTATATATGAAACTTTTTTGTGCTATAATAAAATTAAAAATATATTTCAATACTTTTATTCACCATTCAATTTACCCCAATCAAACTTGAATGATGACGATCATGAAGATTAATAAATAACTGATAAGCGCTTTAAAACTCTTCTGAATGCAGCTCCTCTTCCCTAGCTTCTACGGAAGACGTATGAGTTTTTCTTTTGAGAAAACATCTTTTTATAGAAAACCATGGCCCGTCGATTAAATTGCAAAACTGGATCGGACGAAGCATATCATCGTCCCAATCTTGCTACATTTGTTGCAGTCTTTGGCTTTCATGGACATGCTTGTAAGCCGTTGGAGCGTAAGATTGGGACTTTTTACCTTCTTCTCATTCTTTGCGTGCTGACTTTGTAAGCTCCTTTAGATCTTCATTGGTTAACAGCTGTGAGTGGCAATCGAGCAGGTCATTGACCTCATCAGGATTCATATCCTTCAAAGCTTCTCCTCCAAGTAATCTTGCCCATCTCATAGTTTTGTCAGCCTCGGAATCATGGATCTCTTCAACTAACGGATATTACATAATAGTAGCACTGCTATTAATAAATTAGTAGCAGTACAAATGGCACTGCTACAAATAAAGTACTGTTACAATTCAAAAAATGTATTAAAAAATTTAATTAACGTTAAATTGTATAGACAAAAAAATTTTTTTTAACGTTACCTTATTCATCATAGACAACAAGATCATCCAATTGTTCAATTAATTCAAGCTCTTCTGGGTTAACTTTTCCTTACACATCTCGAAGCCACGATTCCACTATTGATGTTTCTGGAGTCTTTGGATTTCCATTTCTTGTATACTGAACAGCATCAGAGTTATTCCAAGCATTAATTGTGCATGATACTCGATCTTTAAGTTCACGAAAACCCCAACATCACCAGCTTGAAGGTATGCCAACCACCAGGAATTACAATGAGCTCAATATTTCTTTTTATACAATCTCTCTTTGATGAGTTTTGAGATATGAGCACGACAACTATCCCACACAATACATCTTCCGGATCGAATATCCACAAAAGGAAATACTGCATGAATCCATTTAATCAACAATTGTGAATTAACCCATGCTTTTTCTTGCATTGCTGATAGAAGAGGTCCAGTAAGCCGCGTGATATTGTAACTCTGTTTCCCTTTATGTATCAGAAGAGGTGCTGCTTTTCGACCATTTGCCCCAAAAGCTACACATGCTGTTATTCTCATCGAAGCGAAACCAGTAGATCGAATAATGACATGACGCTTTCCTTCAAAATCGATTGTTTGACTGCGACAATCATCAAAATATACAGATGTTTCATCCATCAACAGTGTTAATTCTTCTTTAATAAATGGCTTTCGACTTTGCAGATAAACCATGTAGTCAACTGTTCTTTGAATAAGTTGATCATCTGTGAGTGTTGTTAAATTTGTCATTCGACGAAGTGAAAGTTTGAATCGTTGCATAAAAGAAGTGCACCATGTACTAGACTCTAGAGGCCTTAAAACCCTCAACATTGTTCTCTTGTGCCAGAACTGTTGCTTGAGCTCGAACATCTTGTGACCTTCATTTTTCGAATTCGCATTTCAACAATAGTATCAAATAATATATCTTCAATTTTTCCAAGCAACGTTAGTCTTCCAGCTCCTGTACTCTCTTTTTAGAATTAGAAACTTCTTTGATTTCATCTTTTTTACGCCACCATTGATAGTATTGTGACTCTGAATAGTTTAAATTTCTTGTTTTAGAGAAATAAACATAAGCTTTATGAACACTACAATTATTTTCCTCAATGTATGTAATAACTTCTTTTTTAAATGTTACTGATATGCTTTGTCGTTTCGCCATTTTGACAAAATAAGACTAAGAAAATATAAAAATATAAAAAGTAAAATTGACAAGATAAAGACTAAAAAATAAAAAGTAAATTATTTTTGATTAATTTTCATTTTTTTTATTAATTATAAATGTTTATCACAGGTTAGCTTTTTACTGCAACTATTTTTATTGTAGCAGTATGCTGCTACTGCTACTAATTAAGCCACTGCTTTAATATGTAATATCCGTTATTAATCCATTGTCGTGTACTACTTTAGGCCACAATTTAATTCAAATGGCATAGATGGTCTTAGTCTTCATATCTTTTAAAGCAATCGTATAGTTTCGTCAGCACGCTTTCAGTGTTAAGTCTTTGTCTGAGTTCATGGCATCAATTACATTCTCCAGGGTATTTCTCGTGTATAGATTCTTAAATGCGCGAACGAAACCTTGACCCATAGGTTGAATCAGCGATTTTGTATTTGGAGGCAAGACATCTACTTGTACACCGTCATAATGGAGATTAGTTTTGTGACATCCAGCATTGTCCTACCAAAAAAGGACTTTTAATAGCTTTTATGAAAAAATCCCTCATGAAATAACTGAAATTTAAATGAATTTTTTTTGATCAATTAACACAAAATTATTTGTTTCTCAAAGTTATAGAGAGTTAAAGCAATGTCTCCTTAATAGGGTTAGATTAGAAAATATACTATGATTCTTTTTTTTTAACACTCTAATACTTCGTTATAATACCACTATAACATAGAGATCCTTAAAAAATGCTTCCTATGCCTTTTAAAAACCAAAATTTTTTACAAAGTTGTCTTCCTATTTTCATTATTTCAAATCAAACACGCAGCAATTATGGAAAAGTATCAAATTAAAAGTACAGCGAAATCCAGATATAGCGTATAAATATGTAGTTGAATGAATATTCATAAACACAATGACTTTGACGTCATTGTGTCCCCATTTTTATATATCAAATCAAACAGAGCAAACTTTATTATAAATAGGTATCAAATTAATACAGGAGAATATAGCTATAATATAGTAATGTGTAATTGAAAAATCTTTTTACTTGGTTGTCTCCCCATTTTATTATTGCAAATCAAACACGAAGAAAACTTTATTATAAAGAAATATCACATTAAATACACTGGAAATCTAGGATAAAAATGTATTAATAAATATTTTAGATTATCATGAATAAACTTATGACGGGTTGTCGCACGTCTTCATTTTTATGAGATTTCGGAAGATGATGAGAAAAATTATGAGGGGTTGTCTCCCGTGTCCAACCTCTTGAGGTTTTGGAAGATATATTGTATACATCAGCGTTTTTCAAACTGTGGATCCCGACCTTTCAGTTGGTCGCGTGAAAAATAAAATGGGGCGTGACAAAAAAGATGCTGAATAAATGAATCTAGCGAACAGAGTTTGTCTTATTACACCTAAGTATTATGGGTCGCGATGCAAACTGTGGTTCTTGCTATGGGTCGCAGTAAAAAAAGTTTGAAAAACGCTGATATATATAATACATATACACATCTTTCCTGGTTGCAACCAAAAGGTTCGCAACTGGTATGGTGATATCGAGAACAAGATATTTGCCAGTGAAGGCCAACAACAATAACAAAGATTAAATAGGTCGTTTTGTGAACAACACTATATTATAATTATTGAACTATTATTTTAGATGTCTATTTCACAATTGAGAGTTTTGGTTTCGAAATTAGAGGAAGAAGATAAGCGGAGTGTAGAAGTAAAATCACAACTCTTGACACTTGGATCATGTTTAGATGAAGGAAGTGTTGAAGATGAGTTTGTCGTTTCCATTTTGAGGAAGTGCATTCAAGAGAACATTTTAACACGTGAACAAGTGAAAGAAGTTCTTAGCCAAGAGAAAGTAGCCAACAAAGTGAAGAACGAATGTCAATCCCTTCCTATCACGTGCATTGACGTCGTCTTGCAAGTTGGTGCTTGCAGTGTTGACGAAGTAGAGAAGTTTGTAAATATTTTGAGTTTGGCTCTTTTTTCGAGTTGGAAAGGCAAAGTGGTCTTCACCAGCCATGCTTTGCGACAATTCACTGAAAAGGTTCTTCTAAAAATGGCAGATTTTATGCAGCATCTGTTTTGCAATAGAAAGGAGGAGAATAATGTCGAATATGGGGTGTTATCTATTTTGCAATTTCTCCTTAAGTACTTTGAAGTCGTTACTCTTACAGATGAAAGAGAAATCAAGCTGGCTTTGCTCTGCCTCGATAAGGTCAAGAACACGGACTCATCGCATTCGTATCGCTTGTGCAAAGCTTTTTTGTCATGCTATTCAACGATTTTAGGCAATGAGGTGTGTCTTAAACAATCACACTTGATTAATCAGTACCAAAGTCTTTTTATTGACTTTTGCCAGCATGAAGACTGTAGAATTCGTAGGCTTTGCCTTGAAACTTTGAGTGCTTTCTCTACGAAGATGGCACAGAGTACAATCCTTCGCACTTGTTTTCATCTGCTGACTGACGTGGATTATTCGGTTAGCATAGCAGCTCTAAGACTGCTAGTCTGTCTTGTTTCAGCGAATCCCTGCTCTCTTCATGAAAGCAAGGTTGCGTTGGCCTTCGAGTACGTCTGCAAGATGATGACGGATTTACGCGTCGAAGTGAGAATAGAGGCGTGCAAGGCATTGGCTGAGTTTTCGTCCCTTTGCTCCCCAATCTACTTGAAGCAAAGTCTAGACAAGAAGCCTATAAGCCTGAAAGAAGCGAATGCGACTGAAATGGCCAATGAGTCCTTTGACAGATTTAATCGTGGAGTGACGGTTCAGGACGGACAAGCATTTTCTTCTCGTTTTCTCCGTGAAAATGTATTTGGCGATGTTCAAGCGTGTGGTGCTTTGATTCAGGGTCTGGAAGATGAGCATCATAAAGTTCGCAGCTTGGCGGTTCAGGCAATGGCTAAGTTAGCGAAAGGTAAAAATGCGGGTAAGTTTGCTAGAAGCTGTGTAGATTTCATTCTAGACATGCTAAATGACGACATCATTGATGTGCGCTTGAATGCTATCCATGCTTTGCAAGAACTCACAAAGTTTTTGTGTCTAAATACGTATCAAGTAGACATTGTGTTGTCTGGACTGGAGGATCGCTGCTATGACATCAAGCAAGGCCTTTGTGATTTAGTTTGTGCTTCACCGCTTTTAAACACACAAAGTTTAGCGCTGGTTTTGGATAGATTTCTTCATCACTTGGAAAAACATCCTTCAGATAAAACCCTTCTTCATTTTTGCTTCAAATCCCTTGGCCTAAACAACTCATGTATGGTTTTAGCTCTTCTCCACACTCTCCTCAATTTGTCTTCCGGATTCGACTTTGTCGAAAAGGATATTAACGATGAATCGTATATCTGCTATCTCATTCTAATTTTCAATGCATGCTCCAAAGTTTCTTTGATTGTCTCCCTTCTTCCAGAGGCCGTTAAAAAGCATCACCTTTATCTTCGAAATGCTCTGTCACAGGGCCTTGTTCCGTTCAACTTGATTGACCCAAGAGAACACGTGAGCAAGGAAGAGGACGATAGAAAGTGGATTTGTGAAGCATATACAGAAATTTGTGACACAATGAAGTGCCTTTCTGGCTTAAAAATTACTCATGAGAGTATGCAAAATATTTCATCTTTTAAGAGTCTTTTATCGGAAATGAAGATGTTGAGAGAACTGCATCACGAGATGAATGATGTGTCTCACTTTTTAGAGCTATACCTCGAGTGTAACATTAAAGCTGCTAACTTTCTTAACCTGTGTTTTTCACATCTTCCTGAAAAGAGTAATGTATTGACTTGTTCACAGACTCTATTTTCCAATCTCACTCATCTTGTGACCTGTTTCAAAGGCCTAACTTCACACCAGTTATTTGATATTCTATATCTCCAACTCGTGTTGGCCTATTTCAATCTCTTCACGCTTTGCCACAAAACTAAGTATACCGATGGAATAATGAGGAAGTTAGCACTATTGCGCCAGACCAATCAAAATGATGGCATTGATCCGTGTAATGAAGAAAAATTTGCAGATTCTTTTGATGAGTTTGTGCGTATCTTGAAGTTAACACATGAAATGTTTAAAGATCAACGCCTGAACAAGTTCCTATACTTTCTTGACACTAAGAGTTGTGAGAAGTCATCTTTACTCATGAACTCTCAGTACTCCTTGATCTTTCCCCAAGAAATTTCTTTTGTGGCAATTCAACCCGACCTCTTCAGGTTAAAGCGCATTCATGCCGAAATCGTCCAGCCGTTAGCCGGCACTTCAGACAAAGCCCTTGCATGCATCGCTGCATTCTCTATATCAGTTACCGCTATTTTCAATGCTCACAATGTGGACTGTGAACGCGATTTCCTAGCGATTCAACTTCGCTATCCCAATGGGTTCAAGAAGCATTTTTTCATGTCTCAGAGTGATGTAAAGTGTAAAAGGGAATCCTTGACAACGTTTGAGAGTTTACTTTACTTCGGAGACTCCGTCGCTTGGAGTAGCGAAGCACAAGTTGAGATGACTATCGTCCTTTGCCTTGACAAACATCACTTCCATCCTCTCTTGTTTTCACACTCACATTTCGTTGAGATAAGTGAGAAGCGAATTATTTACATTCACCCAAAACATTCTTAATACTAAGAACTGGGGAGTTGTATCTTATTTTAGTTCGTTTTATTTCCTACGGAAGGAGCTGATGCAGTATTTGACTGAATAAATAAACTCACTTTAGAAAAATTCTTGCAAACAATTATCTATTTCAATTTTATTTCTAATATTCTATTAATCAAATATAAGATAACTATCCTTCTATAATTAGTTTACATCTTTTGTTGAACTTATGGAGATTAAGTTCATACGTTTTAATTGTATTTCAAATTTCCTTCTTTTAGATGCTGGAGAGCAAAAAATACTCATCTAATTTTTAGATATGTACATCATATACCCTCGTTTCGTATAAAATAATCTGCACCTGATCCGAATATCTATTTTAATTTTCATTCAAGCTACTCGCAAACAAATAGTTCCAAATTTTGCGTATTAGAAATATGCAAGTGAAATTTGGAAAAGCCAATCATGTGAGTTTAAGAAATAGTCACACATATTGTCTATTTACGATGTAAGCGTGTCATGGCTGAGTGTTAGAGGTCACTGTTGGAAAACATAGCGTCCCATTTTTTTTAATTCCAACAAACGCGAAGCTCTAGGTCAGTGGTTGCCAACCGGGGGGTCCATGGAAGAATTTCAAGGGGCCCATGGAAATTCTGCTTCAAACTACTTATGCTGAATCTCCTTCAATATACTTCTATTTTCCAAATCAATATAAATATATATATTTAGAGCTTTTTTAAATAAATATTTTCTTCCCTTTTTTAAAGTTTCATATTTTGAATGTTTATATCTCTGATTTCATATGAGTTAGCATACGATTTAATCAGATGACTACAATAATTTTTTGCATAAAAATCTTTGATTGATTTTGTTGGCTCAAACTATTCAGTTGTAGGGGTCCACAGGTAAACTGAAAAAGAGGGAACGGGATAAAAAAGGTTGAGAACCACTGCTCTAGGTAGTTTATTCAGAAATTAATTATAATTTGCTTCTTTTTTCTTTATAAAATATATACTAACACTCAAGCATACTTACTTAGGAAAATACTAAAGACACTCTTGAGCTTATTTTTTTAATCCCAGTCACAATAAAAGTTGCCATGACAACGAAATCATTACTTATTTAGCAATATCACAACGCTTCTGTTGTGAAGTAAATAAACACAACTGCATCTATGCACAAACAAAAGTTTGTCAACAAAGTGTTTCCTAATTCTGCTTTTACTCACTGACTTTTTCTGTGGACGCCTGAGGTCGAGTGGGACATCGTCGGGAAACCCTGCTTAGAGACTTATTCAGAGATCTTTCAATCAATTGGTTTCGTTTGTAGTAATGATAAGACAGTTATGATTCACTTATGAATATGAATGTTTCAAAATTTCAATCGAATTTCACTTAACAAAACATTGGCAGATTCTGCTTAAGTTTAGACATTTTGAAAAGCATGGACTGGTAGAACAGCAAGCTCAGAGCAAGAGAAATCGACGCCACACTGTAATTTTACGATAAGTGAGTGTTTATCTCGTAAATTAAAAAAGTCATAAAATATTTTATGCTCTTTTTTAAATTACTCGTTAGAAAGTTTGCTGGTGCTCAAGATGTTAGCAGGAGTTGTGGAGGATATGCTCTTTTTGTTATTATGCTGCAAAATGCCTTAATTATCGAAAGGTGAACTCTGTACAGATAGAGCGAGAATGGACTCTCATAAAAACATCTCCTGCCAATAATCCTATCTCACAGCATAACCACTCTTTATAAATTGTTCCTCATGAAAAAATGCTTCTTAATTGTACTCATAATTTTCAGAGTAAGAATTCTTTTTTCGGCCCTTTTGAAAAACTTCCTATAATTGCCCCATCTTGATTAGTTCTAAAAATTTTAATTTATCCAATTGAATGTGTGGCCTTTTTTGAAGCAACGCTCAACATGGCTATAAAATAGAATTTTTAATTGAGTTATATGACGAACATTATTTAAACAAAAATAGCCTTTTCCAATTAACTTTTTTGGACGAATGTTTAAATTGTATTTAGAATATAAGTTGAGTTTATGACCTATAACGAAATACATCTTCTAAAATCTTGAAAATTCAGCATGTCTTTTCAAAAGTTGAAAGGTATTACTGAAAAGAAAAAGGTAATATAATAATAAATAACAATCTCGAATAATATGACTTTAATGCTTTAGTTTTGCAATCTCTCTATCTTATGCTTTTAATATCTATCTAGTTATGCTTTTAGAGGAGTTATCTGTGCTGCAGCTTTCTTATTTTCACTGCGTTACGTTCTTTCGGACTTATCTAAACATCCTATAAATTTCTCTGACCATTTCACAGAATTTCCTTATCTTCAGTCGCATCCTTTTTTAATGTATAATTTAGAAAGAACATTATCCTTTGTTCCAAAATTAAAATACGAAAAATATTTTCTTCTCTATTAAAATGGGGTTCAGATAAAGCCGTTGCAAATTAAAATTATTAAGATGAAAAAACTTTATACGCATATTTATATAAATTTTAACAGCTCGGTATCCTATGCTGTATTGGCGCTAATACGAAAAATACGTAATTTCATAAACCCTTGGATATTTTCAGTTTTCCGTCCAATCTAAATAACGTTAAATTTATTCAAATAAAAGTAGTTATGCTTTGGTTTTTTTTATTAAAAAATAGAATGGTGTGCACTAGAATATGCATCACATGCACGCTTTCGCGACAAGATTAAAATTATTAGCTGTTACACGAAATTGACGCATTAGCTGCTTAAAATATAGAATATATAAAGAGAAGTTCTTAAGCGTACACACGTGTTTTACAGCCTTCATTCATTATTAGGCTCTCCAGAGAACAGAGAGTGAAGATGTAAACAAAACTGATGTGAAGGAAGAGAGCAAAGAGGAGTCTTATTTCGTTTTATATGTGAAATACGATTTGAAATTGTCACCGCTGAAGATGACCTACTATGGAATCCTGACTCCATTTTGGATTTTCATCGGATTCGTGGGAAACATCCTGCTTTTAATCGTTTTGAAGAAGATTGAACCGAAAGTGTTGGCGCACAAATTTATTTTTTGGCTCTCGACAACGCGACTCCTCCACATCATTTTCATGGTTTTCTTTCCCGTGCTAGACTTCTATGGAAAGAAGTACAACTTTCCTTTCACCAAGTTGTATGCATTTGCCTTTTTTCAATCGCATATCCAGTTTTATGGCATCAACGCTCTGAATAAGATAGGCAACTTGATCATCCTTTTGATAACGATCGACAGATACATTGCCATATGCTACGGAATTAAATACAAAACATGGGTCACGGTACAAAGAATCAACATAGCGATTGGCATTGTGTACGTGATAGGCTGGACCGTAGCAATTTTGGAGAGTATTTCATACACTGTTTTGGAGTACCAGGACGAAAAAACGGGCAAGCTCGTCTACTGGAGAATGAGAAACGTGTATATCTTCAACAGCAAGACATTTGTCGTTGTCCGCTGGGTCAGAGAAATCTTAATCTCGTATGTGCCCATATTCTTGGTAGCCATTTTAAACACGAAGATGGTGTATGCGTATCGCAAGATTCTGGTCGCCAAGAAGGAGCGCAAAGGCGATGCCAATACTACTGACATCTCCAAGGAAGACCGTGCCCTGGTGCAAGTAATGGTAGGTGTTGTGGTACTGTACTTCATCGCCAACATCCCTCTCTCCATTTCCTTTATTCTGCAGCAAAACATTTACAAGTTCAAAAAGCTGCTCTATGGCTACATGATCTTCATGCACACCACAAACCACATCACACTCTGGGCGAACTGCAGCAACTTTTACATCTACCTGTTCAACTCAACCTTTAGAAAGGTCCTTATTAGTGTGTTCAGAAAGAAGAAATAGCACTGCTCTGTAACACATCCATCCCTCTAGTCAAGATTTGTGTCACTGCACTCGTGCACGGCTTTAAACTCTGAAGAAGCTCACTCAGCAAACACAAATGATTCTCACGAAAACGAGCACCAAGGTAATGTTATCTATGAAAATAAAAAAACAGCAAGTTTAATAAACTTTATTTACTATGTGAAATATTTTAAGTGGAGATGGAGGTAGCGTGAGGTGTCTTATTTCATTTTTTTCTACCACCTCTCTCTTTGATCTGTAATTCTAGCAGGCAGTTGGGAACAAAGTTATTTTGTTCCAGTGTCGTCGCATCTTTGATAAAAACACTCTAAAATAGACATAATACATATTTATAGGTGAAGGGATGATATGTGGTTTAGTGTTTATACAAGTGTAGGTTGGGTTTGATATCTCACAAAAGGAATTTTTTTTCTCTGTTAGATCGTAAATGTCACGCTTCAAATCTTACAGATTTTGCCCTTTAACTTCTTTAGACCCAATGCGATACGAGTGTCACATAAAAAATAAAATCGTATGCTTTAAGTCATATAAAATTCGCTGAAAAGGATAAACGGTCTACTTATTTTCAAAACCTAGGCTAGAATCCGTTAAAACCCAAGTATTGAAAACGAATATTCTGCTTATCTTTATAAATGCCATCTCGAGTTCAATTTATCTTTTCCCAAATCAATTCTAAGTTTTGTCTTAACCCACTTATGCCCACCAACAAGCGATTTTGAAAATGTATATTAATTACAATGAAAAAAGCTATCGTCTGCGTTTCTTTAAATAAACATTAGGCTTAAATGTGTTAAATCACAGAATTTTTATTTTATGGAGCACTAAAATCCGCATTTTGCCTCAAATGGTTACATACATTATAAAATGAATTCATGCTAACTATACAAACAGAATCATCAAATGACGTTTTATTACGTTAATATTGTACATCTAAAAGTTTTGTATTAAATTCTTAGAAAAGGATTTTGGACTGCAGGGGTAGCAAACCTATTCGTAAAAGAGCCGTATTTAAAAATCCTTTAGGGGCCAAAGTAAAATAGACAAACTACAAAAACCAACGTTTAAAAGAACCAAAAAATATGTTCTTGTTAATATTTTTTAAAAAACTTAGTAAATTTCATAGAAAATTTATTGATTCATCTTTTTAGTATATAATAGAATAATTTATTTTATATAAAAATCTTAATTTTTAATGTGAATTAATCTAAACATCCGTAAGAAAATATAAGCATGAAAAAATATTGTTAATTATAAAACTTTTTTTAACGGTTACCAGATTCACGTATATTATATATGCACTTGAAACAATATAAATCAAAAGTAACTTCAATCTTCAAAATTTAATATACGATCTCAAATCTAAAAATAGAACACAAGAAAAAAAAGTAAACCATTTTGGTTAAAATAGTTTGAACGGTATTATGATCGTGACGTTTCAATATCTAAAATTTTTCATTCAAATTTTTTTTATTGAATTAACGGCAAAAAGCTTAAATAACTTTATCTCAACCGGCTCCATAAAAACCATCAAAGGGCAGTAGTTTGGTCACATCTGGACTAAAGCAATGTCATTATATGAAGAAACAAGTCTCACTTATTTTCTTAAGTTGGTGCTTCTGAATTTGAAAAAACCTTCCAAATTTATAAGAATTCGAAATAAACTGCCGCCACTTTCAGGTCTAATCCATGAACCTATTTGCATCAGTAGTCCATTTTGTTTTCAGAAATGTTTTCTTTGACTTCATTCTTACTTTATCTCCAAAATTTTTGTATTTAAAACACAAGAACCTCATTTTCAATAAGTGAAAAATAAAATTAACAAGAGTTTTTATGAAGTCTTCAAAATGAAAGCAATATGTTTCATTTGTGTTTTAAAGTTATTACTTGGTGGATTTTTTATCTTTTTAGTTTAAAGCCAAGCTTAAAAATTTGAATTAAAAGTAATTCAAGCTTAAATAAAATTTCATTATCAAATTTTTGTTTATTTTTAAATAATTTAAACCTTTCAAATTCTAGGTTTTAAATTTATAAATACTGCATGCATACATTTGGAAAAGTACTTGGATGCAAAAGTTTATATGCGCCTGATCACAGTGAATTTTATTTTTCTTCATCAAATTACACTATGTTTTGTTGTTTATGGTTTACAGAAGGCAAAAAAAGTTTTTCATTACAAATCATAGAAACTAGAACAGGCAGAAAAATAAGCTTAAAAATATTTCTAGAAATTTAACCGTAGACAAATATATAGCAGGACTACTACTTCAAATTCTTTAAATAAAGATTTGGCAAGAAATTTTCTAGTAGCTATTTTCTTCTATTTAGTACATTAAGAAATTCTTATAGCACCAGAGGCTTAGTTTTATTAATTTTATATTTATAGAAAAATTCGTTTATATAGTTTACTAAAAGTTTTTGGACAGAGAACTTAATAAACAAAATTATGATAAATATGAGTCAAAGAGCTATATCTAAATTGTTTGGATTATCTACAAGTGCTATTTCTTAAACTTCAATATATACAAAAAATTCGAAAAGTTGTTTTCGTTTGATTAAAAAAAGATTATTGTGGACAAAAGACAAAGTAACATGGAGTATGTCAGATAGGCTAAAACTATTTTCAGCGATGAAACAAAATTGAGTTTTGTTCTTATGGAGGCACATATGTTATAAGACCTAAATGAATGAGATATAACGAACCAACTTGGTGATTATAATTTTTTTGTGTGAAGAAACGATGTTTTTTTGCAAGAATTCATTTCTCAGTGGTAGAAGAAAACTTTTGCACCGCAACACTGTATATGTTAAACCTTGTTTTATAAAAACAGTAAAAAATCCTCATTTCATGAGTTTTGCCAACTCCTTGACATGGGTAGCATGAAATATATATAGATATGAGAAAAAAAATTACATTGTATTGGAGCTTTTGCTTGGCTATTGGCATGCCCAATATTTCATTCAATCTACTCTTGATGTCGTACACCTTAAAAAATATGAAAGAGCAGAGAGTAAAAGGTGTTTTGCTGAGAAAAAGAAAAAGAATACCCGGTCATTGATAGGCAACGTTATTTCCACTTGTTGACCGTTTAAACACCATTCTGACTTCTCCGTTAGATTCGGCACTTGAACTTTGAAAGTTACTAAAGGCTAAAAAAAGCATCGAAGAGCATGTATTTCATACTGATCAATCACTGGTATAAATCTTTTGATGTTATCATCATCACCCACCAGCTATAAAATTTTAAAAGATCTTTTAAGGTGATTTTATGTAAAATAAATTCTTCACAACTCCAGCAAAAATGGCGTTTTAAGATAACAAAATTGCATAACAGAATACATGAATTTGTGCAATATCTAGATTCACATTTGTTAAGCAATTATTATAAGCTAGAAAGAAAACGTTGACAACTTGCTTATAAAATCTTCAACCCACTCTTGGTAGTTTGATTTTTCTTTGCCAAATTGGTTTAAGATTCCGCTGTTTGAAGATTCATATTTAGATATAAATATTGCGAAACAAAAATGAATCCTTACATATAAGTCTGGCTCAAAAGAAACAGACAAGCACACATTAAATTATTTTGATTACTCCAAACCATCGAAGAGCACGTGGTCATTTTTACATTGACCAGTTGTCTTGTAGCCTAAAGTTCATTATAACTATCAACTTAAAATCGCATTCTAGCCCAAAACTAAAAATTATTTTAACTTCACTCACAAATCGTCAAGTGAAGTTTACGAGTCTAATAAAAATAGATGTTTATATACTTCTAAAGATCAGTACTTTAACAAAAAAATATATATTTTTATCACTCCCCCTATTTTACCTAACACTTAATGTTAGTAATATGTCTCAGTAGAAGGGATTGAATTACCAGGAATTTGTAAAGTATAATGCGTGCATATAAGGAAAGGAAAGAATTTATAAACTAAAGTATAGATACGATATTTTAATTAAAAAGATATTTCACTCTATTCTATAAGTTTTTCGGAGAAAGAAGGAATTCTGCAAATAGTCTTCAGTTGAGATGTGGAAGCAAAGTATTATTTAATACGAACGTTCATTAGAAGACATAGCTTAATTATCATCAGAATATAAGTTTCTCAAATTGGTCCAAGCGTGGCATTAACTTTCTTTATATCAGGGGTCTCCAACTGGCGGCCTCGTCACAAATGCACTAGTTAACAAGAGCTACTATGTACAAAGAGTTGGATTGTAGTTGCATTTTACATGAATATTCGCTCAATATTTCTTTGGTAAAAGGAGTAATGCTCGAAGACACATATTATGTTAAGCTGTTTTTTAATTTTTTTTAGAAAGTTTTTACCTATATCAATAGGGTGGAAGTAAAAAGCATATTTCGGGGTCTGGTGGTCGTCCGTAGGAAATTTTGATCGGTGCGGCTGTACACAATGCAGGGCGGAGCGCATGTGGGAAAATTTTAACTTCTTAATTACGGCTCTAACACATGCAATTATTATATGTAAAATATTATATTATATTAAATATTTTTATGTAAAAAATTCGAGTTAAAGTGGAGCTTTGGTTTTTTCGATTAATGAATCTACTTGATCCCAGAAAACACAGACGAGAGTATAAATTAGGAAACGAGATTCACGTTTTTAGGTTTTCTTCTTCTCGAGGCGTAGTACGGAGTAATGCGATTAAAAAGAAAAGAAAATTACCCCTGCTTCAATGCGTATTCTTTTGATGGCGGGAGGAGGTGGGATATCCTTTGGCTTCACTTCTTGCTTATGCTTTGCAACTAGCAGCGGAGTGGGCGGTGGGATGAATGGCGGGACCTGGCGAGGAGGAGGATTTGCAGGCTGTGTCATGAAGGCTGGAGGGGGAGGCGGCAAAAGAGGAGGTTGGGGAGCAGTCGCGGTACTGGGAGGCAGCGCAGCTGCATTCACTACTCAAAAGTAAAAGAAACGCGTCAACGAGAACACACAACTTAAAAATTTTTCATTTAGCGCTGCACACTTCCTCTTTTCAGATCGGAAGTTATCTCTTTAGGGTGCATACAAAAAGGCCCATTCCTTAGTAGACCTAGCGAATCCTATTTTTTATATTTCATAATACATTTTAAAGTTTTTTGTCGATAAAAATTTGAAAAGTATTCAAAGAGACTCTTCATGTTAAAAATTGTCATATTATTTACCTCTCAATAAACTAACTAACAGATATTTCAATGAGTTGACACAATATTTTATTTAATAAAAAAGTCCTCTTTCCTCTATGCACTTAAGACCACAATCAAATGATTCGTATATTCTAAATTCTGTGTAATGCTAGGTACAAATACATAAATAAAAATGAATTAGAGAACGACCTTTGCATTAACAAAACATAAAAGTAGATTATGAGAAAACAATAAATACGTAATAGTAGCTTAGATTAACCCATTTGATCCCAGAAAAAGCTGACGACAGTAATTTGATATAAAATCACATTAATATCCTTTGAAGTACAGAATTTAAGAAAAATGGACTGCTTTCTTTTTTAGTGCGATTTTATAAATTTACAGCAGGCGATGTTTATTTCTTAAGACACTGATGTCACAGTGGTCCTCAAAAGAATCAAGAAATCGCCTGCGTCACTTAAGGATAATACTGACACCAAATACTTCGTTAACGTCCTTTGCTCGCGACACACACACAAATTTGTGTATTTTTTGAACAGATGCCCTTCCTGACGTCAACCGGATGGCATCAGGCTAAACAACAAGAAATTCCATTTCGGATACGTCGAAAATCAAAACCGAGACCGTTCGAATGAAATGCCTGAAGTATAACCACCATGCCACGGACGCCCAATGCTGAGATCAAATGTGTCGATAAGAGTATTTTGTTTCCGATGCTAACGATGCAATTCGAAAACATTGTTTCTGTAATATTATTTGTTGCATTAAATATACCTTTGAGTGCTTTTGCACCATTGTGATTAATAGAGAATTGATTGAATTTCTCAACTGAAATTTCATAAAGTTTAAAATTTAATTATTCTTTCACTTCTCTTTTTAAAAAAGTCCACATATTTTCAATGGCAATAGACATACGACTATATGGAGCTAATTTAACTATTTTGTCGTTTTATATTATATACAACTTTTCAAGTTACCTTAAATAGCAATTTTAAAAATATATTCTCGCAGTCATTTATCTAATTTTCAAAACTTAGTTGATAGACTTTCAGGATGTGTTTACCATTTTAAAATTTACTTTCCCCACTTGGAAATTTTCTATGCCTACTTTCAAATTTAAAAGACAACCTTCTCACGATTAATTAGAAAACTAACTAATTAATTAATAACACACCTCATTTGGTCATATGCATCTATTTGATTATCAGCATTGTCTTTAAACGACGAAGACGATTTCTTGATTTTAACCAGTTGAAGAGGAATGTTACACCGGCGCCTTAAAAATGAAGATCGTAAGCTTTAAATATACAAAATTACATTGAAAAAGAAGGCGGATGATTAATCTTGAAAACTCTCGTCCTCAAAGCGCTGAATAGTAGGGATATTTACTTACCGTATTATTTATTTAAATCTAAAAATTTTCATTAACATATCGTGAAAGTGATGATGATAAAAAAATGAGCTAGAACAAATATTTCAGATAATTCGTTACTAGCTAAATTTTGCAGGGGTAACGTATAGCATTTTCACTTTAAGTTCGTCTTTTTTAATTTTAAATTCAAAATCTTCCTTTATAAGTTTTTCCGATTACTATTATTAAACTTTTCAGGACTAAAATTTTATTATGATAAAATTTTTTTTTACAGCATATGTGATGTAATGGGATCGGTCCGCTAAATATTAATATAAAAGGCAGAGAGGAATATCGATTTCCATTTGAAGACTGTCTTTTCGCCTTCACCATTCCCCGTCCTTTTACCTAATTCTTTTTTCTACTTACAATTTTTACTATATTTCCTTCTTCTCTTATGTATAATAAAATTTCAAAAGAAAAAAAGGAGAATTGATCAAGCTTCTTTCTACTGAATTCTTGTCCATCAAAAGAGCTTCTGAATTACTTGAAATTCGCAAAAACCATTATCCAAAAGAATAAAGATGAAAAAACAGTTATAGTTCCGGGAAGGTACATGGTGGACATAAAAAAAAGATTCTCAGACCTGAAAGATATAATTTTTTGGAAAATATAATTGAAAGCAATCCTATGCTAACTCTAGAAGAAATTCACGAAAAATAAAAGAGGGATTTTTTTTATAAAGATAGCAGTAAGTACTCTTCACGAATACTTAGTAGATACCTTCAAAGTAACCCTTAAACGTGTTAATAAAGAAATCGATGCAGTGAATAAAGATGTTATACTTAAAAAAACAAACTTTTTGAAGTTTAACATCAAGAAATTTGTGCTTTTGACTGCACAAATTATTATAGACATGTGATGACAAATATTAACATCGCGTCAACTGGACAACCTAATCCAAATCTTTACGCATAATTTTTTTCAATAAATATTTTATTTTACATATTATTTTTATATTTTACTTATTTTTGTAAATAAAATCATTGATTTTGATAACTAAAAACAGAAAAGATATAATGTGTAATTAAAATAATTTTGCATATGATAAAATAGATTAATAAAATAAAAGTATACAAACTAAAGCTGATATTTTTCTAACTGCTTATGTTTATTGAACGTAACATAAAATTTTATTAAGAGATTTTTTTAATTAGACAAACTTAAAGTAAAATAGGAGGAATTTGAAATGAAAAAAGACGAAGTTACAGTGAAAAAGGACAAACTTAAAATGAAAAAAGACGAACTTACAATGAATAAAGATGAACTTAAAGTAAAAATGCTATATATTAGTGAGACAAAAATGCAACCGTGTATTATATTTAATAAGAAAATGTAGAACCATTCGAGGATTTGGGAGGTGGCGGTAAAGTTTGTTTGGGCGTTGAAGAGCTCTTGATAGGCAGCGCAATGGAAGACAACTTCGTTTCATTCTTAGCATGAACTTTCTCGATCCCAATATTACTACTTCTTATCAAGGAAAAAAGGTCAGAAGAGAAAATGGTTAAACGCAATCAAACATGATTTGCGCAATTCTGATTTACCAGTTCCCAGTTTGTCGCCGTGAGAAAAATTAATTCTAAGCGTATATACAATTAAAGATATGCGGTATTGTTTCAAAACACTCCATTTTAGATGGTCAACCTTTTCAGGAACAATGCCAAAGTTATATTAATATTATAAATACTTAAGTTATATAAAAACTCATTGAGAAAGAAAGCGGACGATAGAAAACCAATGTCTGAAACGGTTAAAAATTTATTTATTTCAACAATTTGAAAATGGGCAAATTAGCACTAATCCCTGTACGATAAATTTTAGGATTTACACTCAGAAGTATTGAACAAAGCTCAGATATAATTGATACGTTTATAATTTGGAAAGGTAAAATTACTTTTGCACTTGTATTCCCATTGAAGCAAATTTTGGCATGCCATGATATACTTTTTTGATTACACATTTTTCATAGTTTTAAGGATAAAGAACTGCTAGTTATTTTTTTTTTATTAGACTTATAATAATACATTATTTAAATGTTATCTTTATGCGATAAAAAAACTAGTTAGTAATGGCTTAGATTTTAATATCTATATTTTACACAATACAGCAATGCAATCTTATAGCACCAAAAAAGCTTCTTACCTCCAAGACTTATAAAAGTCGATTAAAACGATTATATAAGTATTTAACCCCAAAAAAAAACCCCCAAAAAATCCACAAACCAAACCCCAAAAAACCCCCCCCCCCACAAAAAAAAAACACAAAAAACATATATAAAAAATTTCACCCAACCAAAAAACTCCCCGCGACAACACACACACAGACGCAGCTTATTATAATATAGATCATTTGTTTTTTATTTAAAATTTCAATCCAAAAAATATTCAATTATTTTAAAACACAGAGATCAAAATTTGTCAAAAAATTTTGGTAAGAGGTATTCACTTACGATATTTTCTATTAGGTATAAATATTTTAATTGCCGAACTGTGTTAGGTATTTTAAAAATGTCGTCTTTAAAATGAGTTATTGTTATTAGTTTTGATATTTTGGAAAGAATAAGATGTCCGAGTTTTTTTTTTGGAAAATTAAGTCCTACACATGCAATGAATCTGGACAATTTTGAAAACAATTTTTCCAAGTTAGACTTTCTGTAGAGCCAAATATGAATAAAAATAAGACAAGCAAGGCAAATAAGTTAGTAGTGAATGTAGGACATTAGAAAGTCGATATATTTTAAACAAATATATAATTACTTAATATTTGTCATCAGTTCAAACTATTATTTAATATTTTTTGAAAAGAATATAGACGATCACGGAAAAAACGCATAATTAAAGTTATGCAAAATTTAAGCGACTACTGAAATTTGAAAATGATTTGGTTTTAAGGAAGGTTATCAGGATTTTAAAATTGAGGAGATTCAAAAATATATATAGATTTTTCGCTTGCTAAACCTTCTACCGTTTATAATGATACAAGTAAATCAGGGAAAATACTTGGAAATAGTTTTAATCATTTTAATTACTATTTGCAAAAATCGCACCAAAATGTTTCTGTATACAAGTTTAACAAAACAAGATAATACAGATTTGTTCATTATAAATTCAATTATAGATGATGAATCTCATTTGGTGATCATAATAATAATGCTAGAGAAAACTACAAATTGGTAAAAACAATATAACACGTTATGACTAAACACCAAGCCCTAAAAAATAAAAGGTTTGAAAAGCCCGCTCATTTTTTTTTACGAATTCTTCATAACTTATCGAGAAACGGAAGAAGCGTCTAAGTTTCGGGATATGAAGAATTTCAATAAAAAATCTATTCAAAAGTCTAAAATTTAGGGATATAAAATGTTTAGCTGAGCTAATCTATGCATAAAATGCAAAAAGATATATCAATGGCTTTTCTTACTTTGACTCAACATTTGGAGGGGGGATTTGAAAAGATGGAGCGTCGCTAACTGAAGGAGAGGATGTGTTTTCAGGAGTTTCGTCAGTCAGAGTCAACTTCTTAGGCTTTGATTCTTCTTCATGCAGCTAAAAAAGATTACATTAATTTTATCGAAGAAATACAATTGGGATGCAACAAGTGAAAACCAAAGGATTATAAAGTCGGCCAAATAAAAAGGTTTACTCAATTGATCAAAGTGCATATTGATGGTAAAAGCAAGGAAAACTTGAAATCAACAGGCCTCACCCCCTAAATATCTTAGAAGAAAGTTTTAACACATTACTATTTCGATATGATAAAATTCGAAGACTAAAGAAATCTAAGCTTCTAGATATAGGGGCATGACATTGTTTTCAGGGAATTTCTTGAAAGTCACTCATATTTTTACCGCATTACATTGAATAAAATGAAGGATTGTTCTGTTTATGAAACAAAAAAGATGTGAAATTTACCTTTTATACACACATACTTCATGCAACGTAAAGCAATTTTGTTTTCCACAAAGATTAATATTTTGGTTGTGGATGATATTTGTTTTATACCTATGTATTTATTATATAGAAGTCTTTACTAAGAAGTTACATTCGTCTACAGGAATAAACTGAGACTTGGAAAAGGTAATCACTGTCCATGCCAGGGCTTATAAATAACTTAAGATATTATTGATATATACACATGGACAATATTGCTGTCTGGGGCAGACGTCGCTTACCATGAAGCAAATATTTTACTTTTTGGTGCGATATATTTACAAAAACTTTTTTCTCACATCCTTTTGCCGATAAGAAAAACTGCAATATCAGCGGCAGCGATAATTATGATCACTGGCCTTCTAGTTTCGCTTAGGACAAAAAAAACAAAAAATAGTGGAGTCTTAATTTCAAAGCATATCAGTAAAATGCATTCATGCTTTTCGTGAAAAATGTTATATTATGTATCTAAGAAACTCTATATTGAAAATAGTGTTGGTTGACGCGTCCATTTTAGGATGCATGTATAAAGAGTGAGAAGAGTGGGGACTATTTTTAAGCTACACTTTGTGACTACAAAATTTTAATAGGTGCGCCTTTGCACAATGCATGGAGGGTAGTGATGGCACGATACCAAAATTAATAACGATTCCGATTCTACTTAATATACCTGTTCCCGATACGATTCCCGATACAATTCCGATTCTAAAATATTACAACTTGAAATAACTTTTTAATATTATTTTGAACTTCAATTAATTTCTATCACTTTTTCCGAATAAATATCCTCAATATGAAAGCAAAATTATATAAATAATCCACTTTTGAAAATTTTGAGTATAAATTTTGAAAATTAAAAAAACTATAGTCATAATTTTGAGCAGTAGAGATCTTTTGAATCAATCGTAATTAAATGGGAGCTTTCGTAAATTATAGTGCAAAAACATAAGCATTTCTCCTGTTTTTGCTTCTAAGCGATTTCTTTTAGGAGAAAATTACTCATAGTCCGAAACATGCGGTTTTAACATTTAAAATGTACATGAAAATTTTTTATATAAAATTATAACACAAAATTTACAAAAAAAAAGTAGCTTAAACATAATAATGCACAATTAACACAAAAAAATGTTAAATTTTTTTATAATTAAATAATTTTGTCGAATCAAGTGATTCTACACACTAAGTAGTAAAATCATTTATACAATAAAATCCTAAGTAAAGGAAATCAATGTAACGTATTAACTTGGAATCGTTTTGGTATCGGAGCGAGTTGAAATATTTCCACTCCGATTCCGATGCTAGACAAAATTTCCGATATTCCGATTATTCCGATACGATTCCGATTAATCGTCCCATCACTAATCGAGGGCGAGGCTCGAAAAAGAATATTCTTCCTGTGTCGATGTGGGTCTATAAAATGAGGAGAGAAATGAGGTGCAGTGGACAAATTTGATCTGACCACAACGGCCTATAATGGGCAAACAGTTCGTCTACTAGGACTATTTTTTAAGATTAACGAGGCAGTCGTCATGATAGAAAGTTCCGGCTAATAAGAATTTAGAAATTTTAGATATCAAACATGTTTAAGATACACTTTACTAATACTAATTCATTATAAAATAAAAAAAATATAATATCATAAATCTTTTAAAGTTTATTATATCTTTTAACCCTTATCAGCTTACATAAAAAATGTCTTTCAAGAGCCCACATGACTACATGTTTAGTTTTTTCGAAATTTAACAACAAAACATGTAAAAATCGATATAAACCAATTAGTAAGTATCAAAAAATATATATAATTACATTAAATTAATGAACAAAGTTTTTTGTATAAACTTACATAAAAAATGTCTTCGAAAGCTCACTTAACTATATATGTAGTTTTTTAAAATGTTCCAACAAACATGAAAGAAAACACTGATTTAGAACACATAGTAAATATACAAAAAAATATAATTGCAAGATTTCTTAACCTTTTTATAGATTCGCACCCTTTTTGATTTTTATCTTAAACTCACATGCCTGCTTAACTACATATGTAGTTTTTTAACTAATATTTTTGAAATAAGAATGCAAATTTTGTTTTCATCATGATAAGGACTTCTTCTGATATATTTACTTCATCTTTTCAAGTTTGACATTTTCCGTACACATATGAACATTCAAAATTGTGTTTTCTACATACGTAGTTTAGTAAAAAGATAGAAGAGAAGGGTTAAAAAGATTTAGGCTTCTGAGAGTCATTTTTATAAATTTTGAAAATTAACCGCTAGAACATTTTGGAGTGTCTCAAGGAATGATAATGGCCTGCTTTAAATATATAAAATTGCGTTGAAAAAGAAGACACAGGATTGGTCTTAAAAATTTTGGTAAAAATATGCAAGGATCCCATTTTGGTTCAATCAATTTTACAGATTTGATTAATCATCAATAATTGTATATTCAATGTACATTACCAAAATTCACAAAGTGCAGAAAGCATGGATATTGGATTATAGTGTTTTTGAGAGAAAAAACAAGCCCAAAAATGTCTCAAAATTGTTATTACCATACTCTCTTAAAAATTTTTCCGTCAAAAAGTCTTGAAAGACATTTACAAGAATGAAATAGCAATAATAAAAAAATCGCCTGTAGAAGATTCATTATATATAATCTTCAAATAGAAGTACAAGTATAACTAGAAAATCTAAATGCATCATATCCGACAATTTCTTACTCTTGTCTTGCAACATAAAAATTTCTCACCACGAACAGAGGGAAATGAAAATATCAATGTGATGATCTCAATTGAAAGTGATATACAACAAATAAACACTAGTTCTCACACACACGCACCGTATCGATTGCAAATAATAATGATGACAATAATTCTTGTGCATGTGCACTTACAAGGTTATTCTCTGGCTTAAAGAGTAATCCAAGGTCATTTCTAGAATTCAAGGCTAATGTTTCAAGTTCAAGGATATTTTATTCAGTTCAAGGATATTTTATCGAGTCCAAGGTTAATTTCCTATAATAATGCATTCTTCTTCAATGTCATCGATTATTTACAGACACATGCATTGTTTATACGATAACATGTATACACATTTTTGTTAGTTTAGGAGTTCTGGAACTACCCAAATTATTCAAACAAATTTCTGTTCTGTGATATGCCTGTCAGTCAGCAGCATAGCAAGAAGAGTAGAGCAGGGGGTGCGGTCGGTCCTTAACGGCCCAATTTTGTATTAACAAATAAAAACGGGTTGTCTTCTAATTTTTGAATACCTATATCATTCAGTACAGGACAGCTTATAATATTTTCGATCGGTAACATTAAAATTTCGTTGCGTCGAAAGCGGATATGTTGAACATTGTGTTATGCCAAGATTTTTTATCATATGTGAGAACTTAAGCTTCCTTAAAGTCTGATAATTCGAACATTATAAGATATATTAGTGTCCCTCCCATCAATACAACATACTTCATAAATACTTTTATCTCGAAGTATGAGCAAAACTCAATGCATTCTCTCATCTTACAATGTCGCAAGACGAATGTAGACATTCTATCACATCATGCCTTATAACAGTATACATTTATAAGCTTTTAAAAGAATCCTCAGAAACACATACTAATATGGATTAGTTTTTAATAATAAATTTTAAGTTAATAAAATTTCCTATTTATTTTAAAAGGTTTATTTAACAGCAATAAATTAGATATACTAGTTTAAAGTTTTAAACTGTGATTTATTTCGTATCCAGAAAAAAATTCTTCAAAAAAGTCTTAAATAACCGTTAAAGATAAATTGCCTGGTCAGTTGTTTCATTATATATCTAAGAGTTATTTGTTCCATCAGTCTTTAACAAGCAAAGGAAAAAAGTCTTAAAAATTTAATGCTAGAAAAACGTCTGCACCGCCTAGAATCATGGAAAAAGTTTGCAAAATTTTCCACAATATTCATTTAACTCATTAAACTCTAGATGAGTTAATTAATCCTAAAATAGTATTTGGATAGCAAGTAAATAGCTAAACTTATTTTAAAAATGTAACAGGTATGTCCCATGACACTTATTGTGTGCACAGCACATATGGTATCACGTAAAAATCTTTCGCCTGTCATTTATATCTCTGATAAAAAGTTAACATTCAACATTATCATTTTCTGCTAATATAGAGAAATTTCCTTTTGCTTCTGTCTACTTATTCTCATATCATTTATACAACGTTTCTATACTTATCATAGTTTAGTTTTCAACTCAATTTTCAATAATAATAATAATAATAATAGGAAGTTAAAGAAAACTGTTTTCAGAAAAAACGCCTTTCAGATATCGATGAGTCTAAAGAAGTTTATATTAAGAAAGAAAATTAAGATAGTTCTCTTTTAGAATACTTTACTGTTGATAAAAAAATATAGCTTAAAATGTAGCAAGCAGAAAAATGGTTTGTAGACCAATGATAAAGACATATCTTTATTCTGATCCAAAGATTAAGTGTGAAAAAGATGAGAGCTACTCAATTTCAGTAAGGATTTTCGTGCTCTTTGCAGCATGATATTCAAAGTACCCAAATAATTGGCAATATCTGACATAAAATAATCTCTTTTTTTTCATATTATATTATTTTTTATAAATTGTTTACGTTCAAGATAATAACCCAAACGTTGGACGGTAAAAATGAGATAATTTAATTATTACATTTCAATCCAACTGATGAAACTTTAAATTCCTTCTTTCAGATTAAATAATACTTGGCGAGCCGCAAGGTAGCCTTTGGCGCGCGGGATATGTGCGCTATATTTGACACCCCTGCTTTTCTCGTTCATGAGGTAACAAGTTTGGCTAACTCTTCAAGGTTATTGATCAACTAACATCTCATTTTAAAGGAAGTTATATTTTAGACATTAGCACTACGTTTTGAATTATTGAGAGAAAAATCATTTTAACAACAATTCAAAAATGCTTCCAAGATAAGATCGGCTTTAAAGTGAGAAATTTATCAAAGAAATAATTTTGCATACTTAAAACAAATTTCTATATCAAATATGAAAAATAAACACATTGATATGCAATTTTTATAGTAAATACCATTAATGAGTAAAAAATTCAGCGCTCCCATTAATTCATTCGCCTCTGGTCCGAAGTATTCAGAATAAAAGCAAGATGAAGGGAAAAAGTCGGTAATTCGATTCCATTTATGGTATTAGAATCAGTGTTTGAAAAAACACGGATTTTGTTGGGTAAATTTGTTTAGCACTACAAATTATATAAATGTCTAAACTAATATTTGAATACAGTGCGTACTGTTTATTTTTATATTTATTTATTAATACCGACATAAAAACACAAAATGCATATACAAAAAATGGAAAAATCTTGCTGTAATTGAAAAATGAACAGATGAAATATTGGAGTAGTTTATAAAATGAACATTCCATGAAGTCAAAGAACAATAAAAATTCAGTTAGAATTCAAAAACTGATGAATTTACACTAGAGATGTATCGGATGTGAATTTTTTCAGATCCGCGGATGCGGGTATTAGATTTGACATTCGAGCGGATGCGAATGAAAAAAATATTCTTTATGCGGATGCGGATATTAAATGTTTCGAAAATTACATGTTTTCAAAAATTTTCACTATTCGATTTCATTCATTTTTCTATTTTTTTTAATTCAACAATAAAGAAAAATATAAATCACACTAAATAAAAAAATTTATTTACAATAATTATAGTTTAAGACGGGTAAGTTTTTTTTAATAAATAAAAGTTTTTTAACTTTTTTTCCTAGTAGCCTTTTTCTTTTGTCATTCTAAATATTTCCAGGCGTACTGAAAAGCTGTTCGCTTTGAACAGTGCTAGGAGGACAAGTGAGATATTGACACGTAATTTTGGATAAAAAGGGAAATTGTTCTTCTTTGATTTTCCACCAATCCAAGCTTTGAATAGTTGTGCCATTGATTCTTTTTTCTTTTTGATAATTCATTATTTCTTCATTACAAACCACATAATCTTCATTTTCTTCTTCACTGTTAGAATTTAAAATAGAATCCATAACTTGGTTCAAAGAAGTATAAACTTCATCAGCATTTTTCCTCATTTTTTTTTGCAGCTTGGCACTTTACTTTCATTGCCATTGTTATCGAGTTTATCCTCATCATATAAATTTAAAAGAAAATTTTTCACTTTATTTGTTACTTCAAAATCGGTAAAAAAATTACTTTTAAATGTTGGATCAAGAAAAGTTTCATTAAACATTATATTTTTAAACATGTGTTGTCTATGACTTGCACAATGTGCTTCTGTTTATGTCTGTTTCTGTCTTCCCCTCTCTCTCTCTCTCTTCAGAATGCATATCAGGCGTATGAAGCTTTTACTCTTTTTCGTATCTCTCTGTTATCTCCTCCTTCCTATCTTGTAATTACTGCAATATGATGTGGAATGGTATGCATTGCTCGTGTGCGACTCATTTTGACGACATCTCTCAAATGGAGCACAGTTCTAGTGGAATCGATGATATATTATATTATAGCTTGAATAGTTTTAATGGAATAATTTAAGATAGATATTAGAGAAAAAGTGCGGATGCGGATTTTGAGATAATAAAAATCCACGGATGAGGATGCGAAGCGCATGTGAATTTTTTGCGGATGATTCGCATATGCCGATGCGGATATCCGATACATCACTAATCTACACTACTTTTGTCGTTTTTGCTATCTGCTTCAAATACGCGATGATATTGAAAATGATCTCTAGAGATTTGCAATTGAGCGGGGAATTGAAAAGAGCGCAAAAACCCAATTAAAAAAACCATGGCATAACAAAGATATTATCAAAAAATACAAAAATACAAATTTTTTGTCATCAATAAAAAAATAAGCTGAAAAACCTATAAAATGTTCATTTTAGAGTTTTATAGTAAAATTTTTTTTCTAAATACAACAAATACTTGGGTGGCGTGGATAATATTAGCAAAATGTCTTTATACTACACAAGAGAAAGTAAAACTAGCAAAGATATTAAGTTTAGAATCATCTCTTCGATATTGTCATACATAACGCATTTATTTTTTACAAGCAAATTCATGGCGAAGAGAAAGAAAAAAATATGTAAAGATCGAGATCAATAGAAAAACATCAAAGCAGGAAGAGACATTTAATTTCTAGTTCCCAAGAGTTTGAGTTTACTTCAGTTGAGCCTACACTCTATGTATAATAAAGGGCAGTGAAATGAATATGTGTGCACAATGTTATACGTTACAAATAGGAAATCGCTACTTTTAGATCAGTTCTCATACAAAGCAAAGAACAATTTTAAATTAGTAAGATGTTATGCTATTTATCGTGTATCTTCCATATACATCTTATAAAGCAAAACAAAGGCAAGCTTTAATTTAAATATTTTTACATCTTAATTTTTAAGGATTATAAGCAGTGCTTCTAATTTACAGAAAAGGTTTTCACTTCATTTGGCTTTTAGCGACTAAGATTTAGATAATCTAAAACATTAATAGATAAATTTTAGATTATCTAAATTTTAGATAATCTCAAACATTAATAGATCGTCTTCAAAAAAGTTACTACTTAATTTTTATTACATTGAAAAACAAAACTTTCTTAACACATAAAAATATATTTGAGTGCTTAATTTGTCTTCTACATCCCAAAATTACTGGATTTATTACTTGAAGGATTTACCAAAATTTTTAAATTTGTGATGGGTATCATGCAACGTTTAGCCTAAAACGAATACTTCAAAAATTCAGAATGTGATGACGTGGCAGACAAAGAAACACTCATGGAGTCAAAATGAAACAAGAAGATTTATGTGGTAATGGTACCGTAGGGTGTTTTCACCGAAAAGGCACAATTGCGCCGCTTGTATCGAACTATGAGGAACGCAAGCTTGATGCGGAATCGAACCCAAGACCTTGAGTTATCGAATCCGGCATCTAACCAACCATACTCATGCCATAAAAAGTTATGTATAAAACGATAAATACTTTTTTATTTTTCTTTACAAATTAAGCAAAAATCTTTTTAATTCTTCTTCTGTGCATACAGTTCTTTTACAATTAAAACAAATTAATCTACTCGTGGGTTTGGGTTCGATCCCGCATCAAGCCTACTTTCCTTATAGTTCAATACAAGCGGAGCAATTGTGCCTTCTCAATGAAAATACTCCACGGTGCCTTTACCTTTACTTCATTTTTGCGAACCGTGACATCTTCTTGTGAACTTGCTTCTTCGTTGTATTCTGAAGGAGAAGAATTAGCCTTGGCTGAATACGCTACTATGATTCCAACAAGTTTGGTTTCTTTTCTGAAATGACCTTTTTGCAAAGGAAGGTTCTTTCAAAATTATATACATTTATTATAGTCTAACCTGTTTAAGCGAGCCAGTCTATGGACCAAGTAAAAGTGGCTTGATTAAGGAGGTGACTCGCTTGAGCAGGTAGCTCCCTTATTTCTCCAAATAGGTTTTAGACTGTATATATAAAATATTTATTTATTTTATTCAAATTAGGTTAGAATGTATAATGTATATATAAAAATTGATTTGTCAATGTCAGATTTTGATATTGCTCGATAAAAATTCATTCCAAACATGTTCGAAATTAGCGAATAAGTATATGTTCTTACTGGAAAGATACTGGTGTTTTCATAAGACATGAAAAAGTGTTTGCAAATTTTCCATCATCTAAATTTCAATATGCTATTATCTATTTAACTTTAGATTGTTTCAATGGATTACTTTGCAAAGGTTTAGTAAAAAAAGTAACAAATCCAAAGAGTTTCAAGGTTTTCTTGATATAAGAGATAGATCTGTAGAATCTGGACAAAAGAAGTTTAATTTAGTCAGTTGGATAGAGCATTTTTTTAACTTCTAGAGTCATTATTGATATATATTAAGGGATCTTCACCATAAAAAAAGGTAGGTTTAAAAAAAGTTAGTGTTTCTAACTAGGGTGTCTATTTCTATTTACTAAACTGATTTATAAGAGAGTAATGTATTAAACTATTCTCATTGATGGGACCTCACTTTGATGAATAAAGAAAAACTTGTAAAGAAATAAGAAATAATATTTCTTCTCAAAATAAACAAAAAGAGGCTGGGTATAAAGTAATCACTCATCGGTTCTAGACGAAAATGCGACGGTTCTGATTCATTGACAAAACATTTGAGTACAGAGCGTGTTTGAATCTAGATTATATTCATTAGATTAAAATAAAAAGGATACCTTCTTGCCAATGTATGTTTCTTGATGACCAGCTCCAAAGATATCTGTTCTTCTTTCTGCTAATTTCTTAAGAGTTGAAGAAACTGCCGTTCCTGGCGCATAAACTTCTTCTTGCTCTCGCTTCTCAGCGATAGTGCGATCTCTCTGTTCAACCCAATGAGGATCCAAAAGTCCTTAGTATATGTTATTACAAAATTAATGGATTGATTATATGGCCCATCAAGAGTATAGAAAATATATATAAAACCTCACGTATCCGACAATTTACATGTCCCCCAAACAAAATCTGACCTAACTGAACTTTCAAACAATACCTTCTATTGATTGTATCTTAGATCTGAAAAAAATTCCTTTTTTAAGTTTCCCCCTCTTTGATGGAAAATTTGGTACTGTATTTCTCAAAACCCCGTGACCTAAATTCCTCGAAAATTACTGATATTTCAGTTCAATTTTTCATATAACAAAACGGTTTAGCATTTATTATCCAAATTGGTCTAATGTTTTGAGCCAAGTTAAAAATTCAACAAAAAGCGTTAAACGGAAGAAAAACTCACGAAAATATATCCGTATGAAAAAGAAAGTTTTTCTAGATTATTTTATTGTGAATTTTAAACGCGTATTCAACTACTATGCCATGTACTTAAATATTTAATCACTCAGGCACACACATTCATATACAGACACATAAGCTCACCCAAAATGTAAACACAAAGATATAAACGTAGACAGAAGCCCTCAGACATACGCACACACGTAAAAAAATCCACACACGTACACAAACACATACACATGTCGTTTAATTTAATAGGGGGACAATTGCATTTTAAAGGAACTGGATTATAAAAGTCTTATTTAGGTTGTAGTATTTATTATAAATAAGGTTATTTAATGTTTCAATTTTTCATTGGTCAACATAGTTGGCGTGTGAAACACTAAAAATTACATTTTTCTATGCAAATGAATGTCAAATACTGCATTTGAGAGATAAAAATATTTATAGAAATGAAATAATAAAATTACCTATTCTCATATGATCGTGAAGTTTTGACGCTAAAATCTTTTCTCCCGTGATTGGAGATATCAAATACTTTCCTTGTGTGTCAGAAGACGCTTGAACAACCTTTGAAGCTAAAAAAGATGATATTAAAAAGGTGAATAAAATCTACAATGAAAAAACCTTTGGGATCATAATCTTTTCTTATTATAATATTTTCCGATGTAGACAGAGAAGGAATCACAGATGGTTTAGCAAAAGACTTCTCAGTTAACTTAACTGTATTCGAGAAGGGCTAAAAAAGATTTCGTATAGTACATTTATAACTGTAAAATCGATAATTAAACCCCACGCAAAAAATATGGAGAAATTTTAAATAACAATTGGTAAATGTAAATGTCAATATATAATATTAGATCAAATAAGATGGAATAACATAAGGTAAATTTTCAGTGTGGAATCAAAAAGCTCCTTTTTCAATGTGTTCATTATAATACTTAGAAAAAATACGACATTTCACCCTATTTAACAGTATTTGGGCTAATCAGCAATGATGATATGATGAAATGTGCTTCATCATTAAAGTAATACTGCCAGATCTCAAGGATCCTCCAATAAAAGATTGAGAACACCTTAGAGGGAGAGTTGTTTTTCTTTTAATAATAATCATATGCTTGCAATCAATAGTTATATATACACAGAGGCACGTAGCCAGCTATGGGGCAACTGGGGCTGTGCCCCCTCCAATGGATGACTTCCCCCCTCCCCTCGAAACCAAATTTTTTTTATATAAAATCAATGGAAACGCTTTGGAGTAATTTTAATAGTGAAGTGAAGGCCTAGCAAGTCTTGTGATGAATGATTTTGGCAGGGATGATTGTAATAGCATATGATCGATCACCACTACAGCAGTAGTATCGTGTTAGTAGTAGTAGAGATATTGAAAAAAGGAAGAAAACTGGCTAACATATCTGTGGAGAGACACAATAACAAACAGATGTTAACATTATCACAACTAGCTATGTCATTTTATACTCAAGTAAAAGCAAGATTCAAGAATTGTTCATTAAGAGTTAATGTAACACGCTTGTGTGTAACTTAGAAATTAGTGTAACACACTAACATATTCATACTTTATTTAATTCACAAGTAATTATTTAACACAATTTCCTTGATAAAGGTTCATGATTAAACACAAAAACTTGCTTAAATAATAAATTTTCGCTTGGTTCAAAGAATGCAAATAATTTCAGTTCCTCAATTTTATTATTATTAGGCATATTTTATAATTGAATTGTTTCAGTATTTACTGAATATATAAAAAAAAGAAATTAATGTATGAGTTCATTGGTTTCAAGTTTAACAATGTTTAGAAATTGGTTAAAAGTTAAAAATCAAGTTCTCGCTTTCCTCGTTTAATAAGGGGCTTTAGAGTCGATCTTGAAAGATTTTTATACATACGGATTTTTTAAAAATTCATGAATCAAAAATGTTAAATTTAACAAACGTTTTGAATATATTTACTTATATTTCTAAAGTCTTTATTTTTGGTTTTCCTCAAACAACTTTAATTATATGATGTATTTGATTTTTTTGAATCAAAACAATGTTAACTGATTTAAAAGTGTTCTCAAAATTTTGTAACTTTGTTTAGTGAATAAGTCTGTAAAGTTTTTAATAAAATCATTTTAGTAAAAACTGCGTAGCTCACTCTTTTCTTTCATTAATTTTCAGGGATAATGCACAAAAAAAGAATACTGAAGAAACGCAATCTAATGATCTTGGATCAAAAAAAGAGCAACCTTTTCAACCAATTTTGAAAGTGTACAGTCGGAATAGTGATGGAACTAGGGTTAGAAATTTTCAAAGTTCTTGGTTTAATCGAAGACCATGGCTAGAATATTCAGCTAGATATGGCTAGATTATTCAAACTTTTAGGGGCTTCAACTATTGGAATTAGCACCGCTACGTGTGAAAGGTCTTTTTCAACACTAAAAAGACTTTTTATCAATGAAAGAAGCACAATGCTCCATGAAAGAAAAAGAAATGGGATTATTTTATCAAGTTTATCAGAATATGTAAAGAAGATTGACTCTGAGGAGTATTTAAAAGAGTTTGCAAAGAAATCTCGAAAAATTAAATTATTTTAAAGTTAAAATAAATTGTTTTGCTGTTTTTCAAAATTTAGTAACAATTTATTTCTTGCCCCATCTGGCCCCCTAAGTAAAAACTTCTGGCTACGTTACTGTATACACACGTAGAATAACAGTAACAATTAGTAGTAATGTTGAATAAACTAATTTTATAAAAATTAAGAAATAATTAAAATAAACTTTTAGAGACGATTTTTTATATGGAAGTAAGTGATAAGGTGCCCATTGTCATACACAGTGAATCTTTTAAATGAATTAACTAAAATCTAAAGATACTTCACACATTTGATACTAATATTATATAAATAATGTTATCAATATTTTCTTTATGTTCAGACTTTTTTCTATTAAAATCAGTGAGGAAATTTAAAATAAAGATTTTAAATTATTTTACTTTGAGTCAATGCACTAGCTCGTAAACAAAAGGAAATACAGGAAAAATGGTGTTACTAGTTTTGCGATCAGGTCTTCATTCACTGCTTTTGGTGGCTGAGTGACAGAGATTTGTTCAATTATGACTTCTTCTTCAGTTTGAACTTGCTTCAAAGGATTACTCTGTTCCTTATCGTTGGAAACAGGGTTTGCACTTTCATGTTTATCCATGCTAATATTTATAACAGAATTAGAAGTGTTCTTATCAGCAGTAGAAGAAGCATGGGAATTTGATATTTTGTTTGTTTTTTCTGGCTAGAGTTCAAATAGAATAGTATAATTATATAAATAAAACAATAAAATCTCATCAAATCGCTAAGTTAACAAAACTTTTGCTTAAAAAGAATAAATATTAGTTGAGATCGATTTTGAAAAAACAAGAGTTGTTAAATTACAAAAAATATCAACACAATCATTTTATTAAAAATGAAAGAAAAATAGAATTTTTTATTTTATAACGTTTTAATTGTATAATGAATATATAATTCTATATTATAGACATCTTCTTGGTAAAAAGAGTAGTAATAACATATCAAGGTTAAAATGTAAATAAGGCTATTGTAGATTGAAATTTAATATTCAGAAAGGAAATCGTTTTAGTTTGAAAAGTAATTATAAAGTTCGTGTTTATAACAAAGAAAAGAGGTGTAATTAGTTTTCTTTTTAAAAAATTTATTTCATCGGAGTATATGAGGAGGGGGGGGCTAATCTAGTTATGAAAATGGTGTTATATTATTATATCCCAAAGTTATATATATTCTTTCAACGGTGGACAGTAATCCAACTTCAATTATTTTAGTTAGTCACTTTTTATATGCAAAGAGAATAACAATAATTAATTTTTGAGTCTTAAAGCTCAAAAAATTCACGCTCTATCTCTGTTTCATATTGAAAAATAACTAAAGACTTGAATAATATAGAGCTCAGATACAAATTAATTATGCAAGTGAAAAAGTTTAGAGCATATATAAAAGTTATAGTTAAAATACAAAAATAAAGTACTTTAATTTCGCAAGATTAAATTAAGACAATAAAATTTTTAGATATTTAGTCTAAAAAAGTTGTTGTTTACTTGTTCAGCACTTAATATCGCAATTACAGTTATTCTTAATTTTATATATGGAAGATTCTAAATTTTATTAAAAAATTTTAACCTTTGATTTATATAAAACTTTCAAAAAAAAGGTCTACAGGAATTCTCTTTCTATTTTATGAAGTTCTGTAGAATAATTTTAAATATATACGCAAATAGAGAGATACGCATTTATCTTATAATCAAAGAAGTGTCGTTAAGTTTCTTAACTTTTATATCTTTCAAAACAAAATAGCAAATTTATAGAAAGTTTTTAATTATTTATTATACTAGCGTATTCGTTTCTCAATTCGCTAATAACATATGAAAAATCGGTGCCTCATTGTTTTTCGCTTCGCTATTTTGTGTGTGTTTTGGCCGTGTGATGAATTGGTTTATTTTCTGGAATATGATTGGTCTATTTCAACCAATAAGAATCAATCGACCGACACAGGCTAGAGCTAGAATATAGACTAATGGAACTGTATCCATGGAAGAGATGTAAAACAGCCTTCATTAGATAAGCACAGATTTAAAAAACTCAAAAAATTGAGTTTCAATCGTTTCTAGAATGCACTCATAATAAACGGGAATAAAGAACTTGATGAATGATATAGTTTTTTTCAAATATCTCATTTTACATTAAAAATGAAAATAGTATAGAAAAATTACTTACAATTTTATGCACCATCTCATTATTAATTGTAGTCTTGGGAGTAGATGCATTTTCCACAGATTTGGTATTAGTGTCACTATTTTTGGTCGTTTTCACGGTTATTTGAGATGCTTTTTCCGTTTCCAGTCTTTCTTGCATCAAAACATGACTGCCCACTTTATCGGGTGTAGTAGGTGTGGGATACACACTGGACAAATCACAAGCGTCGAAGTTAATCGTTTCACAAATAACAAAATCATGCCAATCAATTTGAACAAAAGCGACTAAAAATATTGATTCAGTTACAAACGAAGATAAGCGTTAAAAGATAGCAAAGTGTTCATTCATTTAATTTCAAATATGATATTCTAGCGTGGTATCCCCTTTGAAAAAAAATTAGAGCAGAGAGATGTAACGTCAACCAAGACAAAAGTTATGTGTAAAGATTAAGTTAACTATTTCATAAAAAAATATATACATAAAAAGGTTCCCCACATCTGCCCTAAACTTTCTCACAATAGATCGATTATTATTCTCACTAGAAAAAACTACGCAAGACCGGGTATCTCACATTGCTCGTATATGTTAAAAATACTATAAGGGAATGATTGTTTTTTTTTAATTTTATTTTAATCAATTAGATCGGAGATTTTTGTGCAGTTTATTTGAATGGTCAGAAAAAATCGTTATTTCATTGGTAAAAAAAATATTCAAGATTTTTTATACAATAAGTTGAGAGAGAAAACTTTTTTATTATTGTATCGACTTTTATAGTTATAGAACCCATTTTGTTATCTGTGTTTCATTTCATCGAAAATGGGACCAAAAAAAGTGTGAATTCCTATATTTAAGAAAATCCTAAATCTTTAAAATAGAGAGACTCGCCATCTGCGATATAAAGAAATAGAGTGAGAAATAAACTTCTTTCGCGTTCTTTAAATTCAATTTCTTGTTGGCGTTGTCTTCTACAAAATTTGATGAAGCCGGCACGACGAGAAACATCCTTTAACAACATTTTGCTATCCTTTGCTTGTGCTTTAATCGAGGAAAGTTCCTGTTTAGAAGGAACTAATATCTAAAATGGATAAATGTTGGTTAAAATATAATTCATTATTATTTTCTACTATGTATTCCGTTTTGTATATGAAGAAATACTATATTTGTCTTTTTTATATGAAATTCAAAATAATGTTAGGCAGTAGCAACCGCATTTTCTAGCGTTCTACGGATGAGCATATGAAAAGTTTAGTCTTTTCCTATTATATTCTTGAAGAAACAAGAAGGAAAGTGTTTGAAAGGTAAGCAATACTAATGTATATTATTAATAAAGAATTAAAAATTTCAAAAAATTAAACGAAATAAAGCCAAGTTCATTTAAACTAAAGATCAAATAATATACGGTTATATGAAACAGATATTTAGTATATACAAATATCAAAATAGTTTGGTATCATGTATTGTGATGATACATTATTTAATTAAAGGTTACAATAATGTAGAAACTCTAAATTGATTTGGGGATTTTCTTTGAAACAAAAAAATTTGGACAGATACCAGAAAAAGTGAGTATCAAAAAATTGATTGATTTTTTTCAAAAGTGCGAATCTAACTTCAAAAACTTAAATATAAAAGTGCATTCTGATTTATTTTCAAGTAAGCGAAAGTTTATGGTATTTAATTCTATTCTAACTCAGACTAGGGTTCTTAATTTCAACTAAACCTATTCTCACTCTCATTATCTACTAAAACTGTTTCCGACTCTTATTTTCTCAAAATTTTCGACTCCACTGACTCCCAACTCGGTAAAACATTTATCATGTATTGTATACATTTTCATGCGCGCCTTCGTGCACGATGATCAAATCAATAAAAACCGATCAGGTCACCTTTTAGATATCTAATCCTAATGAGATATTTTTATCTTTGATGTCATTTACAGAGCATACGATTGTGTATAATTACAAGATCCTTAAACTTTTAATGCCAAAGCACTGCGATTTTGTGGTACATTGCAAGTATCATGACAGTTTTTTAGACAGAGATCATGACAAACTAAACTTTTTTTGGATCTTTGACACTTCCAACAGTTTTCTAAAAGAGATATTTTTTAGAAAAAAATTATTCAAGAATAAATTTGTCAATTTAATTATTTTGATTTGCGTGCTAATTGAAAAAGTCTTTTGAATCATTATTGAAAGAATAGTTTCAATTTAAAGTGTATACAAATTTGTGTATCCTTAAAATGATACGCGAAAAATAGGTCGAATGAAAAGCGAATATGGACGGGATTCGTGAGTGACTAAATCCGGTTTTTAATATTTAAATTACAATGACATTCTTTTATTTAATTACTAATGAGGTTTACTTAATAAAAATATCAAGAAGTCCTCTTCTAAATATAAGTTTTTGGAAAGTACTGTTTTTGTAAATATTGGCAATTTCTTAATAAAAAATGTACTTCAAAGACTCTGCTTTTTTCGCATAAAATCAATCATATATATATTATAATAGAGAATTTAGGAGGAAGCACGCATAAGTTATAACCAGGATAAACAAACTCAAAAAATTATTTTTTCTTCTACACGAACAAAAAGGTCATTTACATAACTTCCCAGCTACAATTTAATTTTTTTATAATTTTAAACTAGTATATTTTTTGAAATAAATCATTTCTTAAACTAAAGAATTGTAATTATACAATAAGCATAGAAAGAATTTTATATTAAGTCAAAAATTTCCTCTAAGTCATATATTTTTGATAATAAGTCAAAAAAAAATTTATTTTATAGGTCAAAAAAATATTGCCTAACAACTAGAGTCTACTATAGTCGACTTTACAAAACTAAAATCGCTCTATTTGTTTCTTCAGAAAAATCTTCTGCATTACATTAGATATTTTCTGATTATTGTGGTCGTTAACTGCTCAATGATTAATCTTTGAAAGCTGAACTTTCATACTCAAATCAGCAATGCTTTAATCAGCAATGCAAGTTAAAACTTGGATTGAAAATTTCAAAAAGAAAAGAATCGTTCTACCTTCGTGTAATGTTCAATTAATTTCGTGAAGTATGGAAATAAGCTGTGCTTAGCTTTCAAGAAATCGAACGCATAATTCTTTGATTCCTTCTGCATGAGACTTGTGAGAAAGGGCTTGCCGTTACGAGCCACAAACTCTGCCGTCAACTTGACAAGATCCCTTAAATCAAATACGAAAATACAACGAATGAGGACACCTCGATTCAAGGGACAGCAATGGCTTTGGAGACAATATAAGTGCAACGGTTTTTATTTTAATAGAATGTATACATTTTTAATTTTGAGTAAAAGGACAACCTCAATAAATCTACTTACGGATAGATCATTTGAGACGGAATCAAAGATAATGTTGAAATAAGAGACAGTATAGAAAAAGTATGCAAAAGCAAAAATTTTTAGGATGCGTTAGAATGGGATTCTATTGCAATGACGATGCAATCAACAGTCATTTCATATCATTTCTTGATTAAAGTGAGGTATATCAAAATAATTTGTCTCATAATTTTATATTATTGAAATAGATGCATCAAACCCATTATGTGTAAATTATATGCACCATTTTCTGATAAACACAACATGATATGAGGAACATTTTTTCATTTTCTTTGTATTTTGATAGGTAAGTAATCATTTGTTTAATTTATCATTGCATAGTTCATTGTTTTATTTTTAAACTACTCTAGCATTTTATTTTGTCTCCTACAAAAACTAAATGCAAAATTTTTGAAGTTAGAAGAAAAAATGAAGATTATAAACCTATCGCTTTCTCAAAAATTTAGTCTTAGAAATCTAGCATCTAAATTTGAATGTATTAAAAATCAAGTAAGATATTAAATGTTAAAGATAAAATATTAGGATTAAAGATAAATATTAATCGTAAACGAATTTGTACAAAGCCGTTCGAAAAAAATTAATGTTTAAAAAACCTGTCACTTTTTCCACCAAAAACAACAGCAGTTTTACAACCTTTGGATCAAGGAATAATTACATGATAAAAAAAATTATATAGAACTTCAACTACGTTCTATCGTAGGTCTAGTTCTGGAAGAAATTGTTTTTAAATTGAGTTTTATACCTTCACTTAAAGCAACCATATGCGTATCAGTTGCCTTAAAGCCAGTTGAAACTTCAATTGTTTTAATAAATCAGAATTTATATCAGATAATAAAGAAAATGATGATAAGTTAGTTGAATTCTCAAAAATTATGCCATGAAGAAACACCTTCTTCAATTAAAAATAAAGCAAAGCATTAGACTCTATAGGAGATTTACAGTTATTTTGTCATGATAACAAGTATTCCTTAAAAACATGCTTAATAAAGTTGAAAAGTGTTTTGAAGAAATCAAAGCTCTTTCTACAATATTGAAGCAAAGAATAGGAGATTTTTTCAAAAAAGAGTAAAAAAGGTTTCTTAATCTTAACTTCATCTATTCGTTATTATATTAATAAATTTTTCTCCTTTTTGTTTTTTAACATATTTTTTGATGCAATAGTTACAAGATATACTAAGAAGCAATCGCAACAGAAATGGGCGAGAAATCGCGCTTTTTATGTTTTTACAATTGCAAAATGGAATCTCTAAAAGGTTAAAAAAATGGGCAAAGTTTTTAGTTGTTTTTACTTGATAGTGAGCGCTTTTAAAATATTTTAGAATCTTAGCGGGCGATTTAAAGAAAGGATTGAGAAACCTTGCTCTAAGTATTCAAACGTAAATCTAAATGTAGAACAAAGGGGATAATTGAATTATAAAAATAAATAAAATGGTGCTGATAAGCCATCAAAAAGTTATAAGGAAATATAGTAAACAAATTTAAGTAAAAAATTTTAATGATGAAAATATTAAATTACTTGTTTACTATATTTCCTTATAACTTTTTGATAGCTTGCCAGCACCACTTTGTTTAAGTATTTGTGTTTCATCAATAAAGTTGGTTACTTAAAAACTTGAATTATAAAAAAGTAAGAGAATACAGTTTGATAAATTTCAGACTCTCAAAGAATTTTTTTATTTAATTTAAAATCTAGAGCACTGTGCAGCAAACTGTGTGGCGCGAGAAATCAATAGTCCTTCAAAAAAATTATTGAAGGAGGAAGCAGGCACTTTATTCAGATGCTAAACAACCATTTTGGATGTAATGGTTTCGTTGGACTCTCTTGTTTAAAATTCCTAAATATCATAAGAAATTAATCCATTTTAAACTTAAAACCAAAAATAAAGTAAAAAACATCAAGGCCATTGATTTTTAAAGTTGAAACGGGAGTTTTTGTATTGCAAAAACTAAAAAAAATTTAGTGATTTATGATTACATATAATACAAGTTGAAAATTAAAATGTGCCCCGTATTGATGATGCCAAGCAGTCTTTCTTTATTTTGGTGATGATTATTTTGCATGCGTAATTCAATTATTTTTGGCCCGGCCAACCTGCTACGCTCCAACGTGATTTCTAGAGGGTTAAAAAGCCTCTCCAACAATAATTTTGAATTTCTTCAAGTCTATATCTTTTTTATATCATTAAAAGACTTGTTTGGCTTGTGAGTTAACTTTCCTTATTACTTTACTTTTTTTAGGGTGGAGCTTCAGACAAAAATTCTTTTAAAATAAATTTAACAAATTATTAAAAAAAGTTTCCCCTCCCCCTTCCCTTTCCAATAATTTTAAGGATGTTAGCCAATGGTTAACTTAGAAATAGTGAATGATTATGCTAGATTATGAATAGAATTATTGAAGAAGTCGAATACTGAGACTAATGCTAATTCTACACTAATCTTAACCCAGAAAATAGGGTTGCAAAAAATTTATACATTAACCCATTAAGTACCATAGAAATCAGACGATATTTAAAAAAACGCAGACGATTTATATTCAAAGTCATTGAAAAAAGCAGACGAAGATGAAATTACTTATGTTCCCAAATGGGAACATTGGGACTTAATGGGTTAAGGCCGAATAGAAATTGGTTGAGCAAATTGTATGCAATTATTATGCAAATCGAGGAACAATTTTGAATAGTCAAAATGAGCGCCAAAGTAGAAATATGGTAGTAGTCTTACAAACAGATATTCGAATGATTACAAGCACAAGAAAGTAGTGTAAAGGTTGGAATAAGAACTCACAATTCTTGTGCTGAGATTGAAGGCGGATCAGTTATAAATTCAAATTCTGGAGGTGGATCTGGATACAAGATATCCACTTCGGGGTCATCGAACAAGCGCTTTCTTAGGGTAGGCTTTTCAGCTTCTTGTGTCTTCGCCGCACCATCAGTCTCTGCCGCTTTACTGATAACTGCCTGGCTCTCATTACTGGCTACTACTTCGGAAGAAGAGTTCTCTTTGAAATCTCGGATTTTATGAACGTAATAAGCGTTGTAAGGGTCGCCTCTATTCAAGAAATTGAACTTGGTATTGCCTTTTTCATTTTCTTGTATCTTTATTTCAAACTCAGGACCTAAGTAGAAAGAGAAATCGAATAAAAAGAATAGCGTAGGATTAAATGGATATCAAAGACGTGTAACCCTCGCTTAAGCGTATAGAGAATGAGCAGCTTTGTAGTATTTTCACTCAAAAATTCTGATGAAAAAATTTCAATATATCTATTTACTTCAATATTATAACATAAAAAGTAAGAATTTGGAAAGATTTTTAACACAAATCATAAAAAATAAGAATTTATCACCATTTTAAAATTTAAAACTTTTTATAATGTATTTTCCTTTGTAAAATTTTGACGTCTTTTGGACTAAATTAAAAATAAGATTAGTTTTCCCGTAATGATTAATTTTTTAACATTGACTAGCTTGTCTATGCTAGTACGTATATTTAGGGTCACTGTATCAATAACCCAAGGTCCTGATTTGAATCCGATTGAAAACCATTTGTTTATAAAGGAGGTTTTATCTATAAAAAAGATATATTCAAAAGAAAAAACATGAAAAATTAAGGATAATTAATAGACAAAATACTAAAATTTGTCGTATTTTGACATTGACTAGCTTGTCTATGCTAGTACGTATATTTAGGGTCACTGTATCAATAACCCAACGTCCTGATTTGAATCCGGTTGAAAACCCTTTGTTTATAATTGAACGCAAGGAGGTTTTATCAATAAAAAAGATATATTCAAAAGCAAAACCTGAAAAATTAAGGATAATTAATAGACAAAATACTAAAATTTGTCGTATTATCATAAATTAAAATAAGGTGTTATATAAAATAGGCAATTATTTTGGAATATTAAATAACTCAAAAATGTCATAAAATTTTCAGGTTACTTTCTTTGCAAAATAACCCTGAAAATGAAATTCATAGTAAAATATCGGTCTTCTTCAAGGTGTAAATTACAAAATATACAAAGTCAAGAAAGTTAGAGTAAAGTGGTAATCGTGATATGGAAATATAGTTATAAATGAATTTAGATACTTAGATACGATATTGTAGTAGGGAGGGGGAGGAACGGATCAACATAACAATATTGAAGCCATGTCTGGATGGCTTCGTGTCAAATATCGGAAAAAAAATTTTTAGTATCAAATACCAAAAATAGTTGTTGAGCGGGTATGAAATTTGAAAAAAATTGTATCTAGTTAGATTAAGAATCAACATTTGAACAAAAATTTAGGTAAACAATATTGTTTAAGTTCTAGGACAATTGGCTCCTAGCATAACCCCCGCCCCTTCCCGGATAACTGCTGACGATATAATTATTTAAAAATCTGATTATTTAAAAAAACACTTAACATTTGAAAAATTATCGAAAAAAGGGTTTAACCATTAAGAAAAAAAAATGAAAAGCATTTAAAAATAAGAAAAATTAGGACTATAATTTCAAATTTTGAGCTATGCAATTTAATCATAATTAATTACATTAGAAATACAAACTCTATTTAAAATATATCACAAACACTATCTCTAAAATTAATCACATCAATCATATGATAAACCCCAACTCTAAAATTAATCACATCACAAAAACTAACTCTATAATTAATCATATATTATAAAATGATTATATTTATTAAATATCGGGGCAGTTGTGAGGGAGGAGTTGCTATTATATTCGCTTTCATTAGCACTGATAAACACCACAACGTATTTTTATAAAAAAATTTTTTTTAAAGTTTTTAACATTTTTTAACTAAAATTTAGTATTGCTAATTTTTTGTATAGTGCTATTCTATTCCCTTTCATTATCACTAGATAATTTCGGCCGAATATAGGTATATCTGTGGCACGAGCTTATCCGTAAAGAGGATAAATGACTTGTAGTTGCTCAAAAAGTGTGCATATTAATATAGTTTACAAATTCTGTTAACTAGAGACCATTTTTATTTATTAAAATTTAAAAAATAATGAAAAATTACCGTTTCTTGCAACAAATGCTGCGGTTTTATCAACAATATCTAAAAAATAAAAAAAATTGAAGATAAAACATGTAAGAATGAGAAAGAATTAAATAAATTTACTTAGGCTCAATGATTAACTTTTGAAATATGCCTTATTTTATCTCAGTGCGTGAATAATGGTGTATTTGTTATAGAATATATCAAACCTTCTTTCTCATAGTTCCACACAAGCGGTGCAACTCGGCTTTGCAATTATAAATCTTACCATAGCTGCTACCTTACCTTCACCACAAACACGGCCTATTAAAGGAAGCATGGGTCTTATTTTATTGAAAAATGTGAAGACAAGTAAATTTATATGATTTGTTTTAAATAACTTTTTTCCCATTATTCACATTTCAATTAAGTTTTATAACATAAACTCCATTTTATGATTAAAAAGATTTTAAAATCTACGAAATAAATTGCTTCCCACATCATTGTCACCAAAAAACAATTTAGCTATTTCTTTGCAACTGTTTTTAAGAAATTTTTATGAACATGGCAAACTGAAATATGACTTAATCTTTGTCGAGTCATAGTAGCTTTTAAGTAAATCCTAGGATCTTTCAGATTGACAATTGAAAAATTAAAAGTACTCTAAGTAATCTTTCAACACACTTGTTAGAAAAAGAATAGGAAGAGGGTCTCCTAGTCTCTCCTAGCTAAAATAAGGCTCATGAGATAAGGCATATAAATAACATTAAATCTGGTAGAAAGGTTGGAATAATGATTTTTAAGTTAAAACAATGTTTTACCACGAATGAATTCAAAAGAGATGGCCGATATTGAAAAGGTTTATTGGTTATTCACTTCAGGGTACATAATAAGAATAAGGTATTCAGCTCATTTAGGATTTAAGCAGTTCATTTGTTGGATTTAAAAGATCTACTATAATTCTTAAACAACCAAAACGCATCTTTTATTTGGGATAAAATTTTAATTCGAATAGATAAAAATTGGTAACACAAGCCGTATATTCTGAGTAAATCTTAAGAGGGTCTAATTAAAGAATTTAAATACATGATTTATGAAAATAAATTCTACCAAAAATGAAAATATGTTGATTACTTCATATAAAATATGAAACTTTGAAAATAAAAAACATAAATCTTTGAAAAACTTGCAATAATTATAAGTTTTCAATATAGAATAGTCTAATTACGCTTTACAAAAAATATAAATGGACTACAAACATTTATAAACATCCACTCATAGATAAATGAAAATGAGTGTATCAAGTAAGCTAACATTACAAAAAATTTAAAGGGAATACTTTTTAAGAAATGCCATTGAAATTTATTTATATTTTTAATTAAATACTACAAACAAATATATAACAAATTGTTTCTGCAAATAAATATCTAAAAACAAAATTGAGATTTTTATATAACTACTATGAATGTGATTTTTTGTTGCTAAGCGTGAGCGGGTGATTTATGGCCTGAGAGCATGACTCTTACGCTAAAGGCGTGAGACTTGATAGGTATATTGTGTTAAATACAACATGATTGTAATCATTTTTTACTATTATTACATCAAGATGAAAATTGATTTTCATATAAAAAGAAGTAACATTGTAACAATAAAGATATTTATCATGAAGCAAAAAAATGTAAAGAAACATAATTAGAGTTTTAGTAGCTCTATATGTAAAACTACTTCCTTATAAAATCTAAATAAAATTTAAGATGTTTACTTCTTATTTCTGGGGGTGGATATATAATTCCAACCACACTTTTACTTTCGGTTTCAACAGTCATTTTTATAATGGGTTAGAAATAAAATAATAAAAATTAAAAAAAATTCTCTAATGATTTTTTTCTTCTTAATATAATAAAGTCACAGGATTATGTTCATTTGTCATATCTATTAGTGATACACAGAGACGGATTTATTTATATTAGGACCCTAGGCCAAATTTTATTCTTCAAATTTTTTCTTTTATACTTATTATATAAATAATCGATTCAAGTTTGATGGTAAATTCTTTATTCCCTCAGTTTCTTCATATCCTCTCGTAATCCCGAACAATACAAGTCGAAAAACAGAAACTCTTCTTATGAGCCTTTTTTGTGAAAATAACCTACTCTACTTTTTTCTATATTTGTACGACAAGCGTAGATGGCCCAGACGTCTATGCTCATGCCAGACAGCAATACAAACCACAACCCACATTTTAACTTCATGCCCTACTATCCCGAGCAGCATCAGTTCGAAAATGGAGCACTACCTTCTTAAATTTAACAAATTAAATTTTGATCAAAAAATTCCTGATGACGCAACATTAGTTTTGAAATGCACTCGTCATTTACTTTTTTTGTATTTTTGTAAAAGCATTGTAGAAAATGAAAAGCTTGAACTTCTAAAACCAATAACACGCTAATCCTGGAAAAAAAGACAAAACTAACCTATTCTAACTCCCCTATTTGGAAATAAGATAAAGTTCTCATACATCCATTCCAGTGTTGCTCTTACCACATACAAAAGATAAAGGACGATTCAACAAAAACTTCAACCCTTTCGGTACTTTCTACACTTCTTTTATTCGGCATTACTGTTTTCCTTTTCTATTCTTATTTTATTTGCGTGTATGATGAAGATGTTTCATCAAAAGAACCCATTGTAGCTTCTTTTATAACTTTGAATAAATAAATAATAAATAAAATAAATTATACTTATATGGTCAGTGTTTTTAATGTATGTAATTAACGTGCTCTTATAATCCTAGACAAAAGTTCAAAAAATATTTCTACCAATGGTAAATCACATGGAATAGGTTAAGAAGAAAAGAAATATTATCGGTTGATGACAAAAGTTATGTAGAATGAACTCGAGTATAGCAGTATGTGTTTGAAAAGAGTTTTCAAAGAACTATTAATAAATAACATACCTTAGTGCTAACCATCGAATACCCCAACAAAAAAATAAAAGATTTTAATAACAAAATGTTGAAATAGTTTTATTTAGATTATTTTTCAAAAATATTTTTCAACAAAATAATAAGAAATACTCAAATTTAAGTATAATATCATTGCAAAACTAGGATGAACCTATATTTAAAATTCAATGCAAACAACTTATTAATTTTAAAAATATAGTTGTTAAAATGCCATCTTTGGACCTCGATAAATTTGAAATGTTTGATAAAGACAAATCATATTTAGATTGAGTTGAGCTTTAACTTATTTTGGAACAAATATAGAAGAGGGCTTTAGTAATTCTTATTCTTATTTAATTCCATTTAAATTTAGAGTCTTTCTGACCTTTCTTTAATACCGTTTTAAATTATTATAATAAGGCATTTTCCTTCAAGCATTATATACTCTTTTAAAAGGTTTAAAAATGAATAAAAATAAGAGAGATATCGGATATCCGCATCTGTATCGCCGAGGCGAATTATCTGCATAAAATTTTCAATCCTCTTAACATCCTCATCCGCGTATCATTTAAGTTTCAATATCCATAATAACATCCGCCTCTGAAATTTTACATTTTTCGTTTTTCTATATACCGCAAAGTTTTTTTCTAAATTTTTCAATTTTTACTTTATCCAAAATTTTTATGATAAGTATTTCTTTATTATAATACATATACATTGGCATATCTTTAAATTTTTAAGAAGTATAAAATTTTCTTTTGTTTAGAACAATGATAACCGCATTCACATTCGCGAAATAAATTAATTCTGACATTCGCATCCGACTCCTCTAGGATGTCAAATTTGATATCTGCATCCGCAGATACAAAAAATTTGGCATCCGATACATCTCTAATAAAAAAACAACAAAATTACCAAACTGCGTTTATTCAGAAAATCCAATGCAGTTTGTGTAATATTGCGAAATATGGTTGGATGCTCCTTTAGCATGAGGGGCCTTAGACAAATGGTGTATATCATAATCAGTCCTAGTGATCCTTGTGTCCCTATCATCTCTCCAGTTATGAAGAATATACTTACATTAGATACATTACTGATAATCAATGACGTAGCGAAAAATAAAAAGGGGGATAGAACAAAAAGATACATTTTTTTCAAAAATTATCTCTAATTTCTCAGAATCTTAGTAGTCAACAAAATTTTTATATGCGAACATGTCTTCTCCTTCTTATATCTAAACGCATGTCAAACATTAACTCTAGTAAATCTAATTGAATTAATCTCTGCTATGAATGGTCTTAATCCTAAATCAGATCTATAATCTTGATAGTGACTAAATCTTCACATATGGCATCTGTGACAGTTTTGATAACTCTGGCCTATTAAAAATTTTCAGATTTCCAGCTCATCTTAGTGAAATAATAGTTCTAATCTTAGCTGATAGGTATAGTTTTAAAGATTTTTTATTTCCAAAAGGGGAACTTATTTTTAAGGTTAAAATAATTTTTAAAGGACCCAAATAGTTCATTTGAACATCGTTGATCTTTCATTTTGTCAAGATTCATACTTCTCCTTTAAAATTATTCCTTTTGATCACACCTTCTCTTTTCAATTTGTTTTCAGGTTGCTTCTTTCTTTCATACTAATCTTCATATAAAATAAATTTTGTATTTGAACTATATAATCAATATATAGCGATTTTATGAAAAAATTTTACAAAAATAATTTTTTTTGGAAAAAACTCATTTTCAGGCATACATCCTTAATTCAAATGACGCCTCCAAATTTTTTTTAACCGTATTCGCCAAAATAGAATACAGAAATAAAATTAGCATAGACAATTTGTCATAAAAACACGTATTTTATTTAAAATTTTTAAACAATTTTGGACGTAAACTGCAAATTTGATTGATGCCTTCAGATATTTTGCCCCCAGCACCTGAGTTGACAAATTTAGCACAGCACTAATAGCATTACACTTCATATCAAAGTTGTTACCAAAAAATATATCATGACATTCATCGAAACAAACTACTATCTCAAATCCTTCTGTTTCAATAATATTTCAATCACTCACTCTGAAACTTACAACACATCTTTACTCCCATAATTTTTTTCAGCACTCAACATTTTTCTCATTCAAACTAAAATGAATCCATTCCTTTTATTCTATCCCTTCTTACCAATACCTTTCTCTCTTCACAACTGTTTTAACAAATCCATTATCAAACTCCTAATTATTATGCCCTCCAACTTTAATTCAAACTCACTAAGAATATTCCTAGAAAGCCCAAAAATGCAAACAGATATTCACATGCTTTTGCACTCTCTAAATTCCTTTCCCCATTCCATTTTTACACAAAAACATCTCCAATCGATCACTTCCTTCCCATTTACAGTGGTGAATGCTATGCCGTCTTACATACTTGTGATTATATAAGCCAAAAAACATTCTCCTTTGGACAGTGCAACACACTACACTTTTTTTACAGACTCCCTAACATCGTTGAAGACCTTAATCTCAAAGACAACATCCCATATATAAAATATATTCTTGTTTCTAAACTCATCCAAATAACAATCTGACATTTCTTGCTGTTTCCCGTTTCAATGAAAATGCGTTTCTAAAACTCTCTGCTCGATTAAATTCTACTTAGATTTTTTAACGATTTACCTAGCCCTTCTTGAAGATAATTTAATATAGATTTTTCCATCAAACCTTCTTAAATACTTTAAATATATGTCTTTTTTTTTGTATTTTTGAATTTTAAATATATATATTTTTAGTTTTCGGTATGGCATCCATAGGGAGAATAATCTTCCATAGTGGAATAGATGGTAATGATAGTCACAATGGAGAATCAAACACACACCATCTTGATCCATACCCCACTCTCCTACCACTAGGCCATCTGGTGACTTACTTAATATTACTTACTTAATCAAGCTGTACATTCTTTCTGGTGAGTTTTTGTAGAATTTCAAACCGTCGTTTTCTCAAAGCATCATTTCTCGTATTTTGTAATTCTCTAATTTCCAAGAATTTTAATTTATTAACCCTATTAGTGCTGGGGGGGGTGGGCGTAAAACGCCCCCTTCACTAAAAAATTAATTGTAGAAAATTGGCTGAATCATATCCCTTCAAATTTTGTGACTTTTCCTAAAATCGTTAGCTGCATCTTTTAAAACTATTTTCATGGTAGTTGAATGACCCCTTCATGTCAAAAACTGTCAATCAAAATGAAAAATTAAAATTTTTCAGCAAAATTTTGACATTATCTGTACTTAACCTTATAACTTAGGATCTATATTATATAATACCCTGAAAATTTATAATTATATACAATTTGGAACGCATAACACTTTATATATTTAATTTTTTCAATAATCATGCCTACTTTTTAGAAAATGTCAATCAAAATTTTGATTGATCAAAAATATATCTAATAAAATATACCTTCTAATTTTACATAAAATATATGTTTTTATACTAAATCTTTCATGCTGTTTTCATTTCTGGACTCATTTTTTACATTTAGGATTTGAAAATACCTATAAGTAGTAATCAAATTTGCGGTTTACTTCTGAAAATTGTCTCCAAAAACATTCCTTCATATTTTACATAAAATATATGCGTTATACTAAATCGGCCATGCTGGTTTCATTTCTGGACTCATTTTTTACATTTAGGAATTGAAAATACCTATAAGTATTAATCAAATTTGCGGTTTACTTCTGAAAATTGTCCCCAAAAATATTCTCTCAATTTTACATGAAATATATGATTTTATACCAAATCAATCATGCTGTTTTCATTTCTGAACTCATTTTTTACATTTAGGATGTGAAAATACCTATAACTGTTAATCAAATTTGCGGTTTACTTCTAAAAATTGTCTCCAAAAACATTCATTTAAATTTTACAATTAAATATATGTTTTTATACCAAATCAACCATGCTAGTTTCATTTATGGACACAATTTTTGCAGTTTGAATTTGAAAATACCTATAAGTATCAATCAAATTTGCATTTAGTTCTAAAATTTGTTTCCAAAAATATTGATTCAAATTTTACATGAAATGTATCCTAAATTCCTTGCATCCCCCCCCCCCCCCCATCTTCCATTTTTTGGCTACGCCACTGCATGCGACCATGATAATTTTTATTTCTGAAATTATTTTTTGCATTTAGAAGTTTTAAATGTCTGAAAGTGACAATCAAATGTTCGATTTACGTCTAATGTCTACCGAAATATTTTTGAAATTTAAATAAAATATCTGTTTTTATGCCAAATGGAAGATGCTGGTTTCATTTTTGGACTCATGTTTGGCATTTATGGTTTTAAAATATCTGAAAGCTTCAATTAGATTTGCGGTTTACTTCTAGATATTGTCTTTAAAAAAATAAAATATCTGTTTTATACCAAATCGACTATGCTTATTTTATTTCTTTACTGGATTTTCGATAATACGGTTAAAAAATATCTCGAAGTGGCAAATGAATTAGTAATGTATGCTTGAAAATCAGTTCTGTAAAAACTTTTCAAAAAATCGCTGCATATTAGGTATATAGTAAAAATATACTTTTTTTTGTATATTTTGGCATATAATACTTTCTACAATCATCTTGAGTATGAAACATTTATTAAAAAAACAAACAAAATGTATTATAAAATCTTTTAAAAATTTGTATGAGAGAAGGAACCAAGTTGAAAACTAATTTAAAAGAGAACATCTGATCAAAATAAATAATTAAAAAAAATATGTATCTTGACTAAATGGAAGATCTACCATGTTCTAATGAACTAGGAAGTGGTTTAATTATATAATAGATGCTTCAAAAAGATTTTGACTGTGAAAAAGAAGTTCCTCTTTTAAAAATGAAAAATATTTAAATCTATAGCCCATATCTATAGATTACAATTAACATTTAGCTAAGATGGGTAGGAAATCTGAAAATTTAGAATAGGTCAGATTTATCAAAAATGGCACAGATGCCAATATGTGAGAATTTAGTCACTATCAAGATATTTTTAATTTAAATTGAATTTGTCATCTTTTTACTTTTGCGTCAAAGAAATAAATTTTAGATGAAGAACGTGAACATCACGAATGATTCATCAAAAAAAAACCTTTGAAATGAGATTGGTTGACAAATATTCAGACATGATAATAAAATACACGATACTGATTAAAAAGTGTAAGATCATCAAGAAGATTCTTTAATCAGAATGCTTTGAGAGAGGAAAAAAGTAATTTTATCATTATAAAAAAATTTTCGAACACACATTGAATAATATAAATTAATGAAAAAAGAGCTACCAAGAAAGGATCATCATGGAATGAATAGCAAAATTACATACTGTAAATTATAATACGACGTAGAGACTACAAGTCGATAACGAATTTGTAGCCAAAAAGATGGAGGTCCTATCGAGTTACATAAGTTACTGTAGAATGAAATATTTTGAGTGAATTATCGATTTTTTTGACAGGTTTTATTGAATTCATAAAAAATGACATTACCAATAAATTCTACATACTTGAAATGTATAAAACTTTTTATACGAATAAAAATTTTAATTTTGACATGGGCTGTCATATTTAAATTATTTTGTCAGGTTTGAGTAATTTTTTATAAAAAAAAGGAATATAACCAGTAAACACAGCCTACTTGAAAATTGGTATATGTGTATAAAATGCCATACAGGGTAAACTTCATCATCTCCCTATACTTTCTATTAAACGTAATTCTCTAATTCAAAAAACCGTGACTGATCCTTTCTTTTTGGGATAAATAAATTTTTTGACAGTTTTGATTAATTTTCATTAAAAAATGCATATCACCACTGAATTACGCATGCATAAAAATGGGTATATATGTGTAAAAAACTTTATATTATTACTTAGATAAGTTTCTTTTTAAGATGAGCTATCATATATAAATCAATGCTTTGATAACACTAAAAAACAAAAAATTTGAGGCAAGCATGAAAAATAGTGAAAATAATCAAATTTGATACACTGATTTCATTTATGATACTTATTTTGACGGTACGCATCAGAATTCAGAGATAGAGGTCTGAACGTACATTAAAGTTTTATATACAATTTTTAGCCTTTATTTGCTACAGTATATTATATTTATTTTAAATCCAATCAAAATAAACTTACAAAACTCCTGAGTATGTTGAAAAAACTCTTTTAATATTTTAATTATGTTATATTATTTTGAATTTGTTTATAATTTTTTGTATTGAATATTGATTTTTTAATTGTTTTTTAGATTTTTTATAGTTGAAAAGTCTTTCAAAATTAAAGTCTATTTATTTCAATGATTTCATCTAATTCAAATCACAGAAAGTGTATCAATGATGTAAACTCCTTTTGTTACATTTGTGGCGAGTTCACAAAAGTTTTACAACGCCGTTCTATTACCGCATTACTAAAAGCAGCATACCATAGTTATTTTGATTGCAAAATTGGTGATCAAGATAAATCGTGGGCTCCACACATTTCATGCAAGTCTTGTTATAACGCCCTCACTGCTTGGTACAATGGTAGAAAATCTTCATTCAAGTTCGCTGTACCAATGATATGGAGGGTTCCGACGAATCATGCTGACGACTGCTATTTTTGTTTGACCAAAATAAAGGGTTTCAAACATTCCTCCAGGAGGAAAATTGATTATCCAGATATTCCATCAGCCATTAGGCCTGTCAATCATTCTAAGGATTATCCTGTACCTTGTCCACCAGAAAAGAAAAATGATTTTTTATTGGAGGAGGAAATTACATCTGAAGATTCAACTTCTCGAAGATCAAGTAAATCCCCTTGTTTATGGGAATCTGATTCTCAACCTAAGCCTTTTACGCAGGTGGAAGTAAATGATTTGATTCGAGATCTTTACCTCACAAAAGATCTCTCGGAGTTATTAGTTTCAAGGCTCAAACCGAATAATTTAGTAGAGAAAGAAGTTCTCATCACGAAATATAGAAGCAGAAATTTTGAAATTGCATCTTTTTTTGAAAGCGAAAACCGTTTATGTTATTGTAAAAATGTTCCTGGCTTGTTTGATTGTTTGGGTTTCCAGCATGAGTCATCTGAATGGAGGCTTTTTATCGACTCCTCCAAAAGAAGCCTGAAGGCTGTATTACTTCATAACGGTAATAAATATCCTATTGTCCCACTTGCTTACTCAACACACTTGAAAGAATCTTATGACAACATGGAGCTTTTACTTGAAGCAGTTAAATATTCTCAACATCAGTGGAGCTTATGCGGTGATTTTAAAGTTATAGGCTTTTTAATGGGAATGCAGGCAGGCTTCACCAAATATTGTTGCTTTCTCTGTCATTGGGACAGCAGGGCGGTTTCTGAACACTACAGAAAGAAGGACTGGGTGAAAAAACTTCATTTCAACCAGGAAACTACAGTATAAAAAAAGTTCCTGTTGTTAATATGAACAAAGTTCTTTTACCTCCCCTACATATTAAGTTGGGGCTGATGAAAAACTTCGTTAAAGCACTTCACAAGCCTAGCCCAGCTTTTGATCACTTGGCAAAACTTTTTCAAAATTAAGCTCAGCAAAGCTGAAAGAAGGAATATTCCTAGGGCCACAGATTCGAGAAGTTATTAAGGATAGATGTTTTGAAGAGCTCCTGGAATACAAAGAATTAAGGGCTTGGAAGGCATTTAAATCAGTCTGCAGTGGTTTTTTTGGGAAACACGCGTTCTCCAAATTACAAAAATCTCATTGATGAGTTACTTGCCTCCTATGAGGACACATCGAATGTCGCTAAAAATCCATTTCTTCACTCCCATCTTGACTTTTTTCCTCCAAACTTGGGTGCTGTCAGTGACGAGCATGGTGAAAGATTTCACCAAGATATAAGCAAAATGGTGTCAAGCTACAAAGGAAGGTGGAATCCAAGTATGATGGGGGATTACTGTTGGATGTTATATCGCGATAACCCTGATAAAAGTTTCAAGAAGTCGTCAAAGAGGAAATATTTTTAATCATTTTTTAGTTTTTGTCAAAAAATAATAAATTTTCTCTTATCTTTCAAAGTGATTCCTTTATACAATTTAATTGATAATAGCACAAAAACTAGATGAGATAGAGAAAAACGGTAAAAAGATTTGAACTTTTCATGGTCGAAATAGTATAAAAAGTATAAGATGATGCTTGCCTCAGAAAAAAAATATTTTTTTGTAGATTAGTGTAACTTTAATTGATTTTTATAAAAAAAATGAATATCACCGCTGAATTCAGCATGCTTGAAAATGGGTGTATAGTGTATACTGTATATGTGTAAAAACATTATATAATTATTTGGATAAAAAGTTTCTTTTTTGAGATGAGCTGTCATATATAAATCACTTTTTTGACAGGTTTGAATGATTTTTATAAAAAAATGAATATCACCACTGAATTCAGCATGCTTGAAAATGGATGTGTAAAAAACATTATATAATTATTTAGATTAAAAGCTTCTTTTTGAGATGAGTTATCACACTTAGATCAATTTTTTGACAGTTTGATTGATTTTTATAAAAAATGAATATCACCACTGAATTCAGCATATTTGAAAATGGGTATAAATGTGTAAAAAACTTTATATAATTATTTAGATAAAAAGTTTTTTTTAGATGAGCTGTCACATTTAGATAAATTTTTAGACAGGTTTGATTAATTTTCATAAAAAATGAATATCACCACTGAATTCAGCATATTTGGAAATGGGTATACATGTGTAAAAAACTTTATATACTTATTTAGATAAATAGTTCCTTTTTAGGATGAGCTGTCACATTTAGATCAATTTTTTGACAGGTTTGATTAATTTTCATAAAAAATGAATATCACCACTGAATTCAGCATATTTGAAAATGGGCATACATGTGTAAAAAACTTTATATAATTATTTAGATAAAAAGTTTCTTTTTGAGATGAGCTGTAACATTTAGATCAATTTTTTGACAGGTTTGATTGATTTTCATAAAAAATGAATATCACCACTGAATTCAGCATATTTGAAAATGGGTATACATGTGTAAAAAACTTTATATAATTATTTAGATAAAAAGTTCCTTTTTGAGATGAGCTGTCACATTTAGATCAATTTTTTGACAGGTTTGATTGATTTTCATAAAAAAATGAATATCACCACTGAATTCAGCATATTTGAAAATGGGTATAAATGTGTAAAAAACTTTATATAATTATTTAGATAAAAAGTTTTTTTTAGATGAGCTGTCACATTTAGATAAATTTTTGACAGGTTTGATTGATTTTCATAAAAAATGAATATCACCACTGAATTCAGCATATTTGGAAATGGGTATACATGTGTAAAAAACTTTATATACTTATTTAGATAAATAGTTCCTTTTTAGGATGAGCTGTCACATTTAGATCAATTTTTTGACAGGTTTAATTAATTTTCATAAAAAATGAATATCACCACTGAATTCAGCATATTTGAAAATGGGCATACATGTGTAAAAAACTTTATATAATTATTTAGATAAAAAGTTCCTTTTTGAGATGAGCTGTAACATTTAGATCAATTTTTTGACAGGTTTGATTGATTTTCATAAAAAATGAATATCACCACTGAATTCAGCATATTTGAAAATGGGTATACATGTGTAAAAAACTTTATATAATTATTTAGATAAAAAGTTCCTTTTTGAGATGAGCTGTCACATTTAGATCAATTTTTTGACAGGTTTGATTGATTTTCATAAAAAAATGAATATCACCACTGAATTCAGCATATTTGAAAATAGGTATACATGTGTAAAAAACTTTATATAATTATTTAGATAAAAAGTTCCTTTTTGAGATGAGCTGTAACATTTAGATCAATTTTTTGACAGATTTGATTGATTTTCATAAAAAATGAATATCACCACTGAATTCAGCATATTTGAAAATGGGTATACATGTGTAAAAAACTTTATATAATTATTTAAATAAAAAGTTCCTTTTTGAGATGAGCTGTCAAATATAAATCAATTTTTTGACAGGTTTAATTGATTTTGATAAAAAATGGACATCACCACTGAATTCAGCATAGTTGAAATATATATGTAACATTAAAAATATTTATAAAAACTTATTAATATCTGAGAAAAATAGGGGGGGGGGGGCACTTTACGCCCCCCCAGCACTTGAGCGGACAAATTTTGTCCAGCACTAATAGGGTTAAAATAAAGTTTTTAAATTATGCTATATATTTGAGTTCTAAAAATTAAAATTGTAGGCTGATTAAAACACTTTATTAGTGCGGTAGGGTATTACCCCACTGAGGTGCCCTTGAAGATAGTCCAGTGTGTAGCCATGTGAACTCTAAGATTCCATCTAGATCAGCAATTCACAAGAGGTGCTAGACAATATAACGGGTGCGAGAAACGACCAAATAATGGACAACATAAGTAGTATGTACTTCTTTATATTTTTTATTTTATCTCCGATATTTCCATGTCAATCTCAATGGTGCGCCCCAATGTTTCAGTTATTTCATAAAAAAAAAAGGTTTGAGAAGTACTGCTAGTGAGATGGGTGTATTGGATAAAAAGGTAGGGATAAAAATTTTGTGTATTGATCTATTTGAATAAAATTTTCATGAGAACATTGTCAATGAGGGTAATGTTGCACTATCCGTGCATTGATGAAAAGCAATTTTAATTGGAAAGAAGTTGTCCAATGATATAATGCTTTCATATGTCAATCTTTTCTTGAATGCGATTATAGTTTGAGTATCGCACTATACGTGCATTGTAGCAAATACAGTCTATGCCTAGTGCGATGTAACGTGTCTATGCCTAATGCTGTGATGAAGAGCAATACATAAAGCGCAACTAAAAGCATACAGAAGTGAACATAAAGAGCAACACAGTACATTTACAATAGCAACACATACAATTACGCACATAACATACACACACATACAAATTGAAGACCAGTATTATGGACAATACAGGCATAGTGCACTGCAACATGGACGAGATATTTAAAAAAAGGAAGTGATAAGACAATATTAAATTTGTGCTGAAATTTTAATCAAGAGTTATTGAATTTTCAAGACGCAATAACATTTGTGAAATACCCTCTCCTTCACTGTTTTCATTTCAAAAGTTTGTTTTTTGCTTGTACTCTTTTCTCTCAAATGTTTTCTATCCCATATAGCAGGGTTTCCCAAAGTGGGTTCCACAGAACCCAAGGGTTCCGTTAAGCCTTTTTAGGGGTTTCGCAATGCGAAATTGAAAAGCCATTTTATTCACACTCAGCACTAATTTAGAACACGAATATAAATATTTACATTTTTTACTTTTGTTTGAACCTTCCAAATCGCAGTAAAATGTCTGCGCTACTTTAAAATTTCATTTTTTTTAAATTCGTTCTTTTAAGTTCTTATCCCACAAAAAATAAATTTATTAGCTAAGAGAAAATATTATTTAAGTAAATTTTTTATTTACTCTAACACTTTATTTATTTTAACTACCCCTTTCTTTTTTTATTATTTTTCTGAAGAAGGATTTCTAATCCGTGATATTTTTTATAATAAATTCCTTTTTTCAACAATAATATATTCACTAATAGCAATGCTTCTTTAGCACCACTCCTTTTTGTTTTAAATTCTTGTCTTAGGAAAGTTACTTAAAAAGTTACTAGTACTTGAATTTTAATTATGATAGATTTGATATATGTTTTTTGTGTAGGTCTTGTTTTGTGTGTTTTAATGTTTCTTCACTAGTTTTCGCTGAACGAAGTATGGAGTCTTTCTCCCAGCACTTTTTAACTTAAATTTACAACCTGATATACATATTTTAGATACGATGAATATGAATGCAATTTTTTATAAATATGAAAAAAGGTATAATAGAACTTGAATTAAATCAATACCAGCAAAATTTTTTATAAAGAACTATTTAAAAAATATAGAATTTTTTTTATATAATATATAGTATATTATAAAACTATTATAAATTATATTTTTTTTCAGATCTGAAAGCATATTCAAAGTATAACCTGTTTGATTTTTAATGGATAAATGGTTGAAAAAAACTAATGAAGCAAAAACGACTCTTGGAGAAACAGAATCGATTGAAACTGCAAAAGAACAGCGTCTAATATTTCTGAAATTCAGAAAAACGCGTTCTCTCGTTTAGAACAACAGCCTCACCCAACAAAAAGACGCAAATATGATACTCAATATTTATTTTATGGTTTTACCTCTATTGGTGATGAAGAAGCTCCAGATGCTATTTGTATACTTTGTCATACAAAATTAACCAATAGTTCGTTAGTTCCAGCTAAGTTACAACGACATATGGAGACCAGGCATAGGGAATATAAAAATAAACCCAAATCCTTTTTTGAAATGAAGCTTGAAAGTTATAAAAAAAACTCAAATTATGATTTTAAAAACTTGCAAAACAGATCATGAAAATGCAACTGATGCTTCGTATAAAACAGCCTACCTTATTTCACTTCATGGTGAAGCTCCTCTAATTGGCGAATCACTGATAAAACCAATATTAGAGGATGTAGTTTTTTGCCTATTTGGTGAATCATATTCACAAAAAATTGAGTCTGTTTCTTTATCTAATAATACAGTATCTCGCCGTATTTTGATATTTCGGATTATATTGAATCAGAGCTCATCTCACGATTGATTTCTTGTCATGCGTATGCTCTGCAAATGGATGAGTCAACAGATGTGGCTGGTCTTGCAATTCTTTTGGTATTTGTTAGATAAATAGATCAATTAAGGGTGATTTACTTTTTTGTGAAAGCTTGAATCTTCATACTAGTGGAGAAGATATCTTTAAATGCGTTAATAATTATATGATAAGTCACGGTATCGTTTGGGATAAATGCATTTCAGTTTGTTCTGATGGAGTACGATAGGAAATTGAACGGCGCTGTTACTAGAATAAAAACAAAAAACTGCAGCAGTATTCACTGCATTCTTCATAGATATGCATTAGTTACGAAAAGAATTCTTCCCTCATTAAAAGTAGTCTTGGACAAAGCTGTGCAAATGATCAATTTTATCAAAACGCGACCATTACAATCAAGAATATTCAAAGCTTTATGCAAAGATATGGGCAGCCTTCAAACAACTCTTCTTTTACATACGGAGATTAGATGGCTTTCGAGAGGAAACGTTCTGGTAAGAATGGTTGAATTGATGAATGAATTGAAATTTTATTTTCGTGAACATAAATTTAGTTTGTCCAGTAGATTGGAAAATGATGTTTGGTGTTCAAAGTTAATGTATTTAAAATAGACGAAGAAACCATACAGGAAATAAAATGTCATCTGAACAGTTTATCTACTTCTCTTACTGAATATTTTCCTAATTTAGACAAAGAACATTATTGGGTACATAATCCATTTATAAAATTAAAAAAACCAACAGGATTTTCATCATTGGAATACGAAAAAATAATGGAAATCCCAGCTGATTCTGATTTAAAGAATAAGTTTACCGAAGTGCCATTGGATATTTTTTGGGGTAATCTTCTTGAGAGTATCCAGAAGTATCAGAAAAAGCCATAAGAACTCATCTACCTTTTACGACAACATATTGGTGCGAATCTGGTTTTTCAAAATATGCGAATACGAAGACCAAGTGCCGCAATAGACCGAATGCTTCGTCAGACATGAGAATTCAGTTATCTTAGTAATTTATATTTACAAATTAGAAATAAATTAGTTACACAAGAGTACAAATGTTCAAAATCTGAATATCTGAATATCTGAATGAAAAAGAATATCTGAATTTTGAAGATTTGTAGCCTAAAAATTTTGTACCATGATATTTTTTTGAAGTAAAACTGCTAAATATCTCAGGTATGTAATGTTTAGGTAGCAAAATTTGTAAACTAGCTCAAAAATAGTACAAAATGTTCTGTTTTTTCAGGTACATGATATAGAGTGAAAATACCTCATGCATTTTTTTATTCGTGAATTTATGAAAATTTTATTTTTACAAATGTAATAGAGAGAAATAAATCATGATATGTATGAAATGGTAGATGTAGTTTTAGAGTTTATTTAGGATCTTCAAAACCAAAGAATTATGGTATAAGGGTTTATTGTTTGGTTGAGGTTGATTGATCGAATTTTAGAAACTGGGAGAAATATTACCAGTGACAACTGGTACACGAGTATTGATTTGAAAAAGATTCACCGGCTAACATTGGTAGGAAATTAGAAAAGGAATGACTAAAAACTTTACAGGTGGCATAAAAGAAGTTTACTCAAGCAAATTTTTATTCACAAAAGATTTAACTCTGGTCTCTTGGATTCTTAAAAAAAGTTGTAATACTTTTTTCTACCATGCATTACAAGGCGAATATTGAGAACACAGAAAAGATGGCCAATGTGTGTATTCTATGACTTATGTAATAATGCAGGAATTAATGCTCATATAATATAGGAGCTGAGTAACCCTTCTTGTCCTGGTAAAGATCTTTGCCTAGAATATATAAAAAGAAGACAAAGCATCAAAAATGTGCCAAGAAGCATTAAAACCTTGATTTCATCTTCTATAGCAAACGATTTCCAAGATCGTCCCAGAAGTTCAAGCTCTGATAAAGTTTGAAGATGCAAACTTTGCACAAGAAAAGAAGATAAAAAATCTAAAGTTCAATGTATAAAGTGTAAAAATCATCAAAAAGTATTATGTCAAAATTGTGTAAATTCATCTATACCATTTTTAGTTCTAAACGGTCTTTTTTAAATTCGAAAGTGTCTTTTTAAATTCTAAAGTGTCTTTTTTAAATTCTAAAGTGTTTTTTTCAAATTCTAAAGTGTCTTTTTTAAATTCGAAAGTGTCTTATAAATTCTAAAGTGTCTTTTTTAAATTCTAAAGTGTCTTTTTTGATTTTACTTTTCTGAATAACTTTGAAGTCTTGTTTCTTAATAAATGCGCGTAATATTATGTGCGATTGTCAGGTTCTGTATACGTGTTGAAAGATACACTCATAATTTTCTAATTCTCCGCCTCTATTTCAATTCTTTTTTAATTCGATGCAACTAGCAGTTCATTTATAGACAAGTTTTTAACTCTTCAATTTTTGCCTTCTGCATAGATTGTTTTTATATTATAGTAACATAGAATTAAAATTTTTTTTAGTTTGTATCGAAAGTTTCAACTAAGTAAAAAAGTGAATTTTAAAACATAGTTTCGAAAAAACATAGTATTTGATCGTCTTTATACTTTGTTTCTATTTCTTCATAAAATGTGATAGATTGTTTTTGCTTTAAATTACTTGAATGATAATAAAGAAGTTTGTATGAACACTTTTTTGCTTAGTTGAAACTTTCGATAAAAACTAAAAAAATATAAAAACAATCTATGCAGAAGGCAAAAACTGAAGTGTTAAAAACTTGTCTATATATGAACTGCTAGTTGTATCGAATTAAAAAAGACTTGAAATAGAGGCGGAGAATTAGAAAAATATCAGTGTATCTTTCAACACGTCTACAGAACTTGAAAATCCCGCATTTATTAAAAAACAAGACTTTAAAGCTTATTCAGAAAAGTAAAATCAAAAAAGACACTTTAGAATTAAAATAACACTTTAGAATTAAAAAAAAACACTTTAGAATTTAAAAAAGACACTTTAGAATTTAAAAAAGACACTTCTTTATTTTCCTAGTATTGAGATATTCAAAAAACATTTTGAACTTGAAGAAGAAGAAAAAGCTACTCCCTTGTGAATCAATCTTCAAACTTTTATATTATTTGTTAATATTTCATAAAAAAAGTCATCAAAAATTTTCAAACAGTAGGCATTACCATAACTACAACAGGTACCATTATGTGAAGATATAGCTATTCTCAAAAAAAATTTATAAATGTGAATTGAATTTGAACAAGTAATTATTTCGTTATGAAAGAAAGTCTTTTAGATGATAAAGGTGGAAAACTTTTTGTAATTAAAAAAAGAGGATTATGAATGATTTCATGAAGAACGCGAATTTTGAAAAACTCATCTGTTGTGTGTTTAGCCTATTTTCTCAACTTCTTTTAACGCCAAACGTTGACTACTATATACTAAACTAGATCTAAAAGTATTATCACATAGAACACTGCTTAAAAATTTAAATTTTTTTCCAAGCTAGTTTTATTCTGTGTCTTACTGAGTTACTAACCCTACCTATCTGATCTATAACCTCTTCCAAGTAACAAAATTGATTAACTTTTTTTAGTTTTATATCTTTCATTACTAACTTTTCGTTACTGATTTCAACTTTTTTAAAATCTGAACAACTTGTACACTTAAAATTTTTAACTTTTAATAAACTACCTTTAATACCAGAGCACTTTTTATGCATCCATTTACTTACTACAAGATGTACAAAAAATAGAATTTCTTCAAACTCTTATCCCAATTTAGGTAAAAAAGATTAAAGAAATGCATAAAAGAGCACGCCCCTTTGTTTGTAAGAAGCGAATCAAGATGTAGAATAAAGATATTTCGAAAATTAATGTGCCATCTTCCATAGACAAATTCTTGCTTTCTAATGCAAAAATAATGTAGAGGCAAACATTTTACAATCACTGCAAGATGAAATTTCTGTAATATGGCGTCAACAAAAAGAATTCTTATATTTCAAGTTAATTTCCTATTAGAATACACGTGTTGTAAATCATGTATACCTTTAATCTGTGTTATAAATAAATTTCATTTCGCTGTATTTAGCTGAAGAAAATTGAGGGAATCTTCGCAATAACTATTTCTCTAGATTTATTTTCAAAAAGATATATTGAAACACAATGTATAGGTATTAGTAATCGTACCGTGAAAGAGATAAAGAACTCGGATGAATATTGCACTGATCATACAATTATTATTGCGCTATAATTTAACTTAGTAGTGTGAGAACAAAGCAAATCTTTTGAACTTGATAAAATAATGCTGTTAAACTGACTACAAGACAGTCATTTAAAAATAGATTTATCATAATAAAATCATTGTTGCAATATCCCTTCTTTCCTAGTTTGCTTTCCTTGCTCCATGTAAGTTTTTTTTATTCGTTTGAAATTTAAAAATAAAGCAGCAAGCGTAAGTCTTGATACTATCTCCAAAATAAAATTTTAATTCTAGAAACATTTTTGGATACTAGATACAAATAAAAAAAAGAATTTTTTTAAACTTATTAGTTGAAGATTGAAAAATGAGAAGGATATTTGGTCATGATGTAAAATTTTGTTCAAAGTACTTTCAAGCATACAATAAAAATAGGAAAGTTTTGAATTTGACTTTTCTCTATATTATAATAAATTGGGTTAAAGCAAATTTGAAACAAAATAACATAATATCAAGTTACGTAACTGATTTCTCGATGTCATATATTATATGTATGCTATCGTATAGATACAGAAAACAGTAAATACTAATATCTTTTTTACGTTCCGAAATTTTAGTTAAAGCTAACTAACGAAATATTTCGTTACACGTGTAATAGATGACTTCATAAGTGTATTTTCATTCAAGTATATACTGATCTGTAAAAACCCAAACATTATTCTATGAAAAAGATAGAAATAAAATTTCTTCTGAAAATATATACCATTTTTAGTTATATTTTGTCTTTCTTCCAATTCTATTTTGCCTTTTCGCAATTCTATTTTGTCTTTTTGAAATTCTACTTTGTCCTTTTGCAATTCTATCTTGTATTTTTGCAACTCTATCTGAATTAAAATTTTTGATTTTGTTCTTTATATTGTTTTGACATCAGTGGTCTGCGGATGAGACATAGTGTAGCAAAGCATTATTCCATTACTATTAAATTTAATAAATTTGCCGACCAAGATTGGACCGCTCCGGCAGCTACGCCATTGTTTGACATGTGCCATTTTTATTTAAACCTTTTTTTGATATTTAATTTTTTTTCAGATAAAATTTTCTAATTTTTTTTATTATAAAATTTTTATTTCTTCAATAATTTTTTTATTTATTTTTAAAATTACTAAATTTTTCCACTTTCATTTAGCAATATCTTTTTAGTTGACTTTTAATATTATTTCAAAAACACGTGATTTTTAGTTAGAATTGGAAAAAGAGAAAATCGAATTGCAAAAGTACAGAATAAAATTTCAAAAAGACAAATTTAAATTGCAAAAAGGCAAAATAGAATTGCATAAAGACAAAATATAATCAAAAATGGTATAAAATATATTATATTCTAAATAAAGGTTCAGATATAGAATTAAGAAAGAAGAGTTAAGCTTGATTAAATATTTATTTAAAATTTTGAAAAGATAAATTTGGTGAATATATAAAATATCCATTCATCCAATGACTGGCTTTTAAAGTATAAAGATATCACATCTGATCAAAACTCACAAATCTAGTAGAGGAATGTCATGCCAAAAATACGTCAACTTCTTTTGTACAAATTGAAGGATTCTATGCATATGAAAAGTAGCTGTAACAAATTTAGATTAAAATTTCCTTCGGTCTTACTTGTGAGAGATGGAGTAAGAAATCGTTCGGTGTTATAAAACCATTTCCTTCACTGTCTAGTTTCTGAAAAATGGAAATAGTTATAAATGACAAAGAGAATGTAAAGAGAATTCATCTTATGGTTGCGGTGAGGGTTCCTTAAAATAGAAGAGGAAAGCATTGGACCAACGACAAAAATAGGGTTTTATCAATTGAAGTAAAAGATGAGACTTTTTTTGTTGTTTGAATTTTAGCATTCAACTTTTCAAAAGAATTATGAAATGTGAAGCCTGGAGAATTTACCAATTTTATGCAGTCAATGAGAGGATTTTTATTTTTAGCAATTCATGCTATCTGCAGTGTATGAAATAGTTATGCAGAATATATGCAAACGTAAGAAAAATTAATGGAGAAATTTAATATAAAAAATAAATCACTATATATCAAACAAAAAAGTCCGATTTAAAGTTAACAAAAAAATGTTACTTAATTTGAAAGTGTTTTTTTGGATGGGATTTATTTTGAATTATATATATTTTTTATTTTACTTTTATCATGTTTTGTGTATATGTAATTTTAAACATAAATATGGCATTATGTTTTTATTCTACTCTGTATTTAGCAGATGTGAATTAATGAAAAGATATCTTCATAACAAAGTTGTCTCTTCTCTCGTTTGAAATTTTATTAAATTATTAAATTATAAATCGTAACTCATTCATAATTTCATCTTCATATTTCATGTAGAGAACATAGGAATCTTTGAACTATCTACATTTTATGGGTATTTTCGACGACTAGAACTCCATAAATAATAATACAAGACACACACATCGATGGCAATAAATAAAAGAATTAAGAATTATGTTAAGGATCAAGAATTTTGTCACACGATTTTGGCGAGGGAAAGAGCTTTTTTAGGTGGAAAGTGGATTATAAGATTTAAAAGAGTATGATATTTTCAAAATTTTAGCTTGAAAAGTTTTTGGAGAGAATGAAGAATATGTTTGCGTGTGATGAGACTTTGAAACTGTTATAAAAAAGCAATTTGAACATACGTTAAAAATTCGTTCTGCGTGTGGCTTAATTATACTTCTACACACAGAGACTGAGAGGGTGCATTCATATATTTCGTAGATGGAGCGTACAATCTCGTACATTTCATCCCTCGTTATTTTTCCGTCCTTTTTGATGTCGTACAGCTTGAATATCCACTTTATCTTTTCTTCGTTGCTTCCTCGAATTATCGTTGATAGATTGGTGATAAAGTCCTTAAGAGAAAGAATAAAGTTGTACAGCATTAAAAAGAATACTAAAAAGTAGCAGGGCATTTTTACTTTTAAAACTATAAAATATTAGGAGTCGATGAAAAATTCGTAGGAGAAAAATCCCCGTAGGAGGAAAAAGTATACCTAAGAAATAATACAATTTTAAGAAAAAACAAGAACTAGTTAATTAACCAAAAATTAAATGAACAACTTCCGTAAAAGGAACAACAATTAGAACGTTAATAAGAAGATAACTCTTTGAAACTTGAAATATTTTCAGACTCAGCCGTTACACAATGGAGAAGATTGCTTAGTGTCGATAAGTTTTTATACACTAAAACTTTTGAAGAAGTGAAAAGGATCGTGGAAACGCTTAAATGAGAAGAGAGTTTGGTTAAGAAAGGGGAAAAATGAGTAATAATGAAATCTTCCAGTTTTACTATAAAAGACGTATGTAGGAATACCGAATATTAAGATGATGATCGTGGTACAGGAAGCTACATGGAAAAAATAATTAAAAAAAGAAAATCATTAGCATATGGAAAAATTGAAGTATATTTGGGCATATATATGATCTTCTACAAGATTCACAGGCAACAACTGTGGCAGAGGAAAGATACCTTTCAAGGATTTAAAGAGCTTGTCTTAAGATGAAACCATTTCAAATTAGAATGTTTTAACGTAGGCTCTCTTTCAATAATAATAAACATTAATAATAATTAATTAATTGAGAAAAGGTTTTATTGAATATATATTCCAAGTCACTTTTTTTACTTAGCAAAATTTTTAAAGTAGGTAGGACAATTTTTTATGGATATACTCACTCTTGTTGCCAGTATTTACAACACGTCAATCTTCACTACAAGCAAAGCAATTTTATAAATTACATGAATCATGGTTCGTGATTATTTTAGAGTTAGATGATTTAATACATTCCTCAATTATGCCAATAAAACTATTCCAGCTCATCGCAACTTTATGAATTATAGGTTGCTTGCATTAATTATTATTTATGTACTTTCAAAGGAAGACTATTGGCTCTGCCATAGTTTTACAAAATAACGTTAACATTATTTCTTGAAAGCTATCCATAATGATTCTTAGAAAATTGATACATTTTGAAAATTTTATTGAATGCAATATTGTGTTGGTTGAAAATGAAGAGCTTTAAATTTACAGAAGTATAGCACTAAATTCATCAGTTAGTAGCGGATTCCATAATAAAGTGTTATGCACAGTGATTCAAAAGCGCTTTCCTTGTCCCAAAAGTTTTTATTGTCTTTTCAAGAATTGATAATAAAAAAAGAGAGAAGCCTTTTCTTCTGTATAAAACCTCGACAACTAGGTGTGACTTTTTTGCCGAAATAGCAGGTAATCTCTTGTACTTTTCAAAAATTTTCATTAAATTAGTAGAAATTTTTTTTCATTGATAGTTTTACATATGAAAATTTTTTAAAAAACAGATCAAATTTTATCATTTTTTTTTAAAAAATAGCATGTCGTTTTTCGAAATCTCATAACAATTTTCAAAAGTACAAATACAATTTTTTCTAAATTTTTTTCCCTGTTAATTAAAATAAGTTTTTATTAAACTAATTAAAAAAAATACTAGGACAAAATTTACTACAGAGCATCGAAAATATTTTTTTGCCTGAAATTGCGGACTTTGAATTAGTGTTGAAGTTTTTGTCTGAAAAATTATTATCAACCGTGTGAGGTGTTTACGGTATCACTATGTATTCATCATTTTTTAATTGTAATATTAATTTTTGATTCTAAAAGTGAAGCTAGAGTACTAAACTCCATTATGAAAACTTGCCAAATATAGTAGATTTCATTTAGACCAGATATTAGTTTATTAAATGTTAATAGTAGTAGAATGAAAAATGTTAAATATCAGAAGCAAATTAAATAAAGAAATTTACATCAAAGTTAACGTTTCCAGTATTCTTCATGTCGAAACTTGAAAAGACATAGCCAGCGTATGTTTCAGAGTCTAATTATAGAAAAGGCGTAAATTAATAACATGTAGTTGTAAATAAAACATTATCGATTATATTATCGAAGATTATTATCTTTTGTATGTCTGTCTTTCTTTTAATTTTAGTTTAAAATGACAAATTATAAGTAAAAAGTTTAGTTTACATGTCTACTCTTTGAAAGTATGGCGTTTTTTTTTTAATTTTTGTGTATGCTAAGGAAATGCAAGTATACGCGACTTCAATTAGTCATCTTCCAGATTCCATTTTGAAAAATATCATGTCAAAACCAGGATTTCTTCCTGTCTAAACAACTCGATGAGAACTGTTTTTGTCTTATTTTTTTGCTTGTAGTGATGCTAATTTGAATGTTTTATTCAAATAAACTTTTTCTATTCTATGCCGTGAAGAAAACAATACTTATAATTATATTTCACTCAATTAAAAACGTTGTTTTTTCTTGATTCTAGAAACTTGTGAAGCTGAGACCCAAAGATAGAAAATTGTTTCTTTTAATCTGATGCAAAGAGAAGCGAAGCACTGTTATTGATAGTAACATTCCTCTTTTCAAAAGAAAGGTATAATCAAAGGTGGATATGTGAATTTTTTGGATATATCGAATTACATACGAGAATTATGGCATTTTCAAAATGTTTTTACAAAAAAGAAATATTTAATTGGTAAATTTAAGTTACAATTAAATATGCGCATATAATGAATTATTCATACACTTTTAAATATACGTTTAACTGTTTAGTTAATCGGTAAATATCAGGGTTCGAAATTTAGTGAAATTTTTTCATTACCGGTAAATTGCCAAATGAAATATATTTTTACCGGTTTTAACGTTTTTTTCTCAAAATAATATCAACTTTCATTTGATCATTGTTCAATCTTAAATATCACATGCAACTAACTCCATATATTTTATAATGAGGATTGATTACCTATTTATATTTGACTATTCAACGATACAAAGAACAATGATTCCAAGATAACTTTCATTAGCTGTCAGCGTTTAGTATATTTCATTTAATTAAAAAAATTTTCATAAAAGTGTGTAATACTTTAGAATTGATGTAAAATGCGGACTAAAAAGTGAAAACAATTTACATTTTGAAAATTTCTCAAAAATTTCATAAAGTTTCAAAGGAGTGGAAATTCAGGTTTTCAAAGTGATAAATCTTGAAACTGTTTCTCTATCTGGTTTTTATATGTAGAAGATTCAGTTGCTTTTTTTTTAGATATTTTTATAGTACACGTAAAAGGGGTTCGGTAACGGAAAAGTAAAAAGTGTTTCACTGATAAATTATTATCAGTTTCGACCGTAGTAAATATGCTATGAACACAACCTTGACTCGTATCGTATATTTTATCTAATAAATGATAAACTTACTTCCAAGAGGAAAGTATTGAGTGTAAATTTGTTTGAACTTTTGTAGATTGATGTATCCGAACGGGCATTGCTAAAAGTAATTGAAAATAAGGAAATTAGCACCTTTGCATATACGCAAAATAGTTTAACAAGTTGGCATATATTTTGTAAAAAGACACTGAGAAAATTTGTAACACTAAGTCGGTTATTAATAAAGTGAAGTGTTATGTTAGTAAACTTTCACTTTAGCGATTTAGTGGTTAAGCTGGCTTATTCTATTCCATCATATTCTAAAGACATCTTTTCTGATTTTTAAAGTAAACTCTTAAAAAATTTTTGAATTAAGGTTAAGAAAAATGGATTAGCTGGGTACAATTGAAAAAATATCTATATATAATTTATTAATAGAATAAATATCTTTATTATATATTATGAAGAAGAAGAAGATTTATTTTCAAACACAAAAAAAAAGTTATATAGATTTGAAAATGTTTAAAAAAATGAGCAATAAAAATCATTTATATATTATGAGAGTTTTTGATTTAAAAAAAACCTTAAAGGTTCTCCTACCATAATCTATAGAATTTTAAACAAGATACATTTAGGTCTTAGTTTGTTAGTTAGTAACTAATAAATTAGTTAGCTGGTAAATAATTAAACGTTCCTTTTGTATGCTAGATAGCTAGGAGTAGATATATAATAAACTTAGCCATAGTTATCGTTACTTTCAACAAAAAAGCGCTTCGTTGTCGGTATAGTTTAATTAGTAAATTTTTTGATTGCGTTTGTTATCGTTACCTTAATAAAAATTTTCGTTTCTTTTCGTTATTTTTTTACTGAAATGAATTTTAAATTAAAAGAGATGATTTTAAATTGAAAGATTAAAATAACAAAGAAAGTATAAAATATTTTATTTTATTTAATATGAAAATTTAACAAAAAGTCAAGATATAACGGATAAGAAATTCATCAAATTTAAAACAAATATTGAGATATTTCATAAATATACTAATATAAAGGTTAGGTCTAGGAGTTGAAAATCAAGTTATCAGTTTTTGAAAATTTTGACCTAAATGTTGGACTATGCTAAGGTTTTTGAAATTTCTTCTTTTTTTGGGAAAATTTATCATTACAAAACATTATTTCCACATTGGACCCTAAGATAGTGGACTGCAAAAGTGCCTTTCCAGAAATTTTGCCGGTGAAGATCTTAGATTTTTGTTACTTTGACTTTAATGACGAATGCTTGAGTCGAATTTTACATAAAATTGGAAATTAAAAAACAAGAAAATGTTGATAATTATTTGCAGAAGTATAGAAGTCATGAATAAATATATATCGCGCCTTCATTTTATACTCTTTTATAACAATGTTTGTGTAAAATAACGAAATAAACCCAATCACTTCAAATAAATTTGCTCCCTTATCGTTTTTAACGAAAGTGTCTTCGGTAACGAAATTTCGACGAAGATAGAAAATTCATATGGGTTTCACATTTTTCAAGTATTCATATTTTTGAAGGCGCACGCAACGCTTTTGACAGTTGAGTAAGTGTTTTGATTGAATTTTTAACTTGGTTATTGACTTTTATATATGCATGATAAAAAACACAAAATATAAAAGAAAACATTATTTTAAAACTTTAATTAGCTTTTCATGCATAATGCTCATCACAGATCCGTTAAATAAATATCCTTTGCTTTCAGTTATATGAATATTCATTCAAAAAGAAAGCAATGGAAAACATTTCGGAAGCCAAGTCCTGAAAGAAATTTATTTTGTTAACTAACAAGGAGGCACAAAATGTTAAATTAATTTAAAAAAAGGCCACTAGTTGCACTACCATCCATTTTCTAAACTTTTTAGAATTTAAAGGGAGCATATAAAGAGAAAAAATGACAATTGAAAATTCTTGAATAAAATAATTATATATAAGTTAGTAATTACATACAAACGCCCCTAATAAATGAAACTCTAAAAACAAAACATGAAAAAAATTAAAAAGTGAAAATAGCTTATTAATGCTGTGTGCAAGATCGATATCCTACCTTATTATGCCTATTATGTAGATGTAAATATAAAAATTAGAAAACAGTTTCTATAGAAGTTTTTATCTTTTTACAAATATAATAATTATTGTTAAAAAAATTAATTTCATATCTTTTAATCATTGCATAACCCAAAGGGAGAAAAAGTTTAATAAACGCGTTCTAAAATGTAGGCACTTTATAACAAATTGATTGTTTAAATGAAACTTTTTTAGATTGGTGTGATTGAAAAATTATTATGATGTATAGTATTTAGTGAAAAAAATTAAATGAAATAGAGCAGGAGGGGAAAAAGCAGAAAAAAATTGAGAACATTTTGAGAAGTTCTAATTTATATAGATGTCATCATTTATTTTGAAATAATTAATTTTGAAAAACTTTCTGCTAGTGTTCATTGTATTTGAGATTGAAAGCGGGTGATATAATCATTTTTTGAATAGTAGTTATTTTGTTCAGATTACTGTGCCCCAATTGATTAACGAGTAGCGCGTGATGGCTTGAACTAAACATTTATATAGTTGTGTACTCTTGTTTTTATTGGAAGAAAGTTGAGGAATCGTAAAAGAGGGAGGCGAATAATTGAATGTTAATACAACTGAATTAATTTGTTATTTCCAATCAAGTTCATCATCAATTATTGTACCTAAAAAATTAAATTTTTCTACCATTTCTTTCTACTTTTTCATTGTCAATGTTTATAGAATGAAATGTTATAGATTTTCATTTATTGGGATACTGCAATCACACTGAGTCCTCAAAATGTCATATATAAAATTATATTAATAAAATATTATTATATTTTCCTGTGCTCTTTTCACCGCCTATATACAACAGACATAACATTGTGTATAAATAAAGAAAAGAATGTCCTTGTGTTGTAAAGATGCAAATAAAAAAGTAAAGAAGACATTTAAATTCTATTTTGCATTCACTAATCAAAAGTTTTGACAAGATTCTTATCTTCAAATGTCAAAAGTGAAAGACATTAAAAATGCTTCTCTTTATAGATTCCTATGAAATCCTTTGAGACAGAAAGTCATGACTACATCTCGACTTCAATCTCCCTTCTATCCTGAGTAATTCAGCTTATTTTCAAATAAATCAATAAATTTGATAATTTAGTGAACTACTTTTAGATCCCAGAATGTTCATCTCGGTCGGTAGTACTGTGTATTATAACACACTCCTTTGGGCAAAGTTAGGCAGAAATATGCCGATTATAAGTGAATCAGCGCTATCCAACTTGAATGATATTGATAGTTTTCGCAAATACACCAGTGCAATAAGTTGACTGCAATTCGAAACATCGGTAGTCTCGTCTAACTGGAGCGAGATTTTCAAGAGACTAGCATTCATATGCGATGTACCCTTTTCCAAAATATATAACCTCAAATCAGCAATTCGGCTATGAATAACATTATTTGATAGCGGCACTAATTTAAGCTAATGCGCCTGATACAAGCCTGATGCTCTTTTAGCCCGCAAAGATTTTTTTATCTTGCCTCACATCACTGGCGCTGCCATTTGGATTGTGGAAGTGTTCTCGCAGCTTAGATGGCTTCAAATTTGTGTTGGATAAAAGAGGTTCACCTAGCATGCATTGAGGCTTTTGCAAATGGTCAGCTTTTCCGATGCAGGTGAAAGTAAACGAACGTAGTTATCATTCCATTTCCTTTTCGTTGAAATGATGAAGGTCTGTGATACAGATTTTATTCGTAAAAAAATTGAACTAAAAAATTTACTCTAAAATCACTTTCATTTCTTTTCATTTAAAAAAAAATAATAATTTATTTTTTTTGTTTTGCGCAACATATTCCATCCATATTGGGTCATATGCAATAATAAATATTGGGCCTTGAATGGAGTACTTTTTAAAATTTTTTATTGCTTTTCAGACCTAATTTTATAGATGTAAATCTGATTTTTTCTTAATGGCTCAAAAAATGAAATATGACGACTCATACTTGGCATTTGGTTTTACTGCATTTACGTCTGATTGGGAAGAGGAACCCACGTGTATTTTGTCTTCTAATGTCTACTTTTCTAAAGCCCGTGAAGTGAAACTTGAATGGAAGTGAAGCACTCGATCATCCAGTAAACAAAACTATTGACTATTTTAAACGTATAAGTTCTAAAACAGTTGATATTACCTTGCTGAAAAGATATCATATTGAATGTGCTAAGTTCTGAACTTTTAAAGTGGAGTCATATATTCCTGTCAAAAGATACCATTAGAAGGCTAATAAGATAGATATGTCTGTGGTTTTATCGATCGGAATTCGATTTTCAACTTTTTTGCATCAAGCTTGATGAAATGATGGATGTTGCAAATTTAGCTCAGCCATGCGTTTACGTACAACATATATATAAGACCTGGCAGACAATTTTTTGTTTAGAGAAACTATTAACAGTAGAACACCTGCAACTGAAAGAGAAATATTTGACAAGGTGGATAATTTTTTACAGCATATGTTATTTGTTCAAGACATCAACGTGTACTGACCGTGCTGTAGCAATTTCTTGTTCTCGTTTTTAGAGCAAAAATCTCCAGATGTAATTGGTATACAGTGTGCTATCCATCGCCAAGCCTTAATAACAATGAAAACCATACCTGATGGGTTGAAAAATGTTCTCAATGAAGCCATTAAAAAGAAAATGATTTCGAATTTGAAAACTCTTTCTGAACTCAAACATGAAGTGGCTTTCCAAACGAAAAGTATCGAAGCCAATGGAGAGAAATACAGCAATTTCGGCAAAGTAAACTATACATGTATGTAAAATTTTCTGATGTCCGTTTTTGTATATTCCTATTTTTAGTGAACATATTTGAATCTATGAATTCTCTTAACCTTGAGTTGCAAGTCTTGAGTTTTTTGTCATAAAAAATTGTCATCTTTTGAAATGAAGCTGTAATTAACGCATTCTTAGACAAAAAATTTTTTTGCTGGATTTTAGAACATATTTGTTGATAAAACACCGTGTAGCACATGTTAGCCAAGAAATTTTTCTTTATTTTTATAACATACAAAAATTAAAAAATACTATCAATTTATCAAAAACCCGTTTATAGTCTCTTAGTAATGTGACCTCAGAAGGCTTCTTAATTCAAGAACAGTTTATTGATTTGAATGATTGAGGGGGTGGAATTTTTTTTTTTGTGAAATGTCTCAAACCGATTTTTCGATGAAATGGAACAGTCCTATGCTGCTTTTGCAAAGATGCTCTAAAAGTTCTGATTCGATTTGCCATTACATATGAGAGTGAGCAAGTGTTTTCCATTCTATTTGTCATTGAAATCAAATCCCGAAACATAGTGGGGGGGGGGGGGGTGAAAGGTTTTTTCAGCCGCTTGAAATCACATTGAGGGGAAGGGGGCGGGGGAGGAGGGTCAACCCCAAGATGTGAGCCCCTAAATTCTATATTACTATAGATCAAAGGAATCTTTTATAATAAAATTTAGATTTCATTTTTCAATAACTTGTAGATTTAACATACTATGAAGAAAACATCTTACAAAGATTTTTATATTTCTAATTCCTCTTAACCAAAATATCTTCTCCTTTAAACTTTTCCACAAAGATATTCACTCTACCTAAAGTTTTATTAATAGTACGTTTCAGTATTAAGCAACTTGGATCATTGTGCAACTTGTGAGCCTAGAAGAGCTTAGAATTACAAAAAGTGGCAGAAATATAAAAATTAATTTAAGCTTGAATACAGTGATTATAATATTAATAGAAAGTAAAATTGCAAACTCATTTTTACCCCAAAATGATTAGAAAACAAAGTTAGTGCAATCAGATATTTAGGAAAATTCAAAGAAGTGTTTTTGCAAATAATCCATTGCAAAAGAAAACAAAAAAGCTACAGGAGAAAAATTAATAGATCAATTTCCTGTAATTAAGATGGACGCTTCTAGCACTCCCTGGAATGTAATCTTGAACCCCCAAAGGTTGCGAGCACCTCTGATTGGAAACCCCTGCTATAGAAGAACGCAAACGAACTCGAATTTCCAATGGAATTCAATAGATTAGTAGTGAAAATCGTTCTTTGTGTGAACCAAAATCGGTTATAAACAAGTTGTTAACATCTTGAAGAGAAAAAGAATTTTGCCAAGCTACAAAAAAATACATTTATTCAAATTGTAGTTAATATTACTTTGATGTTCATTTTTTGAATCGAATATTAAATGTCCTTTAGAAGCAAAATAAAACTTTTTGGGTAAAAAATAAAATATAAAATGATTTTTTTTGAATAATGAAAAAGTATTTACAATTTTACTTTATAAGCTTTCGGATAAAGCTATATATTATAAAATTTAATTTTTGGAAGATTTGCAAACAATATCAAAGTTCATAAGCTTTTATAAGTGCGATCCTGAGAGCCGTATGTTTGCGAATATCAATATGTTCTTCTATTTTTCAAAACATAGTAAACATCTTTTAAATTTGATTATAAATTTATTTCAATAAGTCATGTTTTTTTTTAAAATGTGATGAGGTAAGCACTATGTTTAATTATTTGGGAAAGGATATCTCAGATAATGTCGCTTTAGCCGTCTAGTAACAGCAATTCATTCATCACACAAATAACACATTCATTCAATTCAGCTTGAACTCAGATTGAAGTAATGGGAAATAGGAAAAGAATCCACTACGAAATACGACCACTCAAAAATAGAGTGTTTACAAAATCCAAAGCCAAAGTTCAGGCAAACTCCGTATTCGTGAAAATAACAGTGTTTATCGATCTTTGTAAGAAAAGTTAAATGGGAATCACCTACAAAAAATCTATATATAAAAAAATAGCAAACGAGGGTTTATAAACCAGATTATTCCAAAGGTTTACGTATGTATAACTAATGTTCATTTATTCCACCCCTTCTTACACTAGAAGGGCCAAAAAAAATTCACCATAAAGGTCCGAATACGTCAATTGACGCCTATATATCAAATATCAAAATTATCTTGAATTTCTTCAATTAAAAATTAAAAAAATAATGAAAAATTTTATTTAAGTTAAAAAACAAATATTAAATGCAAGTTTTGCATTTTTTTTACCCCACATGTACCACAAATTGGCTTTTTACAGCCACAACCTAAATCTGTAGTTCTATTCTTGCAATTTTTGTTGGAACAAGTTCTACGCTTTATCGGTAAGCATCTTTCGATAGTTTGTGAAAATTCCTTCTCCTCATGAATTTAAATCCAGTCAATTGTTCACTAAGTTGTTGCAAAAATTTCAACCTTGATAAATTCAAATTATTAACTTTATTGTAAAGTATCCAACTATTTATTGAGGCAATGTCCAAGATATTGTAAAAAAACTTGTACGGGCCATCTTCTACTTGCTGCTTTTGTTGAATACAATCTTATCATTTGGTCAAACACATCGACACCTGATTTTGTCTGATTATAAAAAAGAACAGTTTCCGGTTTTTTCTTCTGGTTGTTCTCAGTTGGTACTTGAACATCCTGGTGCATGCTGCTGAGAATGATGACAGATTTGGACTTCTTGCATTGGTACTTCGTAAGAGTGAGGAATCGATGTTCTTCTGATTTCAAGGCTAAAGTATGATAAAGTGCGTGCTTTTCTTTCAAAATCAAAGGTATTTCTTTCCTTGTGTTGCGAATGGTACCAATCAAGCTACACTTTTTTTGATGGAGTTGTACAGCCAAGTTGAGTGATTTGAAGTAGTTGTCGCAAGTAATGTTGTACCCTCTGTTATAATAAGGCTTGATCAATTTCATAACAACATCAGTTGGAGAGCTTGCACTATTTTGAGTGGTGATGTCTTTGCCAAGGTAAGGAAAACCATTCACCAAATATTTTGTGTCTAGATCAACAGCAAGCCAAAACTTTATGCCGTATTTATCAGGCTTGTTAGACATGAATTGAATAAACTTGCACAGCATAAGTTGTTCGTCTACAGTGATAAATGCGTCTGGAACAAAGCATTTTTGGCTGTTTTGTATAAATTCATTCCACACTGAAGAAATCAAGCAAAATTTATCATGGACAAATCGAATTTTCCTTTCACTTTTATAGTCAAAACGAAGAAACTTCATTATTTCTAAAAACTGTGTACGTGCCATAGTACTGGGAAAAATTTCACAACCCCATGCTTTACTCCACATACTTTTTATAGGTAAGTTTTTTGCACCAATAACTCCTCTAGTGAATATCAAGCCTATGAACTTTTCTAATTCTTCTAAAGAAACATTCCAATCCGAATTTTTTGTTACTCTTTTAGCTTCTGCAATTGTACACTGCTGAATGAATCGAAGCATTTTTTCAGAAAAAAGAAGTCGAAAGGAAGAAAGAGGACTGTTTTTTTCTGTATGAGTGATAGCATAAATTGTTGGACCAGGCGAAAATCTTGTTATGTTTTGTTGTTGAACGCGTCCTCTCTTCAATTCATTTTTTGAGATTTTTGTCCAAATTGATTTGTCTTTACTGATAAAGATGTCTGAATTTTTCTGATTCTCGCTATCTTCGCTTTCATCTTCAACTTCTTCACTATCACAAGAGAAAGGAATATCACTAGAATTGCAAAAACTCTGCTCAAAAAGAAAGATTCCATTCTCATCTTCATCCAAAAAATCACTGCCAGATTTATCTTCTCCACTTGAAAAAAGCATATCCATGATGATCGAAAAGAATTGTAAGACAAAGAAATGAGTGAGAAGCTAAGAATGAAGCAAAAAAAAACTAATAATATACTTATTCGTATATGTATGAATCAATATAAAAGTTAGACGTCAATTGACGCAGATGGTCCTTTATGTCAAAAATGACACATCATCTTGAAGTTTCAAAGATAAAATAACACATATGTCAAATGAAACATTAATTAAAACATTGTCACGTAGTATGATGGTATAGTCACACATGCTATAGTGATAAATCCAATATCAAAGTATAGTTTACGTCAATTGACGTCTTTGGTCCTTCTAGTGTATTTATCTTGTTATGTGTTTCATTAATAAAAGTTTTACTTCCAATTAATTTTATTAATAGCAAATTTTAATTTTTCCTTTCAATGGAATTAACTTGTGAGTGAGTAGACTAACTCGAAATAGAACATACTTAAAAGGATATTTGAAAGATTTTGTAGAAAATATGAATTTTTGAGAAGAACAAATGTAAGACCTTTTAGATCAAACAGTAATTTTTATAGAAAGTTAAAAAGTGTAATATGCAAAAACCTGCTTAAATCCTTGATATATAACTTGAATTTCTCGCTTTGTGAATTTGGTAGACTGCGCTAGAACATCAAGTTCTTTAGGCTTGTACCTCTCAAAAGAGTTTTCATAATTTTCATCATCTGTTTCTGTTACAAAAGAAAAATGTGATTAACAATGCCACACTTCTACTTTCTTCCTTTATGCACTGATGATCAATTCAATTGAATTTGAGCAAATATTTTTGTTATGAACGAAAGGTTCAATCAAATATTTTTCCTAGCTCAATACTGCCTTACTCTACTGAACGGTGGTTTCCAAAGTCTGTTTAAATTACCCACTGAGGCTAATCTAGAAATTTTTAAGTCGAGCGCTATAGAATTGATAAAAAAAAATGTATAAATATCTTTGTGAGAACACGGACTATTATTTCTTGCAGCAATTGGCAAAGAGACGTTACATGCATAACTAATAAAACGAGAAGAAAATAAAATGTGAATCTCCACGAGAGGATACAGAGGGTAGTCACCCCTCTCTCCTCTCCTAGAAAGTTTGGTTATATAATATTGATAAATTATTATTGGCAGCATAAAAAATGTTTGATATTTCTCTATATAAATTTAAATATTTGATATGTAATAATTGTGCAAAATTAAACTGATATGGAGAGAGAGAGTTGTATTTTTAGCACTGCCAGAAACATCACTCATTAATGTCGTTATAATGTTAAACATCTTTCCACAAAACTTCATTGATTTTTAAAGCTTTCTTACTACTCATTTTTGAGACATGATAAAAATGAGAAGTGAAAAATTATAAATTTCATCCAAAAAATTATTTGACAAGTCCGGCTTTTGGATAGAAGTTTAAAGTTAAACACCCTTATATTTGCGAGTTTCACGGTTACATGCTTTCACGGTTACGCGATAAGGAAAAATATAGAATTTTATAATTTTGTATGAGTGTAATAACTTACCATGGGCAACAGCAGTTATGCTATACATCCAACTTTACGAAGTGTTAGAGATAAGTGTACGGGCAGGGGGAAAGGGTAGCATGAGTATCGATCAAGGCAATTTTCAATTAACTTTGAAAGAGATATTTACTCTTCAGTGGAGAGAAATGTTTTTAAAAGAGGTGCACGTTAGCCAATTAAAAACAAGGAAACTAAATAATATATAAAGGAGGCAGGAGGAAGAGAATAACGTGCGTATTGGATTAGTAATAATAAATTCAATACTGTTCAATAAATATCTAAGTCTTTGTCATTTTCATTTCGTAACCTTGTTAATCATATAATAATTATCATAATAATCTTGATTTTTACGACAACGCCAACAAATAAGTCAATAAAAAATTCAACAATAAAATATAAAGACTCTGGAGATGTAATAATAATACTTATAAGAAGGAAGGCATAGAACTCGTGCTGTTATATAAAAAGAATAGTAGCGTATAGGTGGTGCCGTTGAAAGAAGTTAAGATTGTGATCGAATTGTCTTGATGAGTGAGTGAGGATGATGTAGGAGGAATAATTTGGTGATAGTGATGATGGAGGATGATGATTTTGTTGCTGAATATTGAGATGTTATGGTTGATGAGTGCTATTTATAAAAGGTTGATAATGATGATGATTTGAAGTTGACAAATGATCATGAAAATAAGGAAATGAAGGATAGGATAATGATGTGATGATGACGATGATGTTCAATCATCGGATAATGCATGACGACGAACGTTATGTGGATGATGTGATTGATTTTACATGGATGATGATATGTTGCTGCTGATGCTGATGAATGATGATGTGATGATGTGAACATTATCATGGTGTTGCACAATCCACCCTTTAAAAATTAAGGGTCATTCACAATTGATGTCAACCAAAGACTGGGAGGGGAGGGGTGTGCAAAAGTTGACAAATGATGAATTTGTAAACTAAATAAATAGTCAAAAGTTGAAATTAGGCAAAAAAAAGCTTGACGTCAATTGTTAAGATCCCTTACCCTTTCCAAAATTTCTTCATAAACTTTTGGCTTAGTGTAAATCTTAATAGAATATGCTTTTTTAAGAACTGTTACAATGGCATAACTTTTTTGTTGAATCCTTTTAAATCCCCATGAATCTGCATCTTTTCAGTCGAATCCACGTAAGTCCAAATTTTTTTAAGTTCATACTCTTGAATTATTTATTTCAAGTCCGTTTTTTGATCTTGAGCATTTCATCATGATAAAATATGTTGTTTATTTTAATTTTTGTGTATATACAGTCAAACCTATATATAGCGGCCACACAAGGAAAACGACACAAGTTGCACTATTTACAGGTCGCCGCAATAACAGGCTCGCGGCTATTTTCAATTTCTAATTTTATATTTTTATGCTTTTAAATTTAATCATGGCACTGGTGATTTTTGTTCATTTGTGAGATTCAGCTACGATGCCTCAGCCAAAGCATTACCAACACCACGACGAGGACGTATCTCACTCAGTGTCATCTTCGCCCTAAAAAGCTCCATTAGGTTTTGAGAGAGAACTAAACTCAATAAGAAACCGAACATTTTGGTCTGTCTGGTCTTCTGTCTTTGGCCCTTACATTCTCGATGGACTGTTCTCGGCATCATCACTGACATATACCACACTTTCAAAACTACTTCTGAATCGTCTCAACGCTGATTTAATTCTAGGATCGGTCTACCCAATAGATGGCCTGGAGAACATCGGTACGCCACATGAGATCAGGGGCTGTAACTCCTGAAGATTCCTTGCAGTTTTCGTTTTCGAAACTTTAGCTTAACCGCATTCATGATGCCTTGGTCCATGGGTTGGGTGATGGAGGAAGATCGTTATTACGTTAGACAACTCTAGGTGGTGGTGGCAAGGAGCATTGTCCAGCAGCACGAGGATCTTTCGACATTGGCGTTGCATCTTCTTGTTGAGCAGTCATGAAGAGTTCAAATAGATTGCTAGTCATCCAGGCCTTCTTGTTTGCATGATAGTCCACGCAGAGATCCCTACGTTTGATCCTACAGAACAACTTGGTATTGGCTTTCCGATGAAGATGCCAGAGGAGAGGGCTCCTCCTTTTTCTGGGGGGTTAGCACACAAAATGAGAGTAGATTAGTCTGTCTGTCTCTTTCAACTGGAGGGTGGAATCAACAGATGCCTTTAACCCTATTCTTGATGGGCTATTTTTATTTCCTCAGTGACGGGAAGGGGGGGGGGGCTATTTTAGTCTCCCCCTTCTTTTTTCTTAAAATATTGAATATTTTTACAAAATTCACGCGTAAATCTACTAAATAATTGATTGTGAATATGATGGTGTTATTTATTTTTCATGAAAATGAATCCAATCTTTCAAAAAATCAATCAAACCTGTTAATCAATGCCAAATATATTAACTTCAAAATATATTATAAATATAATTCCACATTTTTTGGGTTTATTTTATCTTAATATATTTAATATACTAATTTTGGTGATAAATTCAGCCAACATATTTCACCTGCCAGTAAATTAGCCCTCACAGGTGACTTATGCCAAAGACTTTTTATCATAATTTTTAAATAAACTTATCCATACACAGAAAATCAAATATGCTCAATTTGATCCATAAAATACTTTTGTCACTCTAGTTTTAAATTGCGGTTATTGTTTAACTTTGGTTAATTTGTGGTCAGATATATATATTTTTTTTTATTATCATTTTTGAACAATTTTCGTCCCATTTAGCAAATCTATCTTTCTCTATTTTAACATGATATTGACATAAATAATTAAGTCCGCAATAAAATTTTTATAAAAATTGTAAAATGACTTGGTGAAAAATATTATTGGGTGCTACCCTAACTAAACCGAACACTTTTGGTCCTCTTTGGTTTGATTCTTGACAGTTTATCCTTCATTTCGTTTACTAATTAAAGAGACAGCTTTGAACTTTATATCTTAATAGGACCTCTATTGTTTTGCTTACAATTTCCCTATCAGCTTGAAGTGTGTACTTCATTTCTCCTTTACATTATATGGTATCTAATTTTACTCTTCATTCTAAACTCGTACTTTCACCAGAAATTCATTTTGTCCAATCTATGTTTGAAAATTTTTTTTTCAGAAAGCTCAGAATTTAAACTAGTTTAGATTTTCTATTAAAAAGAATCTTTTTGTTGATCTAATATCATGTGTCTTATTACCATGTGACATGAACAGATATCACTCTGGATATTGCTAATCAATCCTTTTTAAAAATTTCGTGTTCTTCATGAAATCATTCATAATCTTCTTTTTTAATTTCAAAAAGTCCACCTTTATTATCTAAAAGATACCATTTTTCATAACGAAAGAAAAAAATAAGTCAAATTCAATTCACATTCATAAAAGTTTTTTTGAGAATAGATATATCTTGACAAAATGGTTGGCATAATTATGGTAACTAAATGTTTTAAATGTTTTTGATAAATGTTTTTGAAGACACTTTCTCAGACCTTGCAAATATTTTTAGACATTTCCAAAAAAAACTGAGTCCAGAAATGAAAGTCGATTTGGTATAAAAAATATATTTAGTTTAAAATTTAATATTCTTCGAGTTTCACACGTAAACCACAAAATTGATTAATACTTTGAGACATTTTGAAAACCAAATTGCACAAAATGATTCCGGTATTTTAATTGGCATGCTTGATTTAGTATAAAAATGTGTATTATTTTTAATTTGAATAATATTGATGCCTAAAATTTTCAGGCATAAACCATAAATTTTATTGACACTTTTAGAATTTTTTACATCCTCATTAAGAAAATTGATTAAAATGAAATCAGCATTATTGATTAAACAATCAAATATAATGATTTAACAAATCAAAATAAAATAGATAGAAGGGATTTTATAGTTTTGGGAGTCATTCGAGAGTTGTGAAATTCGAAGAAAATACAAAAGAAAAGGCGATGATGCTATGCACTGCTCAAAACGAATGTAAATGCATGAAAGATGCAATGTATATTATTGTATAAAACAGTTATTCCCAACGTGGCATCCACGCTACACCGGTGGGCATTAAAGTATTTTGGTGGGATATGTGGTTTCTATAACAAAATTTATATTATTTTTACAAGTTTTTTATATTTGAATTTTTTTTACTGATTTTTTATTTTGTTTTTTTTATTTCAGAAAATAAACTATGAACAAAATAAATAACAAATATAAAAAAAAGTTTGTCAATATTCAGAAGAATACTTAAATTTTGGATTTATACCAGTTGTTCTAGATGAAAAATGACATATTGTCTTTTATATCGACAATGCTTGATAAATGAATCAAAGAAACCAGGGGGTCTTGAGTTGCACTTAAAGACAAAACACATTGCTTATGCTTATTCAGATTTATACTACTTCAAATCTCTAAAAGAAAACAATTTAATCTCTGTTCAATACCCAAACTGTCAGTGAAAGTCGTACTCTCTTTTCAAGTAATTTCGTGAAAATGAAGATGCAGTCTACGTAAAATTTTACTTCCGACAGAGGTGAGATGGCGCTCTCAAAAGGAAATTGCTTAAAAAGATTCATGGAATTATTTGATGTTATTATGATTTTTTGAATGACAAGCTGCAACCTGTTGAGGGTAAAGCATTTTTGAGTTATTTATCAGATATTTTGAGAAATTGAATAGATTGGATTTTAAACATTAGAAATATTTGGATTTGTTACATTTGTTGGAGGATGTCCAAAAAATCTCCTTGCCAAAAATTTTGATCAGTTTTTTTGGTTGAAAAATGTAAAATTACTGAAGCTGCTATGATCGTGATTGTCGATCATCCAAAAATATTAGCATCAGATTTTAAAGAAAGATTTTGTTATTTGAAAGAAATTGATTTTCCAAAATGGGTAATGCAACCAGTTTTGGCGGATATTTAAGATGTTTCACTTCAATACCAAGAAGAACTTTCAGAAATGCAAAATGATGAATTTGTTAAATCACTGTTTGATATAAAAGATAATAGCATGGCAATTTTTTTTGGAAACACTATAGAAATATCCAAATGAACCCCTTTTAAAAGAAATTTGTTGTTATCATTCCAATCTTCATATTCGTTGAATGTTGAAATCGATCGGATATATTCCATATATTCCTGTTACAGGTTTTTCTTATACATTTTACTCCTATCACTTAATCCACTTGAAATCTTTATTTCAAACAGGATTTTTTGATCTTAAGTGAATGATAAAAACGGTTGTGTATATAAACCCCCCCTCAAAAATCTCCCCCTTTAAAAATATTTCGTTCAAAAATCCATTTTTCAATGATTTCTCCTTAGAAAACTTTCATGATACACATTTTTGAAGCTAACTCTTTTTTAATAATGTACATAGCTAGAACATCAAGGAGTGCCATTAAAACTTAAAAATTCCTCCCCATGTTACTTTCAAAATGAAGTTATTCTGTAAAGCGTAGAAATTTGAATATTTGAAAATGATCAATATTATTAAAATATCGATTTTTCTAATGGGGCGATCACAATAAATCGGTCCAAAGGTAGAAATGAAAATATCAGACAAACTCTTTGGATCATTTTGACCACTTGTATTTCATTATCCGTCTCTTCATCACTAAATGGTACGCCAAGTATACCTTCTGCACGGTCCTAAATGATTCATTTCAAAGTATTCTTCATCGCTAGAATCTTCTTTGAAAGGAGCAAACATGAGTTGATTCGAGGACAATATACTTCTTCCGTGTTTATACAATTTTTAGTTCAAAATTGTCTTTTTTAATTTCAAAAATTGTCTTTTTTTATTTTAGAATATTTTAACAATTTAAGTTAATTTTTGAAATTGTTCCTTAAGCTATTACATGCAAACATTTATTTTACATTTTAGTTTTTATATCATTTAGTTTTTCATACACTTTTGTCATTTTTTTCGGGTATTTTTTGTTAAAATCTTTTTTTTTAATATATTTTAAAACTAATTAATATTTATTTTTTTAAGTGTTTAATCATATATATATATATACGTTTTAAATACAAGTACTGAACTATCTATATGGTTTTTTGTATGAAAATCTAAAAAGATGTCACAAACAAAACTTTCATTTTTCAAAGTAACTTAGACAAAAAAATTATACTATTTTTTAAAACATGAAAGTTTAATTTAAAATAAATAAATTCCAAATTGTCTTTTCGGCACATTACGCAAAACAAGTCCAATATAAATTTTGCAATCCTCGCTGCTCATAGTAAAAATTGTTTCTTTGATAATATTTTGAAGCGTGTCTGTCTGATCGATTATTATAAGCCATATTGGAAAAACAAAATAGAGATAATTTTCAAACGATTAAAAATTTTACATAATTTTTTCTTTGTGTAATATACAAATTACTAATTTGAATATTCTACAGCAACTCACCTTTCCCCTTTGCTGCTTGAAGTTTTCTTTCTCTTTGAACATAGATCGAGTATTTTCATTTAGAAGAAGTGGGTCCCTCAGTTTCATTAATTTATTACAATTTCCTCAAAAATTTTTAGTGTCTCTCTCAACCTGTCCCTGCAATTCTTTAAGGTGCTATTTTTTTTATTGCCTGTTCAGTTTTATTTTCTATAGGAAGCAAAATTTTTTATCATTTAATAAAATTTTTGAAAAAAATAGTTTCTTATAGGCGGTTTGAAAATGTGCATTATTACGATATTTCGAGGGTTACTATCTCTGTTATAGAATTAACATATGCTATAAGAAATGTTTAGGAGCTAAATGACAGTGAGCATATTTCACAGTTTCACTTTAAAAAAGGTCACTCTTTTGCCATCAAAATTATTTTATTTACACTTAGCGCGAACTTACTTTTCTATTCATTAGTCTAAATCAGTGTTGTCCTACTTTTTTCATTTACGGCACACTATAGTAAATCAAAAAATTTTATGGCACACTATTTTTTTAAATTAAATAACTTAAACATTAGAAAAACAACAACTTTATTGAATAAGTAAAAAATAAAATAAAATTAGTGTGATGGATGCGGCTGATGTTTAGAACAAATAAGTTCTAAACGAGGTTCAGTTTTTGATAGAGCAACTCTGAGTTCCTGATCCATGTTAGTCAAGCGTTCTCGTTTTTTTGATTTAATAGTAGTAAGAGCCGAAAATCCCTATTCATACAAATATGAAGAAGCAAATGGTAGTAATGTTTTTATAGCTTTTTAACTCAGTTCTGGATATGCCTCATGAATACTTAACCAAAAGTCAGACAACTCCATTTTAGAAAAATTTATTTTTAAAATTAAATCATATTTCATATCAATATACTTTTCCACTTCATTCCCTGTCAAATTTGTTGCAGATATTTCAGCAAATGGAGACATAACCCAAAAAAAGACTAATGTCAAGATTTGGAAAATATTTGTTGAAAGCTCTAAAAAGATTATTCAGTGTCTCGGTAACATCAGGAATAATTTTTGACTTCTTCTCTAAAGAATCGAGTGTAGGAAAGCAGTCAAGTTGATTTTTTTGTAGCTTTAGTAATCCACAACTGAAGTTTTTCTTGAAATGCTTTTAATTTGCCCGAAACTGATATTTTCCTTTGACCCTTGAATGCTGACGTTGAGCTTATTTAACTTATCAAAAATATCACTTAAAAAAGTGACTTCCAACCACCAAATCTCTTGCGCCAGAAATTCATACTTTATTTTTTGCGAATCAAAAAAAGATATAATTTTATTTTTTAATGTGATGAACCTTAATATAACTTTTCCTTTAGAAAGCCAACGCACTTCTGTATGATATAAAAGACATTTAAAATCTGCTTCCATTGATTCGCACAACTGTTCACAATCTCTTGATCTCAAAGCACTTAACTTATGTAGTTAACAATTTTTACAAGATCATTTATTGTATTTTTGAGTTTCTCTGACAAACATTTTGACATTAGTACTTCTCTATGAATCATGCAATGATTGACTTTAATATTTGTATTTTGTTAAAAACAAAAGATGTAAGTCCCTTATTTTTTCCTTGCATCGAAGGAGCACCATCCGTACAAACACTGACGCAATGAGTCCATAGCATGTTATATATGCTACAACTTTTTCATTCACTAACTGAAAAATATCTTTTCCAGGTGTTGTCAGTTTCAATTCTTCACAGAAAAAAAACTCTTCAGTTATTTTTTTGTTTTTAACAATTCGTAAAAATGCAAGCAAGTGTGCCTTTTTGTTTATATCAGTGCTTTCATCAATTTGAAGAGCCCAGAATTTTTTAATTTTTGTTTAGTCACCTAAAAAGTGATTTTGGAGTAACTTATCGGCTTATGCTTTAATTGTGCATGCTTTTGTGTGAAATGTCTCTCAAGTTTACTTGGAACCATAGATTCATTGGCAAGAGTTGCATTGCAAACTAAACAAATTGGCATATATTCTTGCTTGTCAGATATAAAACTATATTTTATATATTCATTGTTATATTTACGTTTTTTTATTTCTTTCATGTTTTTTTTGTCACTACGATTTTGATTTAGAAATTTATTCATTTTTATATTCTAAAAAGAAATATTAAAAAAATAGATTTAAAAATCAAGATAAAACATTTATCTATTTATAATTTTGAAAATATGTTTAGAAAGCAGAAATTAAAACCTTTAAACAAGAGTTTTTTAAAAAAATATATTAAAAACAGAATTTCAATTACAAAATATATTTCTAAGCATTAAAATTTTTTAACTAAAAAAAGAATTTAAAATTTGTACGCTTAATATTGAAAAAGACTTTTAAAATCATTTTAAAGTATGAAATGAAAATTTAGCCAGTTTATATTTCTAAAAACAGCAAAAAAACCTGTATTAAGTAGGTCTCAAAATATATATGTTATAAGGAAGTAACAAAGAAATAAATTGATATTTGGACAAAACAAACTGGAAACATGTAAAAAATAAAACAAAAATGTTATATTCAAAATGTTTTTTTATATAAAAATTTTTCCTAAATTTTTTTTCAAATGTTTTTTTTTTAGAAATTTTAGACAAGTTTTTTAAAAATTAATAATTTTCTAAAATTCAAAGACTAAAATAAATTTTTTTGACTAAAATTTACATTCACTTTGTGAAAAAAGAATTTTTATACTGCAAACAGATGAAATCTATACGGCACACCAGTGTGCCGCGGCACACAGTTTGGACAACACTGGTCTAAATTAACATTTCGATTGAAAAGCAACTTTGATTCTTTGATCTAAAAAGCGGTAAGTGGAAAAACTGATTTCTTGTTAACATTCGCCTGAGTTTAGGTTGTAAACTTTAAAAGTAAATAGGTTGTAAAATGGTTAAAGTAACTACTTTGCACAACTTTACCATTCTTCATGGTTAAATTACTATATCATTAGAGTAAATTTACTATTTCATTGTAATAAAATTAGTTAACCATTAAAGTCACAGTATCAAATTTAAGCTTAGTATTAAAATAACTTTTTCCTGTTTAAACGATCTTGGAGATTATCATCTATAAGGAAGAAAGGCCCCTTGTCTGTTTTGCATCATACCAATTTTTTGTGAATTTTTTTTGTCGAGTCGGCTATTTGTGTGTAATTTTTAGAACAAAAACTTTTTTCTATTGAAACACACATCACCTCATTCACACTTTTTTCTCCCTATCCAAATAAATTTTATTTATCTATAACTTCTCATAGATAAAAATTGAGTCCACATTTGACATTTTTTACACTTCTATTTGAAAAAAGAAAAAAAAAGGTTGCTGAATCCGAAAAAAAATATCCAAAGGGTTAAAAACAAATCAAATAAATGAACCAAGTTCATTCAAAGAATACAAAGTTTAGGTTAGGAAAGTACAGGATTACCAAGGAAAGATAATTCCTTCAATCTATTCAATAAGAAGCAGCCTTTGTTTTTGACATTTTAATCCTAATAGTATGAAAAAAAGGCATGATAAGAGGAAAGGGGTCTTCGAAAAGTTGGAAAGTCGCAAGTGGTAGAGAAGCAGGCTTTTTGAACTATGCGTTCTTTTCGAAGCTACTAAAATCCCCTTTTTGAAAGAGAAATATGAGTAATTCTCAAGAAATGAATTAAGGTTAATTTAATTCAGGATAAATGCGTGTGTTTTAAAAACATTTATTTGATATTCATATTTTTTGTTGTTACAAGTAAATTTAAAAAAATCATTGATACTCTAAAGCATGCATGGGCAACCTTTGTTCACTTGTGGGCCAGATTATTTTTTCCAAGAGTGGCTGCGGGCCAGTAGCCCTAATTATAGATTTACAAAATATGTATGCATACATAGTTATACTTATTATATACTATACATATAAACATTTATTAAACTATTGATTTTTATCAATATGATTTTATATATTGATCGTTTACTTATAATAATAGAAAGGTTCAGGAAGAAAAATAGTAAACGCTGAAAATACTTATTTAATATTTTTTTTCAAACACATAGTTTAGTAGAATTATTATTACATATGAGAAAAATTATTTACTGAAACACATTGTTTATTAATCTTGTAACTACATGTAAGAAAAATTGTAATGAACCTCATTTTAATGCGAATTTGGACTTAGTGTTTAGTTACCAGTGTCTCACTATTTGGTGAAATTCTGGAGGCGGCTATTCTTAGGTAATTTTCAAGGTGATTGTCCATCAGCCTTGATCTTGTTTTTGATTTTGCATATTTCATTTTCGTAAACTACTGCTCATATTTATAAGTACTCCGGAATAGTGACATTTTTTTCTTAAAAAATCTGTGATCCTGTGGAAAGCTTCTTTAGGTAGAATTTTATAAAACTCCAGTAACGAATAATCTCTTATTTTTCGTCTCAAATCTTCATTTCCTTTAAGTTCAACCAATTCCAGCTGGAGCTTCCTCAAAATTCATATCAAATGGTGAAGAGAAAACACGTAGATTCGTTTCTTGTGAACTTAAATCTTGAAATATACTTATGAATTCTTTGTGAATTGATATAAGTTCACAGCATATAAAGTGCAGTCTGATTTGCACCAATGTAGAGAAATAGAAAGTATTACCATTTCTCAGCTGTTTTTCCCACAGTTGAATTTTGTTTTGGAATGTTCGGATATGACTGTACAACTGGTGAACAAATTGTCCCTTTCTTTGCAATTTTGAATTCAAGCGATTCAGGTATGAAGTAAAGTCAACAAGAAAAGCAAGATCCGGTATCCAACCATCATCCCTGAATTCAGGGATAGACTTGCCTTTCTTTCCATAAATTGGAAAGAATATATGGATAGATTTTCCAGAATTCACTTTAATTATACCGGTACGGACTTAAAGTTTTTCAAAGGTCTCCCCGGGCCGGGTGAAAAGCCTTCGTGGGCCGGATTTGGCCCGCGGGCCGTAGGTTGCCCATGCATGCTCTAAAGTCTAAATAATTATAAAAGCCTTTTGTTGAATTTGTTTGACTTCTCTTATAAAAGATTAAAAAACCTAAAAAAAAAATAAGAACTTAAAAAAACCAAAGAAAATAAGAGAATTTTAACCCTTTCTTCAAAAATTAGCGTAACAGCTATATTTAACTTATATGTTTAATTTTACTCAAATGTTAAGAAGTTAAAATTTTAATAAAATGTTAATTCATTTATAAGTATTAAAGATTTTTTTTATTTTTTTTTAAATTTATTTTTATTAGAGATTTTTCTTATTGAATTTTATTATCAATATTTATGGGGTGGATGAAATAAAAGCATTAAGTTAAGTAGCTTGATAATTTGGAAAAAAAATTATTTGGTTAAGATTATTGTAAAGTGAAATGCGACTTACCCATGCTCAACAATTGAAAATGAAATATTTAATATAGCAAAGACTCCATTTAAAAATTATATTGTAGGAAATTTAGAATTCTAGATATGATTGTGCAAGAGATCAGACAAAGAAAGATTTTTCTATTGTAAGATATTTATATTTCTATTAATACGATTATCTAGACAATAAATCAATCTAGTAAATTTTACAGATTTTAAGAGATGTTCACAATAGTCAAATCAAAGACTAGTTTGTAGATTTGGAGTTCATCAAGAAGTTTGACGTAAAAGCATTCAAAAAGTTATCTTTGACTCTCTCATAAAATGCCAAATCGAGATGAAGAAAATTATATGCAATTTTTATGTTAAGTAATGTCTTCTTTTATGAACTCAATAAGGAAGAGGGTAAGAAGGATTATTTCACGATTACAACAGAGAAAATTTTGTGTTTGTATTATTTAGCACTCATTCTTAAACTTTTTTCAGGACTCCCTGAGATAATTTTGTCTTTACATTCAGCTACCATGAAAAAAAAGCAAAAAATATTTTATATCGACTAAAAGACCTACATAAGCGTACATTTTTATAACTAACGCAAATGAAAAAGGTATGGAATTTAGGAGTACTCTGTGGCATGAATTTTTAGTTAAATCCCTTTTTTATAATTAGTTTGTTAAAAGAAGAAGAAGACGAAATTTGTTTGAAAAGACTGATATATGAATATATAGGCTGCAACCCAGTGGAATAAGATACAATATAAAATACAAAATTAGTTATAAAGATAGTAAAAAGTTTGATATCACAAGGCCATATAGAGCGCTAAGTGTTATCCAAGAGATAAACCGCTTTTATGAAAGGAAAAACTTTCAAAGTTGGGGCTCTAACAAAAATAAGCGTTAAAACAAAAATTTAAGAGCTTAAAAATGAAATGAGAAAAATTTCATTTATTTTCATAACAAAAACATCTTGTGATAGGACATACAAATTTGACGTATACTCAGATATCAAAGTTGAAATAGAAACTTTTTTGGACTCGAAAAGCTTCAGAGAAATTTTGTTCCTGAACTAGCTACATTTGAATGAAAGACTTTGTATTGAAGAATGCATTCTATAAAATGCCAAACTGATGAGGAAATCTTTTAGGGTCTCGATGATAAACTGAAAGGTTGAGGATCAAAAACGAGAAGAAAAAATGGGGAAACATACACTTGTGATACTTATAGAGGAATAGGTGTTCGTTATTGATAGCATAGTTTCCAATGATTGGTTTTGAAAGTTTATATTTTTCTTAATTTTAGGCTAAAAACTAAAATCTGGCAGCAGAATCTAAAATACCGTCATCAACCGAAGAAAATCTTTCTGAAATGAAAAACGAAGATTGCTTTGATGGATATTTAGGAATACTAAAATTATTTCTTACAAATATATTCACAGAAAAAAGATAGCAAAATAAGATAAAATGTACCATACTTTTAAAAGCAACTTTTAACTTTATGGTTAACGAAAAAAATGCAGAGCTAGCGGAAAAATATCATTAGAATTTTACTAAAGAAAGAATTATTCAGGTGAATATAGAATTTGTTTAAAAAAGATTTTGTTTTTAAATTTAATCTCAGCTAATGTAAAAAAGAAATCTTCCCACTACAAAGTTGAAGTATATCCATATTTTGACTCAAAGATATCATATAATCTTTATTCGAGAACTTTTATTTCTAAGTGTAATAATTAGTTTTAGAACAATTACGGCAACTTGTGAAATATCTTTATCAACATAAAGTATTATTACATTTATAACAGCGTAATAAATTATAGATGAAACAAGAGGTGACGAGTCACTAGTTGCCTCTACCTAGCACAAGTGCTTGATAGTGTGTATATGTTAATTTGGCTGCCCTTTAAAACTTCTAATAAAAGTATATAAAAAAATATATGCACATATAGGTGTTGTGAAAAATAAGAAGAAAAACGGCGGAAACCATTTAAAGTTAATCATTGTGTTGACTATTTTTATTTATGATACGCTTATTAATACAAATAAATAGTTGCTCTTAACGCGCGTCACTCTATCCTCCCGTTTGGGTACGCATTGCTTCGTATTTTCTTCGTTTATAAAACTTTTCTTTTGAAGACTTTTATAATATTAGCATCCAAAATATTAACTTTTTCTCACTTTTATATCATTTTTTGTCAAACAATTCACGTCATGCGTTAATTACAAATATACGCATTTAGATACAACACAACCATGATTATACTTAAAAAGGGCTGAATTACAAACTGAGCTTGAGATGCTGGGAAAAATGTTGATCCACAAATTTCTAGAACATAAAAGTGTAAAAAGTTTTCCTATGTCTATCCTGGGAATTTTTTTAATAATGTTTTTTTCAAAAGTGTGCTAGCATACTTGCTAACATTTCCATTATGTGCAGTAATAAAGTTTTCTTGTGAAATGACATCTTAACGATTTTAATCATTTCCAAAAGCTTTTTCGTGTATATTACACATGTATGCAAGAAGAGATCGATTTTTTTAATTATTATTAGGGAGTGTTTTAACGTGTACGTACATCATTGCAAAAAGCGTAACCAGTGAAATTAAAGAGATCATATACAAGAATGGAAAAATAAGGAAAATAAAAAGAATTTGTGTAGCATCACCTCGTTTCCCATTCCTCCCCAAAATTAGCCACTATCAATACAGACAAATACTTTGGAAGAATTCTTTAGTTGGATATGAAAGTGGAACGACACAAAATATGCACATCAGTGAAAAATGTGCTTTATCGAAAGTAAAAAATAGAGTACTTATGATGAGAAGTAACTTTTCATTGTTATAAAAATAGTAATTCAAAATTGCTATTACAATGAGCTGAGGTTTTCTCTTGTAATCTTGTTTAAATATAATATTTATGCTATATATAATATATAAACTAATCCTATCTGTATCGATTGTTAAACGAATCAAATAAAATCATTAAAAGAAGCATATTCTTTAGTATTTGACTTGCTTCATAATTAGTGAGATAAATTAATGAAAAGTGAAAATGTTTAACAAAGCGGTACATGACATTTTATAACGTTATCACCGAGGGAGGAAACGACGATAGGAAGCGTGGATATCCTCACTCCCTACTCGTCAAGAAAGTATAGATAAAAACTGATTTTTCTACAAATGTTAACCAAAATAATAATAGTATATGCAATTTTTAGTCCTATTTTGTCCCTTTGCAATTCTATTTTGTACTATTGCCGCTCTATTTTGTCCTTTTTACTATTCTATGTTGTCTTTTTGCAATTCTTTTTTGTCTTTTTCCAATTATATTTTATTTTTTTGCAAAATCTCATCCTTTAAAACTATATATTTAATCATGGTAAAAATTAAATTATTACCGATTTTCTTCTTTTTTTTTAAATTTTTTTTATTTTTCATTTACTTTTAATTATTAAATTTTCCACCTTATTTAGCAATAACTTTTTAATTTTCTTTTAACATTATTCAAAAAACACATGAGATTATTTGTTTAGAATTGTAAAACTACGAAATAGAATTGGAAAAAGACAAAAAATAGAATTGCAAAATGACAAATTAGAACTAAAAATGTTATATATATCAAAAGTTTCTTCTTTTTAATTTTTTTTGCGTTGGCTCTTGGACTACGCTCATGAAAGTTCTTTCCAAATTTCACTTTTCAATCAATTTTAGTATTCGTAAAACTTTTGTAAATAAAGTTATTCTATGCGCATTGGGACAATAATACAAAAGTTGGGTGAGACATCCTTCCCTAGATCCAAAGATAATCTACCTTCATATCAACTATGGGTATAGGATTACACCAGGACGCAAGATTTTTAATTCAGTCTACTCGGACAGATATGGAGTTGAAAAAAGTCATAAACAAAATTTTTATTGCTTACTGAAATAAAATAATATTGAAAATACAAAATAAAAAGAGATGAATATTAATCATATTTGGTGCTAGATTTTTCAGATCTCCTATTTTAAAATGATAGATGTTAAATGAATATTCCAATTTCTTTTATCATTCCCGGTTTCCGCTGTTAAGAATCAAGTGCAACATCTGGCAGCTCTATTGTAGGCTGCAAATTTGTGCTTTTCTAATCCTTCTTTCATTCACTTCTCTTACGCTTTCTCATCGTCCACAACTTAACTCTACCACAGTTGACTCGATTCTTTTTTCGAACATGTCAAGAAATATGATTTTCAAAAGTTTATTGGATTTGAACGATGAGTAAAAGTTGTAAGTATTTTTCATTGATGGAAGAAGTACTTCGTCGTTACGTCTTTTTATGCATCTTCTTGTATAATGAAACGATTATTTAATCCCGTTTATATATCTACCGTCAGATTTCAACACATGAAAATTTCCAGTCTCAGTTACATAAATCAGGAGAAAATGTTATCACAACTTATTTACTATTTTCACTTTTACTGGTCTTTGAATTTAAAAAAACTGCCCTTTTTATGATGAGAACCCATTTTCAATTTTTAACAAAACCCTTACTTCAAATTTTGTGCGAATTTATAAAATTTGATTTTAAAAAATTTTCTTTACCTAATTTTTTGTATTTGCCATATTAAAAACTTAATTTTGAAAAACTAAAAAATATTGCGAAAGAAATTATTCCATATATCTCTATTAACATGTTTTTTAATAATAGTGTAAAAAATGTTTGCCCCTTGAACCCTCACCCTCCCTCTTATATAAAATATTTTAGGCGAAACTGAAAAATGCTAGTGAATTCTATTTTTGAATACTGCAAAAAGCATGGAGTATTTTTTGTGGTTTTATCAGGAAAACGCTCTTTCATTGTTTGCTACTTTTAGTGGGATAGTTCAATGTGCCTGCTTTTTATTCTGATTTTCTTCCTCTGAAGAATTCAAAGGTTTTTATGGTTAGGTAAAGCTCTGTCTAGGATTTTAAAATTGTTAGAATCCAGCTAGCCACTAGATAATTAGAAGGATTCGATTTAGGGTTGCATCGATTACGCTGTATTCATACATTTGAAATATATATTATTAAAAAATATATATTTTTTACTGAAATTTCACTTTTAACATTTTGAAATTTGCCCCAAAACTCACAAAGGCACTATTAGGGGCGTAGAGTAATTGTCTATCAATTTATACAAATGAATATGGCATTTTTAGCTTAAATTCGCCCTCTTTAACTTTAAGTTAGTTTTCTTACCTTTCAGCCCTAATGGATCAGCAGTGCCCCAAGACTAATCTGAAATTGGAAAAGAAATGAGAAGCAATTTTCGAAAAGGGTTAATAAAATACCTACACAATTATGTTTGAGTTCATCTTTTTTATTTTAAATTCAATGTTAAAACGACGAATTTAAAGTGAAACGATTACCAATCTAAATCAACTTCTGCCATGTACAAATTTTGTTTATGCTAAATAAAAGTTGATCAAAGAAAACGTTGAGGTTTGAAAAAAGTTGATTTAGGTTGAGAAAATTTGCTGGTTTAGGTTTTGAAGGGTAAATATGTTTGTATGAGTGTTGGCGTGGGTTATGGATGAGAAACCCATCATGACCTTCAAACTTATAAATAAAATATAAATAGATAGAGGATTGGAAAGATAGGTAAAGTCAATTGATGGAACTTAATTTGTGAGAAAAAACTTTGGTTTTAAAGAGATTTAAAATTTTATAATTCCAGGGATAACATTTTTTTTAAAAGAATCGTGTAAACTCTGAGCAAATTATTTTATATTTTAACATCAATCTTTAGAAACTCAAAAATGCTGAATAAATGCGAATTTTTAGTTAAAATACTTCTTACCCATTGTAAAACTTTTAATAAAAATGGACTTTAAAAATTTCATCCACTATATTAACCAAATTCACTTTGTCTCTTTTGCCAGCAAGAGCAGTCATGTTCGTGCTGATAAGTAAATAAATTAATGTCATGTCCTTTTACACAAATCCATATACAATCAATTTTTCATATTTCAAAAATTATCAGCACCATCACTAATGCCATCTCTATCAATTTATATAATATAATATATAGGTTTGCGATTCATTGACAATTTTACATTTCGCTAATGTTATTTTATTAAATTACCACATAACTTGATCTTCAAATAACTCGCACAGCCTAACAAGAGCACACCGTGCTCTCATTCACACTAACAGGCATGCAAACATGCATATTCATATCGTATGGATGAGCGTGGTGCATGCAGCTACTTTTCACACTTTCGGCATGCTTCCCTTTTGTGTCTGTTCAATTCAATGCAAAGCAATTTAAAAACTAAAAAACTCTACAAAGAAAATCTCACAGATCCTACCACACTGATATGCGTTGTTAAAATGCTGATCGAATGAATGGATCATCGTTTTCTTTCAAAGTAACAACGGCATCACTTGCATTGCATAAGCAAGAAAGAGTGAATGAAAACATACTCGATACGACATCGTAGAGTCAGTGTAAGTGTCTATGCGTAACGAGATATCAATGCTCGCCTGGATTCTTGTCCCCTAGCAAAAACACTAATATGGCGCCTTTTGTATAAATATGTTTCTCTCTGCCTATTTCTATTAGTGTGTATTTTGTGTGTAGTACATACTAGGGTTTGCTCTCGGTTCTGAAATAGCGGGACGTTCCCGGTTCTAAAAATTTGGGAACCGTCTCGGAACCGAAAAGTATTCCCGGTTCCGAGAATAACTTAGTTGCAATTGATTTATTTCACTATGCAATTCTTTGCATAAAACTTTACTGCACTTCATTCATATAAAATCTTTTTTTCATTGTCATCTCATTTTAATGGTAAACGGAGAAAAGTGTGCAAACGACAAAAGAGTTTCTTTTTCTTTTCTTTTTTCTCTGCTGCACACTTTTGACACTTTTCTCCTAAAACCATTTTGATGATAATGATATAGAAAGAAAAAGTGTACATCTGTTTATAATAAATCAAAAATGTCAATTTCATTGAATCATTTTGCTGTCTATATATCTCCTTAAGGAACCGTTTGGAACCAGGATTTGCCGGTTTTGTAAGTTTTTTTCGGTATCGGTGCCGGTTCCTAATTTTCGATACTTATGCAAACCCTAGTACATACTATGTGTACACTCATAAATATGTTTTAGTTTCCTATACCTGATAATGTTTGTGCTTAGGATTTAACTGGAATATTCAAAAATACTGCAATTCTTTTGAATGCATCATAATTTTTTAAAGTTACAAATATCAAAAATATTAATATTTAAAAACATTTTGAATTTTAAGTATGTTTTTAAATTTTTTATTGCCAAGGTAAGCATAATTGTAATGTACATATATGGATATCCCGAACGGTGTTCGAATTCACGATTACTGGATCAAAAATAGACACAGGGCATCTGATGAGCGACAATTTTGGTTTTACTAGTGCTGTTTTGGTTTACTGTTTATTATGTACCCACTATAAATACGGGCTATTGGCCATTGCCCGGCCGTTGATAAGCCTGCTCTATGAGCATATGTGTACATTTGATTTATTGTAAATTTATATCACAAATAAGATAGTAGAATGCGATGAGTATAAAATATGAAGCAAACGGGCATTATAGTAGGTAGGAAAATGTATGAAGTTTTATTAAAGCTTTGAAAGTTATAAATAAATTCAAATGTTTATAATAATCAATTCACATGAGTGAAGAAGCTGTCAAATATATCATAAAAGATGATGCGTTAAATTCGCACATTTTCACACTTCAGACAATTTGTTAGAGCTCTTAGAATATCGTTCTGAAATTCTTTAGGAAACCTTGATACAACAGGAAGTACTTTTCAAATTTTTTAAAAAGATACACCTTCTTATACATTCTATTAGAAAATAAGCAATCAAGATTTAGAGAATATAACAGAAATTGAAATTTTAAACCACGCTTAACATATTTCAAAATAATTTTAACACGTCATGGGTGGCGACAAGTCCCGAAAATCTGATAGCCCAATGAAAATTTTACTATCCTGTAAATAATTTAGGAAAATCTAGTTCATGATAAAGGGTATTAAATTTCAATTTTTTATTAATTGTTGTTAATCTGTTAATTTAGGTAATCACTTAAACTAATTATTTTAAGTGAGTTAATTACTTTAATTTAATTTTGCAAAAAAATTAAATATAACGCAAATTATAAAATCAAAAAGATAAAAAAAAATTAGCTTGAATCTACAAGGTAAAAGTCATTTAACGAATATAATGTGCTAAAAATGTTTTAGAAATGTCAAGTTTAAAGAAAATCAATCAAAAATACAATTGTTGGAAGAGTAAATGGTAAAATAATTTGTTAACCAAAAAAATTGCTAACATAACGTAAATGATAATACGTGTGTTTCGTCGCATCGACAAGTGCACATAAAATTACTTTCCTCAATGCATATGGTATGTGATGTTTATTATTTGTGGTTAGAAGTGCTCAATTCAGGCCTCTATTACAACATTCTACTTCAATCTAGTCTTATTAAGCGTTAGTTTACTTCAAGTTGATCTTATGCGAATATCAAGTCGCGTTATAGTTCTAAGATAAATAAGGGCCGTTCTTAACCCGCTAATTACAAAGATGATTGTTAGCAATGATATTATAATAAAAAGTGCATATATATATAGCTATTTACTTTTTCAACACATATAGTCTTCATTGATATATTATGCAGTATCTAAACGTGTAACAATATATTAATGTTATAATCATAGTAGTGACGGTTTACAGTCAACACGCACCAAACATCTCACCTCTTTGTAATACCAATCAATTCCAACGAACAAACCAACCAACCAAAAAGCAAATAATAGCGAGTTGTTAAAAGTGATTTTGTGCTAGTTGGGTATAGTCGAGTTGAACCGACCACGTGGTGACTAGGGATATACCTTTTTTAACTTGAAAACCCTGTAGTGTTTTTCGATGAATAATTTTTTTAGAAACTAAAAAATGCCAATTTTAGCGTAAAATGTTCAAAAACCTGGCGCGCACGGGTAAAAAGCTAATTAAATCGTAGGGTCACTAACAAATAACTAAAGGTACACAAAAATATAAACAAAAATTCGAATTTATTGATTCAAAAATATTTAAAACGTATGAAAAGCTAAAAAGCATTAGTAGCTAAAAATTTGGATGTTAGATATTTATCAGAGCGTGAGTTTTTCACTATTTCTTCTATTTTTTTAACCCCACGTTCGGCAAAGATGTTTGTTTTAGGAATGTCAATTAATAAATTTTCAGAACTGAAAAATTTCAGGAAAGTGAATATGGCCTTCGTACAATTTTGTTCAACTATAGCTTGTTTTAGTTTACCATAAGTCGAAACTTCAAATTTTTGGTCAGAAAACCAAAAGTCACACCAAGAAAATGAAATAAAACAACAAATTTTTTCGAGCTCTTCTCTCTTTTCAGGGAGTAAAAAATAAGCCAAAAGCAGTGAATTTCATCTGGCGTTGTGGAGAGATGGCAGTTTTTTCCAGCTTATTTTGGGCCATTTGCCAGTTTCTTTATGGAACTTGAATGCCTCACAGAGTTCGAACAAAAACATGAAATCATCCCTCCAGCCAGTATTTTTGGAAGTTCCATAATGATGACAATCAGAAATATAATTTGATTTCAAGAATTCATAATTTTGAACTATTATATCAACGAAGAAATAATTCAAGTGAGGACTTTTGTTCGAATCGACAAAGCTTGAATCCATGATATGTCTCAAAACCAAGTCCAAAACATGGTGTTGACATGGAATAAATGGTGGCTTGTCGTATCCCTTCTCGTTCATCATTCTCTGAAACCTAACAACAATCCCATTTTCACGACCGGTATTCACTGCTGTTGAATCGCATATAATCATTTTAATACTCTGCCAAGCGTCAAAATCATCCATAAGTTTCACCAACTCTTCAAAAATAGCTTTAGAAGAACCATTTCTGCAAGTTAGTATTGCAAAATTGATTCTCCTTTGGCTATTTTGAAGACACACTACTTGATACTCTTTCTTTTTAATACTTTCCCATCAAAATGTAAACAAAACACTTCCCATTTCAAAACCTCCATAAGCTTTCTTTTAACACTTTCACATTTTTCCACACCCCAACCTGTCTCGGACTTTCAATATCAATTCCATCAAGTTTCAGAGAACTAAATACAACTGAAGCCTTTCTGGTGGACAAACAATGCTGTGTTACAAGATTACTGGCGGATTTGGTTGAGTTATACTTTTTCTTTGTTTCATTCTTTTCATCCGGGACAAATTCATCATCATTTTCAATTTCAGTGAGACAAGAACTTTCAGAACCAGAGTTTGATTCCGCCGGAACACACGAAGATGTCGATTCAGTATAAGACAATCTCGAAACTTTAACGCGCTTCGAAGGATGTATTGATGTGATGCTTACCTCAGATCTTGTTGAATAACCTACTCTACCCGCTGTTGCAGTCTGGGTGTGATAAAAAGCTTTATCGTCTGAACTCAGACAAAAACTTCAGTTTTAGTCACATCAAACAAACTTTTCATCTCCTCCTCCAATTTTTCATTCTTTCTTTTCCTGTACTTTTCATACAAATCAATAACTTTTCCAACTTTCAACACCACTTGCTGATTCGAAATTTTTGGAAAGTTCAACTCATTCCATAGTTGACTTAATTCTTCTGCTAAAATTTTGATCCTTGCTTTCTTACTCTTCTGGTTCTCGAACAAGTTTAAATACCTTCAAATGATTTATTTATAGGTTGGCATTTTACAGAAACCAGATAAACATGTAGTTACAAGAGGAATATCTGGCCTTCTCTTGACACAATTTTTATTACTCATTTAATTGAAATAAATTGTTTTATTAATCTGAAAAAAACATTCAAATTTTATGAAAAAGATTAAAAATATCATTATGAAGAGAAAAGAAACATTACGTGAAAGAAAAAAAAGACAAAAACGAATGAATCAATATAATTAAATAAAAGTAGTAATGAATGAATATTCAAACAGCGATGCACGCCACCTTTTTGGCGCCAAAATGATCAAAAATGACATTTTTGTGAACCAAATGGTCATCATATGGTGTGACAGGTTTTTTGATTTAGAAAAAAAGTCAAAAAGTTATATCCCTAGTGGTGACTAGTAAAGTAATCATTACCTTTACTTTACCCTTCGTATTATTGCGTGATATTATTACAGTGGGGATCATAATCAACCATAGTGTTATGTTGAAAGACTTTGAAGCAAATAATAAATGTATATCAGTAGGAACTCTAGATGGTTTACGTTATGCATGCATGGAACTGGCAAAAAATTTGTTTTCTCTTTTACAAGTTAATGTAATATAAAGAAAAAAAATAAGACACTTTGAAAACTATATGAAAATCATGCAAATTTTCATCCTTCTGCTTTTATTCTGTGCTTCTCAAATTTATGCATTACCTTGAAATCAATCATATTTGCTATTTTTTGATTGATGAATAAATAAAGTAAGCCTTAATTTGATTGAAGATGTTTCCAACTATATTTACTTCATTTCAGAATTGAGTTCTTAATTTCATGTATGAAAAAATTAGGTGCATCTAATTTAAAAAGCACGTATTTATTTAAAAGTTCATTTATTTCTTAAGTTTCTTTAAATCTAAAGTATAATTATACTAATTACCTCTTTTATGTAGTCTGAAATTGATAAAGAAATTTTCAGTTTTCTTTACTGTGTCTTAGAGATTGGTTAATACCCATTTTTTCATTACGGTCCTTAATTTCAGTAATTTGGTCCGTTCAATACATGTTATAGGCCAGTTTCGTGATTCAGTTGTAGTATACAGGTTATGACGAACGAAATGACGAGAGCGGCATAGTGAATAAGTTCATGTGTAATATTAATATGTGCTAGATTTTTGTATGGGAGAGAGAAAAAGCGCAAAAGGAGGACAAAAATTTGGCAGGAGAATGAAGAAGAGTGATTGATTAAAAGTTGTGTTTGAATGTTTCAACTTATAAACAAAAGTGGAAAGCATTTAAAAAGAGTACTCGATGGAGTAGATTAAGAATCAAAACAACATAAAATTCCCACAACATCCTTGAATTTGCAAAATCGAGCAGCGTAAATTCTTGTCGCCCGAGCTAATATTTATGTGTATTTGGCGACCAGACCAGGCCTAAATTCAGGGCTGCTTTCTAAGTATATTTACTATAAATGATATTCTAAAACTTATGAAATTTAATTTTGAATTCGTTCAAAGCAGGGAAATCAATAATAAACTCAGGTAGTTCATTGTATTTTTGTATGTAGATTCCCATGGGAAATAAGATCGTCAAAACATTCCATAATTAAATTTGGTGCTAATTTTTACAGAAATAAGCAGAAAACTTTTCGAAGTCTTCATTTGATTAAAAAATTAGAAATATTATGATGTATTTCAGTTTTTATTAAATTTTTGTTCATTTATTATAAGTTCAAAAAAGCAAAATAAATCAAAATCTCGTCAAAACTATTTGAAATCTTAATTTTTTCAAAGAAATAATGTGATATATATTTCAATATTTTAAAAGAGTGAACACTTAAAATGCGACGATATTATTTTAGTGTTTTAAATATTTAGATTTCGAGAAGAGAGGCTTTATTTCGAGTTATTGAACTTATAAATGAATAAAAATAAATCTAAATAAAAAATATTTAAATAAATTCCATTGTTTTAAATTTTTTAAAAACAAAACTAATAAAGCATTTCCTCCGACTGTTTTTTCTTCTGTAATCAAAGTTGAATGATTTTAAGTAGAAGTTTAAAAGTAAATAAAAAAATATTTATTATTCTGAAAAATAACCCACACATTATTATGATGTTCGATATACCCCAATAATGATGTCCGCAAAAATTGTCTATATTCCTTTCATTTGCATAATTTCAAATACTGCAATTCTGGAATTTTCATGAGTTGATATGTTCCTGAATCTGGCTTAACTTTTTTGTCTCAAATAATTTAATAATCTCTGAGATTTAATATCAGAGCACAGATAAAAAAGATTATGTAAATAAACAATCAATTAATATTTACAGAATTATTTATGCACTCCATATCATTAAAAGTTTTAAAATTCATTCCTCCAAAGCATTTGAAAATTTAGTAATTCATTTGCGCAATTCTTGAAATGTTCCCGATATTCATATTTTGGCGAATCAAGTATCTATCGCGAATTTCGCAAAAATAACATCACTAAAATTTCATTAATTTCAGTATATATATTGGAGATTGCTAATTTTTCTAAAAATGATACCTCGTTTCAGCTATGTCGATGTGATTTAATGGGTGGACATTGTATTATTTGTTTTTAAAAGGATTTAATTTGGCAAAATAGTATTGATGTTTTTGTAGCATTATAATCTTCTAGTATAGTGCTCGTTTACCACTTTTAGATATTTCTTTATTGCGGTTCATGGAAGACAAAACTAAAGCACATTTATTTTTTTGTAATGAAAGAAACGAAATCCAAAATGACATTTGTTTTCTTTTGTGCGTGAGATCAAAAATTGTTCGGAATATAGGCGTATTTTTACGTAAATTACGATTCCAATTTTCATATTTTTGCGAAACTTCAAAAAATATTTTTTGAAAGATATATCTTTCTTTTATAACTCTCGTTACCCATATACGAATTTCCTTTCCTGGGATAAAAGTTTTTGGAATCACAGATCCAAAAAATTTTGATTCTGAATTTATCACATTTATAATGGAAAATACTGCTTAAGGGCGTCCCTCCATCAAAAATAATTAATTGTTTATCTTTTGTCAAATTGGTACCACGAATATAAAACTTTTATAAATTTATTACTCAAAAGATCCCAAATTTGTCGAATTGGTGCCCACGTATATTTTTTCTTTCGCTTCTAGAATTTTTTGGCGTCAAACTTGATAAAAAGCAAGAAGAATTTAAATATTTCAAGAATAAATCGTAGTTCTTAATATAGTCTATCCAATAGTCATACACCCTTTTCCATAGCACTTAATAATTTGCGTGACTTTTCTTGATCCGTACAAAGTAGCAATACAATAAAAGCTTTCAACTATTGTGAACTTGAACTTCGTCTTTTATATATTCAATAACAACGTCATCAAAATCATTTATAAAAGAATATCTTAGCATATATTATAATTTTCCTTTAATTAAACGAATAAATGAATTGTGAGAGACACTGAACATGGAAAGTGATATAGTCTCTAAAGTTTTTATGGAAGAAATAGGAAAATCTAACTTAAAAGAATAATAATAATCAATGAGTGAGAATAAAAGAAATGACTTCTTAGATAGAATGAATACATTATATGAAAATTATGGATAAAATCATTATATATTTCATATATTTCGTTTTCCCAAGTGAATGGATTCTGACGTAATGAGGTTTATCAGACACATTAGGAGGTTAATATGAAAGGAATTTCGATTGATTGATAAATTAATAACAACAACTTGAAACAAATAATCAAACAATGAGAATTGCTTAGAAGGAATACTTATACATCATATGTCATTACATATTTTATGATTGAATATGTTCATTAGACTTTTATGGATAGAGGAAATAATAGGGGGGAAATGTCAGTAATTTCACAAATGATTTTCACTACCTTATGTTATTTTGTCGTATTTTTCAGTTTTTCATCTTGTCGTATTTTTATATGTTCTTCTTGAATCGAACCAAAATGGGAGCATTACCTTTCTCTTAACTTTAAACCCACTTAACCCTAATTGTGCCGAGCTTTTTCTCATTCCTCTGTGCCGGAGGGGGGGGGGGTCATTTTTCCTTAATTTTTTTTAAATATCTGAAATTTGAGTTGTAACTAGCTTCTAAACTTTCAAGTGTATGTTTAGACAAGGTTTAAGCGCTTAAAATTTTCTCATTCGATATAGAATTAAAATTTCATACTCAACTCCCGAGAAAAAAGTTTGTAAAAGGATAAATTTTCACTTATAGCGAAGTTAATATATTTACCTGAAAAAAAATCTAAATCTAATTATTTGTCTTAATAGCACGGCGTAGTTCCCATTTGTCTTTTGAAATAAAGCCGCAACAGCTTTTATAACTGAATGTAGGGTATTTTTTGAGTTAGTAATTTTTGTATAATCATTGTTAGTTATCTATATTGATATTATGTGAAGAAGTTATGAAATGTTTTTAAAGTATCGACATGTTCATTTTATTGTTTTGCAAAAATGAGTATTAAAAACCGCAAATTTGTTTCACACTTATTATTTTAAACTCTAAATGTAAAACAGCCTAAAAAATAGAGTTTTCTTTGTCAATTTCTCTAAAACATGAAGTTATTATATAATTTGAATTAAAATTGTCGTAGATAGGTTTTAGATAAAAACCACAATTTTTTTTTATCAGATTTCCTAAGTAAGCCTTGTTTATCACAAAAATAAAAAACAACGGTTCTGTTTTACAGTTATAAATTTTTACAACATAAAAGTGTAAGTTTTTTAAAATTATATTTATAAAAAGCGTATTCTCTAAAAAATTCGGATGCTTGTTTT